>FJUX01000112.1:88180-166214 GCA_900074905.1 Rhynchosporium agropyri | reverse complement strand
CTTCTACTCCCCTCTTCATCTTTTCTTGCCTTTACAAGCGTACCTCTTGGTAGCAATACAATACCTTGTACAACCTCCTTGACGTGCCGTAACATTAGACCGTTAATTTCCTTATGTCTTAACGTAGCGTATTAAGGTTCTACTACTAGGAAACTAATAAATAATTTATCTATATAATTTAAGAAGACTTTAATATTATTATCTCTAAATCGAATTAGCTTTCGTCGTTCTCGATAAGGTTACTTCTTTAGTACTAGTATAAGTCGATTTAACTTAGTAGTACTAAGTGATAGTAAGAGTATAACTTTAGGTAAAATACTCTCTAGTTTATCGGAATCGATTTCTTCTTCGTACTATAGTTTAATCGATATAGAGCGAAAGGTCGTTGGTTTACTATTGATTTCTATTATATAGTTCTCTCTATCTATAGAAATAAGTAGCTAAAGTCTATCTTAGAAGCCTTTCTCTCTCTAAACTAGTACTAGAGAGTTCAATAGAAGGTCTCTTACTACTATAGAACTAGGTCTATTCCGAGTATTCAGAGTATTATTAACTTACTAATGATTCTGTAGCTTACGAATCTCTTCTATAGCCTTATAAAGTGTAGTAGCTCGTTAGGAGACTAATAGCGAAAGGGCGTCTATCTTTACTATTCTGGGGTATACTCTAAATACTAGTAAAATAAGTATAATTCCACTAGGTCTAGAAATATAGTTAATTACGTAGAATGCCATCTATAGTACTATATCTTGATTAAGGTACGGTAACTCCTTTCGAATTATCATATAAGCTCTCTTTAGAGAGCCGTAGTATCTCTCTACCTTACTAATAGAGTAGTAAGCTTCTACGGGTATAACTTTAACTATAGAAACCTCTGTCTTAGCACTTTATACGAATTCTTTCGACTTAAATTACGTACCTGCGTTTATAATAATAAAATCAGATGATCTAAGGTAGGTATCTATCTATACCTGCTTAAATCGGTTCTATACGTGTTCTGCAGATATATTAATAAGAAAACCTCTGTTCTGGAAGGTAGTACCTTAATTGACTATATATAATACTTACTGACTATCTAGTTGCATAATATCGATCACGACTTTGTAATTAAAGTGTATATTATTAGTATCGTAGAGCTTAAACTTAAATCTGCCTAGTGATCTTCTGTATAGCTAGTAGTACTTATAGAGCTTAGTAAGCTCCTTTAGTACCTTTAAGTTATACTCGTGACCGGCCTATTATAGTAAATCTTCTAGCTTTCTTACTAAAGGGTATCTGAATTAGTAGTAAAGTCGATATAAATCCGTTTTCGTAAGTACTCTCGTATTCAACTGGAAACACTTTATAATATATATCTTAAGTGACTCCTTCTAGAGTAAGAAGAGGTGGCCGAATCTCTGTACTACTAGTATATCTCCTTATAGCGTAATAAGTATATTACGAAGATTATCTAATATAACTCTGAGCTTATCTATATCGTCTAAATAGAATAGAAATAGGGTATCTATAGCTATAACCTCAAATTAGATCTTTCTAATTAGAGAAGGTATAATTATTATACTAATAGAAGTAGCTTTACTAATATCGAATTTGATGTTTATTCCACGGGAAGGTAAGAGTTTAGCTTTATATAGAGCTTTATAGGCTTCGTATTGACCTTTACCTACTGTAGATACTTTTGCTGCTCTTATATCGATTATAATTCTATGAAAAACTAATGAATTATATCGGGGGCTACTTATTATTATCTCTGCGGTCCGGTCCTCTTCCGTGGCTTCTTCGGCAGTATATAATAAGTGCTTAAAAGTCGTATTTACTAGGGTTTCTGTTATTAGCTATACGGCTTCTACTAAGATAAGTCCTCGAGAAGTTATGAATAGAGCTTCCGGCTAAGCGTCGGAATCGTAGTCTATATCGCTCCTAGCTTCGCATGAGGTAAAGGCAGTAGCTATATAGTTATCTTCTATACCTTTATACTCTGCGACGTATTATCTATATACTTTCTTAAAGACTTTTCTAAAGTTACTTTTAAACTTAGAAGAGTTCTTCGCTTTGAACTTCTCCTTAGCCTTCTCTCTTTCTTCTACTATATAGTCGAAAGATATATAATCTGTAGTATTATATACCTAGTACTTCTTAGTATTACTTTCCTTATCTAGTGTATTTATCTTCTTCTCTTCTTATATTCTGAATCGCTCTTTACTATCTCTYTTCTYCYTATATACTTATCTTTTATCGGAATCGCTTCGGAATTTTCGATTAGTATAGAAGGTAGTACTAGTTATAGGGTATACGTATTCGTAGTTAACAATAGAGGTTCTAATAGAAGTAATTATCTTTTCTGTAGAAGTTATAAGTTAAGCTAGAGTAATTTATTAGGCTTCCGAGCTTTAGCAAGTAGTAATAATCTTATTTATAACGAACTTCTTATAGCGTAATTCAAAAGGTATACTATGACGTAGCTCTCTAATCTGCGTAGAGAGTATATTAAAGTACTCTGAAGTCATCTTTCTAGGGTTCTTCTTCTTAATCGATTTAAGGGTAAGAAGATTCTATATAATCAGAGAAGATCTGCTAAACTCCTCGCTTTTAAACTGATCTATTATATTCTTTAGTATAATATCGAATTTAATAATCAGAGAGGTTCTAGGAATACTATTCAGACTGTAATAGTAGTATTAGAGAGTAGCGCCTTTTAGTATTAATAGAAACGCCTTATTATACTCCTTCGGTAGAATCTCGGCTCTTAAGTAAGCGTTATAGAATATTCTGACCTTACTACTGAAGCTATCTCTATCTCCCTTGAATTTCATCTCTTCTGGAAATATACGAGAGAAGCTAGCGATCTCCTTTCTATACGACTTCTCCTTCTCCTTCCGTATTATATTATAATACTCTCTTTAGTAGCTTCCTCCTCCTCTTTCTCCTTAGTAGCTTTCTCCTCCTTAGAAGCCTTCTTCTTCTCTAGCTCCTCCTCCTCTACTCCCTGCATTCTTCGGTATACGCTTTCTATAGTGTCGCTGCTCTTCTCTATTCTGGTTAGAGGAGGTCTCTTTATATTATCTAGATTGCTATACTTCTTCGGTTGAATCTCGGTCGTATTATAGAGGTTCGTAGTATTCTTTATTAAAGTCGAATTCGCTGAGAGGTAAGCCGAGTATAGTATAGTATCTTTATCGTAGTCTATAGAACTCTTTCTTTGATCTCTTATACTCTAATTCGTCTTACTAAGTAGCTATATTATTTATTATCTCCTTCTCTCTCTTATCTCGCTCCTTCTCTCTCTTATCTCTCTATTACTACGCAGATATCTATATAGTTAGCTTCTCTAGTACAGGTAGGTTTAATACTATATATTATAGCTATACAGAGAGTATCTTCTCTTCTACTATGCTCTCTAGCTCCTTTAAGGTCTAACTACTACGTATAGTATTCTATAGAGTATATAGAAGCTTATATAGCTCTTACGCAGGTTCGTCGCTATCTGCAATAAATATACCTTTAGTGCGTAGAGTGAATATAAGGTTATTATTTGATGATTTCTTAATAGCTTTGAAAGAGTCTACTATCTAACTTTCGTAGATCTCCTTAAATAAGGAGTATAAGGGTCTATCTACGTAGTCGGAGCTCTTGATTTAACTGATAAGACCTTCTCCCTGTTTCCGTATAGTCTCCGGGTCTAGTAGGTCCTTACCGGAGCTCGTAGGTGTGTCGAAAGCACTAGCCTCGGGGGTATTATTATCTCTTACTATATTGAAGGTCTGATTCGTATAAGTGTCTTAGTACTATTCCGAGGTTATTTAGAATAGTAGTTATAGAGTTATTCTTAAGTGTTATAAGGGAAGCGCTAGCGTGGCGCGTTTAAGTCTGACTTCGAGTTTTCGGTTTTCGGCGTAAATTGAAGTCTTAAAAGCGCGTTATTTGAAGTCGGGTTACGGTGGTAATCGAAGTACGTAGAAGGTAATAGTATAATAGTATAATATGTTAGAATTCGAATCCTTTGACCGTGTCGCAGGTAGAATCTAGGTAAATTATCTTAGTAATTCAAGTCAAATAGTAAAGAGGAGACTATATCTTCTCTAGTACTTGAGCTATTACTATAGTAGATATCTCTACTCTTCAAGGTTACTAGCGCGCTCTTCTTAGTAGTCGAAATTCTTAGAATTTAACTGCTTTTAAAGAGTGAAATGATCTATACGTCTATTGATTAATATTAGTATCACTCTGTCGTAGTACGTATAATTAAGTAGTCTGCGTGAGCTAAAGTACGGTGATAATAGTAGTAGTATTATCTGTTGTATCGTAGCTGCTTTTCCTAGGTAGTCGAGACTCCGTAAGGGAGATATATCTGGCCGGCTAAACCCCGGCGCAGATACTCGACTAACACGTGACTATGGACTAATAACTATGGACTAACAAAATAATATGTTATACTAAGGCTGGGACACTTACGAGCCTGCCTCAAATCGGCAGCTTCCCGCCCACACGTAGAGACCGGGTACCTATTTTGCACTGCAGAAAACACTAACCGAGCACGATTTCTAGTATATACGTAGTTGCCGAATTGAATCACATGAGTCAAATACTAAGGATGATTAGGTAGGAAGTACAAATATTTGCAGCACGGCTCCTGCGGGCTTCGGCTCGCTTATTTTAGGTATTGAAGAATATTTTTTCTCGATTGTTAGCTCCTTTCTTTTATAAAATTTAAGAGTACTTGAGAACTTGCTAGCTAGAGCTTGCTCTTCCGGATCCCGGCTCAGGTCTTCTTTTGTCTAGCTTCCATAAAGGCTCGTTTCTCCTCCTCGATCATTAACATCTTAGGGTCGATGGTGTTATCTGTTAATTCGGCTCTACTAAGAGCAAAATATGTTCGATGTAGACATTTGGGCCTTGGATATAATTATCGTCGATGTCGAAGCGAAGCGAGCAGAGTTGCCCTGGCTCGGGGAATCCTCGTCTGCTATATCAAAGTCATCCCCCTTATCAGATCCCTCATCTACTATATCAAAGTCATCTGTTAATCAGCTGACATAAATAGGGGTTTGATCTTGGATATTGATCTATTTCCAGGTGTAGTCGCAGCAGGCTATCCTAGGAATGCCTTGTTAGTGAATAGAAGTGGGTTTGTCTTAGATATAGGACCAGTTATAGCTTTCACACGGCCAAAGCTGCTTGGCGTAGTGTTACTAAAGGGGTGGTGCACTCTCAAGAGGAGGTAGGGATAGGAGTATGGTACGGTCATCCAACTAGCCCTTCGGTCATCCGAAAACCCGAGAGCGCATCATGTTTCCGTTGTTAGGTGACCCGCTAATTCTTCTTCACCTAGTGGTTGTCTACAGACCTTCTGGAGCGATGGGCGAAGATGAGCTCTTTGATCAGGCTTCTGGATCTCGAAAGACGATGAAACCTTGGTGTTTCAAACTCGCAATTCTTTGGAATCTCTGTCAACTCCCCTGCATGGCTCACCAGAAAGCTACAGATTCAAAGAGGCAGTGATTTTTGTATTGTGTGCTCGAGAGCGGGGAAAGCTAAGGAGTATCTAGCGTGCATCCGGCTAACCTTTCAGATTTGGAATGTGGTTACAGATAATTGGAGGAGCAAGAGGTTGTTGATTAGAGAGGAAGCTCTGGCTTTGACTAAATACACCCGCACTAGTCTCAATTGCACCTTCCTACTACTCAGGGCTATATATAGCTAAGCTAAGTATTCTACCGATCCTTTCTAACTGACTGTTTCCTCGATCCTTAGATCTTCATCTGATTATTAAACTCGGCTCCTCTCATGATCAAGTATCTATATCTTCAACCTCCTACCGGCGCCTACTAGGCTTTACCCCTACTCCGACTTCCTACTTATACGTTAACTACCTCGTAGCCGCGGGAAGGCAGGGAACCCGGTCCGGTTAGTAGCGAATTTAAGGCGACGGACTATATAATAATATATTGAAAGACGACTCTCTTTAATCGAATGACTAATTCGTAATAAAGAAACTGTTAACTAATTTAGAACTTTGAACTAACTTTAGCTAACTATAATTAATTAGTTGAATATATAACGTAGATCGGAGGCTCCTAGATCTGGATCTTAGAGAAGGATCGAAAAACTAATAGCGTTTAAAGGTTACATAAAACTAATCGTAGAAGATATATAAAAGGCTAACCTTGGGAGAGGGTTTCGGAGCTATCGAGACCTTTAAGGCGAGCAGGTAGCTAATCTGCTGCGGAAGGGTTCGATCAAGCGTGCGAATTCATTGTGAAAAGACTGAAGGCTATCTGATTGCGAATCAAAGAGTAGATCAGGTTTTTCTCGACTCCCTGCTAGTAGTCGCCAGATAATTGGAAGAGCAAGAGGTTATTGATTAGAGAGGGAGCTCTGACTCTGACTAAATACACCGACACTAGTCTCCTTTGCACCTTCCTACTGTTACTTCTCACACCACGCAACTCATACCTCCTAATTGAGCTAGTCCCGATCAGATCTACTATATGAATGAGTCGTATACAGTGACCCGTTTTAAGTTTGAGCCTTTACCCCAAATGTCGCCAAAAGTCACCACTTGTACGATTAGTTTGACAGATAAGTATTAGTCTAAATAAATCGCGGTATACAAAATCTCTTAGGATATATATAAAAAAGTACTTGATTTCAGCTAGAAACTCATAAGTTTGCTTTTATTAGTATGATGTCCTTGTTGGAAGTTGAAGAAATTCGCAAAATCATGATTCCTTACCAAAATTAAGCGATTTTCAACGATTTTTATGATAGGCTAAGGGAGATCCCGTACACTGAAGTCACTATAGGCACGAACTGTCTGATTAAATATATATAAAGTAACCTCTTACAGGCTATTTAACGGTGAGATTATTATTTACAGACCTAGTGTAGTTATTTAAATATCGTGGAGTGACAAGAGGGCAAAATGACGATTTAAGGTGAGGATGTCAATAATGGCTCAAACTTGAAACGGAGTACTGTAATTCACTACCGACAATCTTCCTATTATATTTCAGTCTATTCTTTATCCTCGAGAGCCTTCCCCCTTCCCCTCACAAACACCGGCATGGTCTCAATCGGACAGTCCACCTCAACAGTCTGTCCGCCTTCAAAATCCTTGCCATCCAAAGTCCACTTCGCACCAGCAGGCAAATAAGCGCTAATACGACGCTGATTCGGCTTAAGTACCGGACAACACAAGTACTTCGGACCATACATGTACTGAGTCTCCACATCCCAGCATGTCGCATCGCCAGGGAACTCGTAGAAGCAAGGTCTCATGATCGGAGTTCCACGCTCATGCGCATCAGCCATCAGCGTGCGGGTGTATTCTCTCATCTCTTCTCGGATGTTCATGTATTTCTTGCAGATCTCGTAGACGTGCTCGCCGTATGACCAGACTTCATTGTCGGCCCCGCTGGTGCAGGTAGCACCTCCTCCTTCTCCAACTTGTGGTTGTCGGGGCTCGCGATCTCCGTGAAGACGCATGACGGGGCAGAATGTCCCCCATTGGAACCAGCGGACGAATAATTCCCGGAAGTGGTGGTCGTTCGGGTCTCCACCGTGGAAGCCACCGATGCTGCAAGGATCAAAGGTTAGCGGCGAGTAAATATAGACCGAGAGAATCATCGATTGAAATTCTACTTACTCCGTTGTCCACCATGGCAAACCAGCGATTCCCATGTTCAGTCCTGCAGATAGTTGATTTCGGAAGCTGCCCCAAGACGATGCAATGTCGCCGCTCCAAACCAGGGCACCATACTTCTGAGAACCTGCCCAAGCACATCGGATCAGGTTAACAATATTCTTTTGACCGGCACCTTCCATGCCTTCGTAAAAAGTTCTTGCGTACTCGACAGGGTATATGTTCCCAATCGCGAGATTGGTCCCACGCCAGTATCGATAATTGTCGAAGTCGTAGACATTGTATTCCGGTTCTGGTAGAGAGTAAATTAGCAACGTGTAGTGTTCTCTCGCATCAGGTTAAATATAAAGACTCGGACAACTAACCTGCTTCATCAAGCCAGAACACCTCAATTCCTTTCTGGTAGTAGTTTTTCTTGGCTTTTTGCCACAAGTATTCTCTTGCCTTCGGGTTTGTTGCATCGAAATGGACAGAGTCTCCTTCAAAATCCATAGCAGTCCGAATACCACGATCAACGCGTATCAAATATCCCTTCTCTTTCATTTCCTGGTAGTTTTCGGACTGTTTGTCTACCGTGGGCCAAATGGAGACCATCAATTTGATCTTCATTTCGTCAAGTTGACGGACCATTTCGTCTGTTGGGGCAACCGTCGTTAGCTACATATCCACGATATGAGGAAGGAAGCTTCAATCTACTGACCTGGGTCGGGCCAAAAATTGGCATCAAATCTCCAATCTCCTTGCTTTGGCCAATGAAAGAAGTCGATGACGATGAGATCAATGGGAAGATTCCTGCTTTTGTATTCTTGCGCCACTTTCAGAAGCTCTTCTTGGGTCTGGTAACGCAGTTTGCATTGCCAAAATCCCAGTCCGCTAAAGGTTACAAATGATTAGCAATTGGGGACAACATTCAATTCTTGATTCTGGTGAGTGGATTAATGACTTACTATTCCGGCATCATGGGGACCGTGCCTGTCACAGAAGCATATCCTTCCACTATCTCAGCAGGAGTATCTCCAGCGGTAACCCAGTAGTCCAGAAACTTGGTAGAGTACGCCTCGAAGCTCATAATGTTCTTCCCCAAAACCGCACGACCAATAGCAGGGTTGTTCCAGAGGAAGCCATATCCGCGAGATGAGAGAGCGAAGGGTACGCTGGCCTGAGAATTGCGATGTGCCAACTCGAAATCTAGTCCCTTCAGGTCGAGGTACGGTTGTTGGTACTGGCCCATGCCAAAGATCTTCTCATTCTTGTCTAGGGACTCAAATCGCAGAGTGAGATGGTAATCTCCTCCGGGAATCGGCTTAAATTCGCGAGCTTCGACCTCGAGCGAACTGCATTTGGCGTCCAATAGATCGCTTCGATTCCTCATATATTCTTCCAACAGCAACTTCCCAGCTGAGTTGAATATCTGAACTTTGCCGTGTTTGCTAATGGTGGCTTTGATTTTGCCATTGGCGATGGATGCTTTTTTCTCTCCCAATGTGATTTCCGCTGCTTTCGTCTTTACTTCTCGGAGTGCCCAGCCTTCGTTCTCGTCTGGGTAACGATGCTCTTTAGTAGCTCTGATCCGAAATGCATTATCGCCCCAAGGTTCAATCCACAGTTCCTCGGCGTCGTATCGATAAACTAGGCGGTTTCCTTCCTTGTAGAACATCTTGAAATCGATGCCGTAACGATAGTGTATAAAGGTGTCTGGTGAGCAGAGAGGAAATGGCTAAAGGAAAATCCAAATATGAGGAATTGATGAGAAAAACACAGCTTCACAATTGAGAATATATTCATTATGATGACATGTGCTTCTGCTGCCCTGACAAGGTTCTCTCGGCACTTAACCCCCACCGGAGTGGAGCAAAAACCGATGGATATGCCGGTGTAATCATTGCCGATCAGGTTCAGGAGCTACCCAATCTTCTTTCTACAACGTTACGACGTTTGTACTGTCGTACTGTGGCAGTCGAATATCAGACTACAAGGTGCAGGGTCGAAATATCTAGTGAGCTGCATCTAATATCTGACAGCAAAGGTGGGGTGAATGCGGGGTAGCTTCCTGTGGGGGTGGCTCTCGAACACTACTAGCGTAGCTTGATTATTTGCTTTGGAGTCAGCTGTTGAGGTATTTTGGCCAGTGATACTGGGATTCAGCAAGGATCACCTTTGGACATGTGTTCTTTCTTAAAATATGGGATGTTGCTGATGCGGGGTAAGTTTGGGTCAATTGCTGTGGAATGTGTCGGAATTCCGGTTAATAGGTTATGCATTTAGACTGAGAAGTACTATTGCTCTGCGTATACTGTATACTTAGTTTCAGCCAACATAGGAGTTTCACATAATCTGTCGTTGTCAATTTCTATCTGAGTGGTTTCTAATGCATCAAAACAATATTGCATCGTCTGCAATTAAAGATCCCGCAGACAGCTATCAATGGAAGATCGGAGAAGCAATGGTATGGAGATGAGCAGTTGTTATTTTTTTTTTGAGATATCAAGAAGGGGTTTCAAATAAAATACACACGACCAGATAGTCAGTAGAACTTGACTCGTTACCCGGCATCAATTCTTAACGAAGGTAACCCGAGCATTCGCATCCTCAGCGTAAGGATCAACAACTGCCTTCGAGAAATCTTTGGCCTTGATATTACTCGCGAAAAGAAGATCCAATTCCTCAAAACTTCTGTCCCTCGACTCCGGCAGGCGGAACCAAGTCCAAATGAAGAAAGCAAAAGCCCAGCCACCCCAAAAGAATCCAGTCTTTCCTTTCCAGTCTCCTTCGGTAGGATTCAACATGTATGGGTTGATGACATTACAGATGATTTGGCCGATATAGTAGGCACTGCGTGACAGCGAAATACTTTTGTTTCGGAGACGCGTGGATGAGATCTCCCCAATGATAGCATAGCAGATAGGACCAACTGTCAGGTAGTAGATGAATAGCCATAGAAGCATCATCGTGGCTTGCGCATAATATCCAGCTGTAGATTTCCCGGCTCCAACGCTGATGAATCCAACGGTCCAGAGTATGGCTGTCAGACCAGCAAGACCTGCAAGATAAAGAGTCCGTCGGCCGAAGGCGTGGAGTAGTTTCCATGAGATGAGTGTTCCAACAGACGCAAGTCCCAGACCCCCCACTGACATTTTGAAAGAAATCGAAGTCGGAAGTCCTGCTTGCAAAAAAAAGTACGTAGGAGTTCCTCCCATCGCCGAACCGCAGAAAGGCTGTGCAATGAAAGCCATGCATACAATTTCTGTACGACGCAGATCGATACCTTTGAAGCAATTCAGGTAAGATGTTCCGGCGTCAATTTCTTTCTCCAGCTCATTCGTATGGATCATCAATGCGACGGTCTGCGATGGGTGTGATGCTGATCCAAGTCTGCGGACTGACGCTTCTGCTTTCTCAATTTCTCCTCTTCGGACATGATGATATGGCGATTCTGGAGCAAAGAAAAGAATGGCGAACAGCGGAAGAGGCCAAGCCCATTGAATAGCGAACGGGATACGGTATGACCACTGACTAGTTCCTTCCGAGAACCCAGACAAAACTCCGGCGGCGATGAGCTGTCCGAAGGCCCAGCATAGGTTAACGTAAACAGTCAAGTAGCCGCGGAGAGCCATGGGACAGACCTCGGACGCATAGGCTGGAGCCATGGTAGCGAAGACTCCCCAGGGGATACCGCAGAGAATTTGACCAAGAAGTAGCACGGGAAGCGAAGGCGCAAAGAACGGGATGAAGATGAATGCCACAATGAGGCAGAGTGAGACGAGCAGAGTCTTTCGGTAGCCATATTTGAAGACGAAGTATCCGTTTGCCATTGATCCGATAAGCGTTCCTATTGAAGTTCCGTTGCTCAACCCTGCTTGCCATGGCGCTGAGATCTGATAACCAGACGCTTCATCAACGAACTGACCGTACTTCTTGGTGAAACTTGGGAGGCCAAAGAACGATCCGATCAAGACAATATCGTAGCCTTCCATGACAATGGCTGTAGATACAAGA
This sequence comes from Rhynchosporium agropyri, assembly GCA_900074905.1. Lineage (NCBI taxonomy): Eukaryota > Fungi > Ascomycota > Leotiomycetes > Helotiales > Ploettnerulaceae > Rhynchosporium > Rhynchosporium agropyri. The sequence continues at coordinate 154,576 of FJUX01000112.1, read as the reverse complement.
ACCGACCACATTATGGCACGAGGATAGCGCCGGATAGCTTCTCGAACACCGAGATCATGCTCGTCGATGGCAGCTTGTTGTGCGAGAGCATTCGTCTTAGGTACGTGCTCTTCGTGCTGGACGCCGGCTATCTCTTCCTTCTGCTCGAGGATCTGCTTTTCGTCCATTGTGGATGATGTTCCGGATTATTTGTGATGGGGTTTCGAGATAAAGTCCAATAGCGATCAGAATCATGCAAGTTCAATCTTGTCACCAGAATATACTGAAAAAATCCAACCAAAGCTTTATTGCGAATCATTTCCAAGTACGGGGAACTCCACCCTTGTTATATATAGCTTTTGCTGCAGGTACCTAGCATGCCTCTCCCATGTTTTCCCAAACATTGATCGATTATGGATTAGTATGATGGCTCGGACCACCTGTCATTTCCCCAACTTGTGGAGAGATCCTGGGGTAAACCTTAAAGTGGCTACTACGTAGTGTAGTGTGTTCATGGAGATAGTGATGTCAGTTATGATCCACCCCCACAACTTCTCCGGATACGAATTTTTGAATCTGACCCCGCCGGACGCTAGCCACTTGCCTTCCAATGTTTACCTAGGTAATGAACTTCCAAACCTCCTGTTTTGGTGATGTGCATCCGTTCTTCGATTGTTCAGATTGGAGCGCATGATCAATGATGGCGGGTCCGCTATATCTATTGGGGCAATCCGGGGATCGGATATTTTCAGCTTCACATTCTCCGCATGTAGTGCTTGGTGCTTGGTGCTTTTCTTGTTCCTGACTCCCCGCAATTACGTCGCATTATGGTCCGGAAACGCTTTCATGGACATCATGGCCAATTGCTTCTTGCAAAGACATGTGAGTCATGGTAGATGACCAAAGATCGACGCAGAAAGAGGAGAGGGAGAGGCTAACGCTCCGAGGATAGAGAGTATATAAGAGATGTGGTGCATCATTTCTCAACTTTGATATAGTGATTCCAAGCAATTCAAGTTCTGTTTTCTTCTATTTGCAATGCATTTCTTGAGTACCGTCGCCGGTGTTGTAAATATAGCTATTTGCGTTTGCGCTACACCAGTAACAGAAAAAAGACAACTGGGCACAGCAACTGTATCCTTAGGTCAAACATCCGGAGCGCCATCCCAGCTAGCTTCAGGATTTATCTACGGTATCCCAGATAATGGATCCTCGGTCTCAACTCAGATCCCAGACCATTTTTATACCGACATCAAGTTCAACTATTGCCGGGCAGGCGGGGCGCAGCTTCCGGAGCCAAGCAGAGGCTGGATTTTCGGACCTGAGGAGTTCGATGTAAGTCACAATATACTTTTTAAGGTTTGGATATATATGGTGACTAACACGAGGTGAAATTATAGAATCGTTTTGCATCTGCTCTGTCCAATTACCGCACATCTCGCAAGTTCGGTGCACGCTTTATCCTTCTCGTCCATGATCTCTGGGGCGCAGATTCACTCCAGAGCTCTGACACGGTCTTCCCCGGTGATAACAATGACTTTACGAACTACAACGCTTTCTTGACACGACTCATCTCGAGTCTGAAGGCAAATGATATGATTGGGGGATTGGATCTCGATATATGGAACGAGCCAGATGTCTCAAACTTTTGGGCGAGATCCCCGGAGCAGTGGGTACAAATGTGGGGAAATGCATATCACAGATTCAGGTAGGTCAAATCTCACGTATGAGGAGAACACATTCGATCTAAATATAACCTTAGAAAAGAACTCCCAGGCACCATTATCACCGGTCCATCAGTAGCTACGCCACCTGATCGAAACATGACATGGTGGGATGCCTTTGGCTCTTTTATAACTTCGAACGACAGTGTTCCTGATATTTACACCTGGCACAATCTCGAGTCCAGCTACGATCCGGTCAAAACTTTGCCAGTTCTCACGCAATGGCGCGAGAAGTACGGACTGCCAGATAAGCCAAAGACCATCAACGAGTACGCTGGGCCAGCTGAACAGATTCCTTCAACTGGAGCATGGTTCATTTCTAGACTTGAGCGTTACAACATTCAAGGCTTGCGCGCCAACTGGGCTTCCGCTTATGAGCTACATGACTACCTTGGAAACATGCTTGGGAAGCCTGGAGCTGGTAATGCAACGTATGAGCCATCAGAGACGGGCTACTGGTCAGTAGGTGAGTGGCAGGTATACAAGTACTACGCAAGCTCGATGACTGGCGAGCGTGTTACTACGTCCGGCTCTGCAGATGGCATTTTTGATGTATATGCTACTCGAGGCGGTGCTGCAAACACAGTGAAGATCTTGGCTGGCACTCGAGGGACAACTGGGTTGTACGATATCACCGTCACTGGACTCAGTGCCGTGGGCGTGAGCTCTGGAAGTGTGAACATCCGGACGCGGCGATTTGACAACAATGGAAAGTACAGGCAGGTTGGTGCACCTGTGGATCTGGGAATCCATGGGCACATCATTGCAAATGATCAGGTGATACTCCGTTTGCTATCTTTTCTCCAAGGATTTGATGCTGACTACAAACTCAGATCACTTTCCACGTGCAGCCTGAAACAGCGAGCACTGCTTATGCTTTCGAGTTCGTTTGAAGCCGAAAAAGACTAGGATGCTGATGAATTACTAAAAACCTGAAAATAATGCTGATAATGAAATATTCTATTGCTTGTAACCGGGGTGCAGATTACTCTACTTACTCAACACTCCTCATTCTCTTGGTAAATCTTGTGAATGCTTACTATTGACTTCGCTTCCACTTGTGGGGAGCCTAGCGCGAAAAGTCCCATCTAGCGCCTAACCATGCGACAATAATGAAAGTTGTTGGCTACCTACTTTCAGTCCAGAGTTCCTCCGTCATCTTCCCGAGCGTACGAACGACAACAGAAGCCCCCGGCTCCACAGAAATCACCAGCGCACCTTGGGGTCGATCAGTTCAACTCTACTGGTGAGCTTCGACAGCTTGCATTGTCGGCAAAGGTGAAATCACTCACATGCTGCAGTCAAACCTCCTTCTACCGCTATCATGGGCTCATTCGACTTGAACATCGATGATTCTACCGCAGAGAAGTCGAAGATGCCCAGTCGCGAGCATGTGGTCGAGGTGAAGGGCGTTGGAAGGTACGTCAGCTGTCATATCTTTCTATCAAATACTAAAACTCTATAGCTTGACTCGATCCACAGGAATGGTCACTATTCACGTCGGTCCTGAAAAGGTCGCCTGGCTCTTACATGAGGCCGTGCTCTGCAACGCTTCAAAGTTCTTTAAGGATGCTTTCCAGGGCGGATTTTCAGAGACCTCGACCAAAACAATGCACCTTGTGGAAGATGATCCGGCGGTCTTCGAGAAATTTGTGGATTATGTCTATGCAAACTTCCCCTCGAGCAACTATGCCTCTTATTCCTCCTTCGCACACTCCCTCTAACTTGAATGGGAGGCGCCCGAAGAACACCTCACTACTTGGTATGGCCTTGAAATCTTCGCAGAAAAGCTCGGAATGAGCGAGCTCAAAGACCTGGCTCTTGAGTCTTGGCGCAACTACGAAGAAAATTGCAAAATGGACATTAGCCTTACCTATGATCTGAGTCCCGAAGAGGTCAAATTCATTTTCGAAAATGGCGACCCGGATTCGGAGTTTCGTTCTCATATCGTTGATGTCGCAGTCAACCGATTTATGACGTGGGACTTCGAGGACTTCGAGTCTTGGGGAAAGTTGATGGGAAGCAACTCACTGTTTGCGGAACTTGTCTCTCGAGATATAAAGGATCACATCAAGCAAAGACCAGAGAATTCATGTGGTATGTTATCGTGCTCTGCTCATGGATCCAAGCCCGTTTCAGTCGATGGAGACGTTGGAGAGAGCATAGATGACGATTCAGATCGCTCCCGGTTGGTTATGTGACATAGTCTAGGATGATTCTCGTCGGGCACTTGAGGACTAAAGGGCATGATTCAGGGTGCGTGCCGGAAAAACCAACTTGTCCACAAAAACTACTTTCGTATAATTGCGAAAGAAATGAAAGGCCACTCTTGAGAAGGAAATCCACAAGAGACTTTTATGAGACTTTCCCTACCTGAAGTGACGTGGTACAGGAACTTCGGAACTTTTACCAAATTTCGATGACGATGCTTCACCACAGACCACCATACTTAATATGGTTTTTGAAGACAAAAATGCTTTAGCACCCCGCAAGACGAGCGCTCTTTCTAGGTAGAAGATCTCCAATTTTAGGGAAAGCAAAGCTATGATGTGTATGATGTACTCATGATCCTTTGTTTTCGGAGCTTGGTGACTGTTTACGATGCTCACGCAAATGCAATACAGTTGGAGAAGGTAGGAACACTCAAGTCTTTGACATAGACTTCGCTTGATACTATGCCAGAATATGAAGGCTCAACCACGGGTACTGCTTTCTTCTTCCACTACCAAAAGATGCACTCACGCATCTTCTACTCAAAGTCTATTGCTCTATCATCTACATAAGAATTCTAATGGTCATGGCTCCCGATTGGAGTCGCTAACACTTGAAGTTTCCCATTTGACGAAGTGAGACTAGCATCGACGTGAGTTCCAGCTATCAGCTATGTGTACAGTTCAATATTTTGACAACTACAAGCAACATATAATCTATTCTTAACCCCAAAACACGCCAATAATCTCTATAACCATATCCCTCTGGCCAGAGTCCTCCACGGCATCCTTTAGGCTCCCGAATCGCAGGGATGAGAAATTCAAGGACATCGGCGAGTACGGTTCCCCTTCCCCGTCCTCTGCCAGGCACAACTGATACCTGCCCAGCTAGATGAGATCAAAAAAAATGGTCACGATCTACGTTGGGCCGGAAACAGTGCATTGGACTATACACGAAGCTGTCGTCTGCAACAAGTCGACTTTCTTACCCGAGGTATTCCAGGGCAATTTCACTGAAGGAAATGCGAAAAGAGACGACACTTGACAAGGACGATCTCGCAGTATTCAAGCTTTTTGTCGAGTGGATGTATGGTGCAGAGCCAGGTCGCTGTGAAGAGTCTCACGCCCGGGAAAATACGTGGAAGCACCTCATGGGCTGGTGCGGGCTTGTTTCATCACGGGGACAAGATCGCCTCGGACGCGTTGTAAAGATACGCCTCACTTTCGTGGGGTCACAGTGGTATGTTTGACAATGGTATTCCTCGCGCTCATCCTGTCGATGAGATTGAGATGTTGTTTAACGGATTTTCAAATGATCTTTTCAGAGTAGACGTCCTAGTAGATCTTGTGGAGGTTTAACTCTGCCAAGATTTCCACGACTGCGCGTAATGGGGCTGTCGCAAAGTCATCATAAATCCCCCATAACTGCAGAGAAACAACAATGAAGATGCTGGCTAGCACCGAAATCGAAGTGACTATGCCGATCGATTGCATCTTAATAAGGAAGCTCTCGTGTCTCGCACCAATATCAAGCAGAAACCCAACGCCATTCCCTATCCACTACAAGGCGACCTAACCATACTGTAAATGATCCAGATCTCCACCAGCCTTTACACACGACGATATCCCTCCTCCCACCTCGCCTCCTTCTTAACACTCACAGTCTCAACCACTTCATCCCTCACTCCACCGCCCTCACCATGCCCATTATCCTGACTCCAGAACTCGTCAAAACTATCCCCACCCATCCCCATCCCCAACCCCAATCCCGGACTACCCATGCCAAAGGCAAACGCACTATCATTCATCATCGAAGTGTATAGCTCGTGTCCATCATGGCCATTTTGGCTCGGCATCTCAAAACTATGCATCATCTCGTCGAGATCGACCTCCATATCCTCCGTGAAATTCTCTTCAGTGCGAGGGTCGTAGGTGTTGCGGTGACTGGGACCGGGGTGGGTATGTATGTGGGAGGGATGCGCGTAGTGAGAAGATGGACTATGAGCTGGTGAGTACTCCTGCTCCTCGATGCACATTCGTGGTGTGTTAGGCAGGGTACTGTTTGAGACTGAAGACGTGACGTGAGAAGCCGAGTGGAAATCTGGATGGAAGCCGCGAAGTGGTGAGTTGCTGTGTGAGTGGGATTGAGGCTGAGAATGGGCGTAGAGACCTCCGGATTGTAAGATGTTGGCACTGGGCTTTCGCTCTGGCTTGATCTGAATGGGATCCAAGTCTGGGAAGTGTAGAGTATTGGGATGGCGGACGTTTTGGCCTGTGTGAGACATGCCGCGATCGAAACCTAACCCAGAAGCGAGATCTCGCTGTGCGAGCTGAACAGCAGATGAATTTATGGAACCCATATCCAAGCTCTCGCCAGTCCCCTCCCTCCCATCCACGAACTCAGACTTGACTCTCCCCTCCCCGTTCCTTTCGCGCTGACTCTCGTATTCTCGCTTTATCTCATCAGGGGCTCGCTTCTCTTTCTTCGGACTCTTCGTCTTCTCCACGCGACTCTTCCGTGGTTTTCGAGGCGTGGGAGGAGGAATATCTCCACATGCGGCGTCCATCTGTTTCTTGAAGCGCGAGTAGCGCATACGTGCCGCGTGGCCGTTTATCTTTTTCTCCTTGTCGTCTTCGGGCTCGAGGAGTGGATGGTGGGCTACCTTGTCCCAATTTATCTGAAGATGAGAAGGGATTAGCTCGGGATTCATGAAAATGGACAGCATAGTACAGATAGCTGAAAATGAGTTGTTGTTCTGATGAATCGGATGTAAGCGAGCAAGTGATGAGTGGAGAGGACGAACGTACGTCTTTGAGACATTTCTGACTGAGTATCGCGTATAGCAGTCTCGTGATGGGATTGTCGTTCTGCATATTCTGTGCTCTCCGTAGGCTCGCCAGCTTGACTACTTGAAGTTTGGTATGGGGTATCCAAAGAGGTATGTAATGTTGGAGGTAACACTGTGCCCTTTGGTAAACGGAATGGGGATGTTGATTGGCCGAGTTGATGATCTCAACTTATGTGAAGAAGGTATCCGTGGATTCGGAACACTCGGCGGAAGTGTCTGATTCTTCCTCCTGTTATTTGGATTTGCGATCCGTCTTCTCGAGAGTGCGAAGCTTCCAATACTTCAACGATTCTACTTGCTTTCCAAAAAATCACAGCGACTGAACTTCTTCCTCTTGAATTCGACTTTCAGGAAATCCAAGAGCAAAGTCTCACAGAATGCTCCCTTCAAAATCAGGCGGTGAGAAGGTGTTCAGTATCTCGAATGCTCTTCACGTTCAGAGGGGTACTTAAGACTATCCCCATCCATTCACACTTCTCCTCTTTATTTGGCTGTGAGTGCGTGCATGAATGAGAAATTGACTACTTTTAGCTCAGATTCTGTTCCTTTCCCAGAGACACAAGGATTCCATCTGAAAGGAGGGGAAAAGAGAAGGGAGTGCGCAGATGCTCTGCATATCTAATGCGTGAGATAAAGAGGGGGGAAGAAGTTGATAGGAGGGGGAGCTTTAAGCTTTGACTGTTGGGGTTGATACTTGAGGAAATGGCTTACGATGGCTTGCTATGACGCGAGACTGTTGCCTGGAGATAGAACTTTATTGCCCTCCTAATCTCAGAATGATTGAATTGGCGATGATCAGAGCTGTTGGTTTGGGGGATAGTGGTTCTTTTCTGCTGGGCTGTTGGGATAGCTGCAGCTCCATTCGATATCAGCTGTTTTCGTGTAAAGTGCGTGCATGACGCTAGCCAGGGCACAAGACAGACAGACAGACAGACAGACAATAAATAGAACAAGCGGTGATGGCCAGACAACCAAGGACAAAGCGGCACTCTTCTTTGTCCGCTTTGGATTGATTATCGTCATGAATGCTCTAGGAAAAAGAAAGTTAATGTTGTTGTGGAAGTATGATTTCTTGATTGGTTCTTGTGCCAATTGATAAATCGTGTCAGGGACTGGACCTGCATAATGCCGCCTCGCTTGTATGTTTTGGTCCGCCCTTGCATCAAAGCGTGATCCGGGGACTTGGGTGACTGGGGCCGCGAGGCAGGCCGGCCAACTCTTTGGTGATGGAAAACAATGGCAATGGAAACCTGCGTGTTTTAGAACAAAGTAAAGCGGTGATTTAATGCAATGGCGCGGTGGGAGTGACACATTGTTCATTTTGAGCTGAGCAGACGTGTGAAATCAATAGGCTGGTGTTGACTTGATGATCTCGAAGCTGAATTGCTCGGATCTCGATCGCTTCTGATGCGTGATCGAAGACGGCGGCGGTACGCTAAGGAACTTCGAGAAAGGTGAAGCATATAGATTCATCTTAGGTGGAAAAATATCTTACTATAGTATAAATCAGGTAGCAAAAGACTATGGTGAATAATAATCAGCCCCGCCTTCCTCCTCCATTAAGCGAACAACTTCCTGATGCTGTCTGCCTCCTATCTTTCATTAATCTTCCCTCCTACCTTTTCGAACACACATCTTGCCACGCCACCACCTTTGCATAACTCCACTCCACAATTTCATCCATACGCATCGACATCCACAAATACCATCATCACTATACATCATGCCTGGTTCAACTTGGACAGGCGATGCCGATAGAGACATGCTCTTGACAATCATCGAAGAGGGTGGTTCGGGAAAGTCAATTCCATGGCCAGAGGTTGCTCGAAACCTGCAGAACAAAGGTTACACCTTCTCTCATGAGGCTTGCCGGTTAGTGCACATCCAACTCCCGTTCTTTGTTCAAGTACTCGCGCTTTATCTTCTGATCAGCTTGGAAAGATATTGCGACTCAAATCTCAATCTCGAAGTCGAGATTTACAGACCTCGAACTTGAAATGATCTGCACGCCTTTATGCACTTTCATATCTGCCCTCCCTATGTGCCCTCCTGCACCTTGGTATCATGAATGTTACGTGCCCTATCTTTCTCTCCAAGTCTTTTGCCTGGAATGTCAAACTAAAATTCCCAAATCGAACTTCGTGATATCATCTTCGAATCATCTTCACTCCAAATTCATGCACAAAAGCTAACACTTCCCTCAGCCAACACTTCCAGAAGATCAAGAGAGTTGCCAAGCAGGGCTCCACCCTTGATCCCACCTCTCCTGCCGACAACAATGGTGGCAAATCTCCTTTCATCCAGCGCAAGCTTGCTACTCCCCGCAAGAGATCCGCCGTCAAGAAGGAAGCCGGTCTCGGCACTCCTACTCGTCGTCTCTTTACTCCTATCGGACCTGCCCATGGCTTTGCGGATATGGAAGATGATGATGATGATGATGAATTACCCCCCCGTTCAGGTCGTCCAGGCCAACCAGGTGCGAAGCGCCAGCGCATAGTCAAGCAGGAGGAGGCTGGCTATGATGGTGATGAATCTCGTGCTTATCAGTTCAAGACTGAGCAGTTGGGTGGTCCGGAGCATCCTGAGCATGGCGCTATTGATCTGGAGCGTAATGAGTAAGCACATCCCTTCTTTAAGTGCTTGCTCTTCGTTCTACCAGAACGATCCACTGACTGAAATTCTGGCAGCCTCTATGATGAAGATGCCTGAACTTCCATCGCAGAAGTCTTGATACGATGAGCTTACCGACAAAGAGAATGCGAAGTGATTCAAAGGACCTATTCAGTTTCTTTGACTCCAGCTCCTCTCAACTCTTTCTCATCTCACTCGAATCATGGAATGCATCCTCCCTAAACAGCTCACTGGCCGAGTTTCGAATTTGTCAACGAGGCATCATGCCTCCGGGACTAAATTCGAACGGGACACCGGAAACTTTCCGCATGAGATCTGCTAGCATTGCTCCTCGGTGCTCATGTACCTCGATTCATTTGTGTTATTTCGATCTCCTCTTTCCGCGTCACATCCTCGCCTCATGTGCATGTTCAGATTCTCGGCTCTCCGCTTTGGCACAACACTTGTTTATGCGCTTCGAATCGAATCCGTCTCACAACGATAAGATGCTCGCGATACACCTGGGAGCAATAGTGGAAGACGGTGCCAATTGAGGTTTATTTCTCTGCTTTTCATGATCTGGAGCACTTGGCAGTTTTATAGCAGGGACTAAGCGCTGCGGGGGAGCGTGTACCTAGCCAGCAATACAATTTGACAATAATCTTGACCTACAGTATGCTTTGAGGTTGATGTGAGACTTCGGAATTGGCCTTGAACTAGATTTACACTTAACTTGAGCATGTATACATGACCAAGTTGAATTTCATCCTTCGTCGTCGACTTCTTTGTCACAGCTCTCCTTTTCTTGAAATTCCTTGACCTCGTCCCATGTTCGCGGCTATCTAGTACTGCCACTCCATTCTGTCAAGATGACTTGTGGTATATGAAAGACAAACAATTAGGATTGTGTAGCTTCTTCAAGAGCTGCCGTTTGCCTTTGAATTCTCCAAGACATACCCACGGTTACCTGCGGCCAATTCGCGCACATACCTAGGGTCGAGCTAGATCCACTTTGATCCGCCGAGGATGAGGTTTAACCCGTTAGAGACGAGCTGGCATCGAAAGACCCTCGGAAAAGACGCCCATTCGATAAGGTAAATACAAGTCAGACGCGTGCGAGACCGGATACATGAGCGGGGGCACCGGGTATGCCAAGTGGCGGGAAGTGACGGGGGAAGATGGCGGGAAGAAAGAGTCAGACTTATCAGATGATCTAATCCGATGGCCTATCTTATCTAATCCATCGATCCACTTTCTCACTTTTCCCACCCTTCGCAGCCAATGAGAGCATCAAACTGTGGTCTAGAAGCCCGGTGCCAGCACATTGACGGGGAGAGACATCCAATAGGCCAAACCCGAATGTTTCGAATGGGGTTTGGCACGGCTGCATGACAGGGAAGATCTGATCTGAGATTAGATAAGGTCTTGAAGACCCCTCGGATTCTGCGTGTAAGTTTGTTGAAGTTTGAGGTCCTGGGTAATTGCTGACGAAGAGAAGTTTTGTGCGCTCGTACGAACATTATTGTCGCCATGGGGGTCCAGAAGCCCGTCATTAGCCCGAGTTTCGACTCGATCAAGAATAACGTGGCAAGCACTTCATCTGAATACACGCCTTTGCTCAGCGATGAAGAATGCGCCAATGACCTAAACAAACACGATCGCGATGGACGAAATTCAGACACACCGGATAGTGTGCCCATAGTGGAAGAGATCGGGACTCTGATGTCGCAAAAATCATTAAATTTAACCTATTTTTTGTAAGCACAAACTTTCACTTCGTGACTCCCTTGGCAGAGACCATATCTTCGCAGAATGCTAATCAGATATCTGACAGTATACTACTTATTATCGCCCTCAATGCACTGCAAAGTCAAATCACTTCAAACCTCATGGCTTACGTCGTCAGTGATTTCTCAGCACATTCTCTGATACCCGTCATAGGGATAGTGTCGGGCATCATGAGCGGGATATTGAAACTTCCCATCGCGAAGTCATTGGACCTCTGGGGACGAGCCGAAGGGTTTGCTTTAATGACGTTGATCGGGTCGATTGGATTATTGCTTATGGCAGTCTGCAAGAACGTGGAGACCTACGCTGTGTCACAGGTACGCTTTTCCATGAGCAAATTCGCGAGAGTGATAAGCTCGGAAGCACTATTTCAATACTGATTCCTGTAGGTCTTCCATGCAGTAGGCATCGGTGGAATGGACTATGTGCTCCAAGTAGTCATCACCGACATTTCTTCCCTGAAGAATCGAGCTCTGGCGATGTCGCTGGCTGCGACTCCATATCTCGCTACTACATTTGCCGGTCCGAAGATCGCGGAGGTTATGTTTAATACTATTGGCTTTCGAGGAACTTTCGCTGCTTTCGCTGTGATTACGCCTTTGGTTGCTGCGCCTTGCTACTGGATACTCATCGCCAATCAGTCAAAACGGAAAGAAACTGGTGTGTTGGCGGGACGGAATTGGAAGGAGAGCCTTGTGCATCATACTCGGGATTTCGATGGTATGAGAGAGACCCTTGGGTTTCGTCTATATCACTGACATATGTGTAGTCTACGGAATGCTCCTCCTATCTGCTGGATTAATCCTCTTCCTCCTCCCATTTTCGCTAACCGGCTACAAATCCAACAGCTGGACATCCCCATCAATCCTAACCATGATCTCTCTCGGCATAATCCTCCTCCTGATCTTCGTCATCTACGAACGTTTCTACGCCCCTCACCCATTCATACCCTACGCGCTTCTCCTAAATCGAACTGTGCTGGGCGGCTGCCTCCTCTGCTCCAGTCGCTTCATAGCCTTCTTCTGCTACGACGGCTACTACACCTCCTACCTACAAGTCGTGAACGGCCTCTCCATCTCCCAAGCCGGCTACATCAACAATATCTTCTCCATCGTCGCCACTCTGATCGGTCTCGTAGTAGGCTACCTCATCCGCGTGACCGGCCGCTTCAAATGGGTCGCCTGGATAGCCGTGCCCCTCGAACTCGTCGGCGGTCTCACAATGGCATACTTCCGCCGTCCCTACCAAACAATCATCTACGTGGTGCTCGCCCAAATCTTCATAGCCGTCGCCGGCGGCGCCATCGTCATCTGCGAGCAAATGGCCGTCATGGCCGTCGTCTCCCGCGACCAGCTTCCCTCAGCACTCGCTCTCCTGTCTCTCTTCGCATCTGTCGGTGGAGCGCTCGGAAGTGCCGTCTCGGGTGCGATTTGGACGAATACCCTGCCCAGGGCTCTGCGGTTGTACCTGCCGGATTATGCGAAGCCGGATGCGGAGAGGATCTATGAGGATTTGGCCCTGCAGTTGAGCTATGAGCGCGGGAGCGAGGTGAGAGATGCTATCATCGCGGCGTACGGTATGGCGCAGCTTAGGATGTGTGTTGCTGCTACGGCCGTGCTGGCTTGGGGATTCGTGTGGGTTGGGATGTGGAGGGATGTGAGGGTTGATGGGAAGGCGAAAATATGAGACTTTTGAATCGTGAGCAAGGTATTGGATGCTCCAGTGGAGACTTTTGCTCGTCTTCTGGTATTCCGGGTCATCATGATGGTGTTGCATTGTTGTGGAGTTTGGATTAGCGCATTTATTTACATATCCCAGATTAGCATATAGAAATCTCCTAGACCCCTCAAATTCCGAAAACATGATATCTTCAGGTTTGGAACTTTGAATAGATACCCATATTGTAACGTATGTATCACAACGCTCTTATTTTATTTTTCTTATTACTTCTCCAAAAATGTGTCCTATACAGGAATAGAACACAGCATTAGAATCGGCCTAGAAGTAGATGCTCGTTCTGCTGATTATCCGGCAGGGTTCTTGATGCTTATTACTTTATTATTCCAGAGTGAGATTTACATAGGCGGCAATTAGTATTACGACAACAAAGATATCAGACCTTTCCATTCCAAAGGTTCATGAACAATGATTCTTGGCTGGATTTATACAGCGATTTGTTTCAGAAGTTCACTTGCTGGTATTTTTCTCTTAAACCTATGGTGCGTAATCATGGTACTACACGTCTCTCATCCAGGAAGCTCCTCCGTCCGATTCCACCAGTCATAGCATTCCAAAGCCAAGGTTGGAGCTGCTAAGGCCTCGAGGTTTGAGATAGTGACTAGATCCATTAGTCTCTGGGGCTCGGAAGCTCTGTCAGCATCGAGAAAAAGCTTCCCAAATTTAACGCGTCGCATTCCTTATGTGCACAGCACCTTATGTGCACAGCAATATTCAATTTCACAGTCCTCCGCTTTCTTTATAAGGTGACTCCTCAATTGGCTTGAAAACACCTCCGCGAAAGAACGGTTGGCAGCCAGAAGGAACCCCATGTATATGTGGTCTGAATCATCCACCACCGTCAAGTAATGTAATAACACCTGCGCGACGACTTCGGCTCGGAACAGTGATTTTTCCGGGAGGTTTTCGTAGATGTAATCGATCTCCTTCTTGAAAGGTCGATATATCGCGACTCTGTGGCACTTGATCCATTGTGCGATCACAAACCGAGAGAGCCCACTAATCAAGTACTTGTCGGCAAAGGTCTCTAGCCGGAGGTATTGCATGAAGTGCTCTTCAGGATCGATCATACGTGACGGATTGGTACACTTATTACACCGCAAGCTACTAGTATAGATCCAGTGCACAAAAAGTCCGAACACATCTGAGTCCTCGTCCTCGAGGTTGATTGACTTTTGCGCAGACTCCTTAAAGCCGCCTCGAAAGGCTTTCTCGAAGTAGGGAGATTGGTGGCAGATAGCGTCTTCATGAATCTCCCAACAATGCTTCTCTGGCCCGATGTATACTTTGACCATTTTCCCTGATTTGATCAATCTATAGAAGTTAATATAAGTTCAAGGTGCATCAAAGTGTGTTTGCTGCCTACTCGTGGATCAAAAATTCATCATTGACAACGTCTGCAATGTCTGTCGCAGATCTTGCAGAGGATTCCTGCACACCCTCAGGCCTAGGCATCTGCACAGATTCTCTCGAGTCCATGTATTCCTCTACCGTCATCTTTCGTTTCAGGATCTGTGGACTGGCTTTGGATGGAATGACTACAAAGCGTGGGCTCGAACCGGGAGCTTGTAGAGATGCTTTGGATTCACTGAGACGGTGCAGATCTGACAGTTTGTATCGATTCATCGCTTCGAGACAAAGTCACCAGATGTACTGCATTTGAGATCGATGTCGTTGTACCCAGAGTGTGGTGTAGGTGCTGAAGAGATCGATGTAGACTTAAGAAGACCTGTTGCGGGATCGTGATCTACTAATGATTGGTATTTTTGAGAAAGCAAGTATTTGTTCCTCGTGAAGAATGCTTTGGTGTGTGGTAAAATCTATGAAAGTGAGGGGGAAATTTTGAACGAAGACTTCCGTTCCAGGTTCCTGTTCACCTTGCAGCTAGGCAGGCCAGTTTCCCATAAGCAGAAGGCGCGGTAGCTCTCGCTAAGCAGGGCTGCCCAACTCAACTGGCAGGAGTGTCCGAACTCCAGCCACTGAAAAACATAGTCGGAACTAATTCGTTTTACTGAAATTTTTGTAACACAGCGCGGCTGCTCGTTCTAGTAATCATGCCAGCGGCAAGTTTTCTTATCAATTCTGGGATTTCGGTCGAACATCAAAACAGAATGTGCGGAAACAGGTATTTGTAATGTCCAAGAGCAGGTTTAATTTGTCATCTATCTGTGGAGCTGTTCCTTCTCTAAGGTAATTGCTGATGCTCTCCAATATTCCAGTTACAACTTGCTCCGTATTTACTGTTTTGCAAGCTTGGCATATTATTAAGCGAGAAGCTTGTGCAATCTGGTAAACAACAGAAATATATCCTTTGGAGCCAAAGCTTCCGACAAGCGCTGTAGGGACTAGCCCGCCAAAGACCGGAAGTCACAAATCTTCCTGATCTGGATTTCCATCCCTCAAATTGTCCTGCCACCAAGTTCAATCACAACGCCGGAAGCGGAACAAAGACAAAGAAATTGTACTCCCAAAAAAATCGCCGAATCCAGCCAGACTTGACTTGTTCCTTTCAGAAATGAGTCCTTTGTCATCTCGTAATTCATACGAAGTCTGCTCAAGCGTCAATGCCATATGATTTGTTCGACTTCATTTCAACTGAGTGCTGCCGATCCAAGGAACACGATTAAACTCCTCAAAATTGTTAACAACCCGACCGCCAAGATGTCCTACCAAAATGACGAAGCCGTCCCCCTCGTCTACCTCTCTATTGAAACACTTGTTGACATATTTGACAACCCTAACTTGACATTCGGCATCGAGATGGAGCTCGACTTCTCAATCGCGCGACACCTCTACTTCGACTGGCTCGCTACCAACCCGGATATTCCACCTTTCTCTCAGCCGACAAATTTGGATGACCTCCCTTCGCGCCGTACAGAACATCGAACATCCAATAGGGAGCTCTTTGAGAGCGGCGTTACCCGAGGGAACTTCCCTAAGGAGTCTGCGTTGGTCCCATTGAGGAAGGATTCCTTTTCAACAAACTCTATACAATCCGCTAATTTGCGCCAAAATCTCATGTTCTACTTCCTCGCTTTCCTGAACCGGGAACTCCCGTCTTCAGATCGGAGAAAGGGGAATCTACTTATCGGAGAAGTCAAGTGGGGCGGTGCACCCAAGACCGCAGAGGCGAACACATGGACATTAGTCCACGACGACAGCCTGGGGCCCTCTCGCGATAGCTTCGCTCAGGCATGGCCCAGAAAGCAAAGCTACGACACGATGCGGCATTTATTTCGGTGTGTCGGCGCTGAACTCGTATCGAAGGTCTATCTCTACTCTGAATTAGCAGAAAAGTTCTTTCCTGCTCTCGAAGAATTGCGTGAACACCTTGAATTTTCGACCAATTCAAATAGACATGGAGCTTGGTTCACTAGTCAAGAACATCTGCATGTACATTTTGGTATCAAGGATAAAGATATCTCGGTTGGGATAGCGCAGAATCTGTGTGCACTTTTTGGGCTTTTTGAGCATCAGATTGAGAAGTGGTTCCATAGGCGTCAAAGGAATAATTACTGGTGCAAGGACTTGAGGGAGGGGATGAAGACGAGGAAGATGGTACTGATAGATCCAACAGCAACGGGAGATGTTGATCTGGAGTATTTGCCGGAGAGGAGATACACGCCGATGGGGTATTGTGAGGGTATTTATGAGTGTAAGACCTTGGAGGAACTTAAGACGTGGTGCTGCGGGTACTCGCGCGGAGAAGTAACGGACAACCTTTTGAAGGACAGAAATGGTAACATATCACCGCCAGATACGGGCTGTCTATGGAGAAGCCATACCGCAGTGCATATCTCTTTGGCAAGGGGCAATAAACCAACGACATTCGAGTTTCGACAGCATCACGGTACCACTAATCCAGTCGAGATTAAATATTGGGTAGAGCTCTGTGGTCACTTGCTGCGTTTTGCCTGTTTTCTTGATGAAGCTGGGATTCAGCTTAGAGATCCCAAGAGAGGATCTTTAGAGGGAAGCAATACCCCGACGTTCTTGGAGACGTTTGTGGAGCAGGATCTATTGGAAATCATTGGCATGACGGAAGAAGCGAAAGCGCATTTCAAGGCTCAGGAGGAAAGGTTCTTTGATCAGCCGCATGATGATAAGCGCTTCGCGGAAGCAAAGTTGATCGAGGAGAGGATTGCGAGAGTGAAAGCGGGAGAAGAAACAGGCATTGAAATGGATTCTAAGATATTAGCTTCAGAGGTAAGTACTCCAATAGTCTCTCAAACGCAAATCTCTATATCTTTCTCTGTAGTACACGGGTGCTTGTTTTCGCAAGACACCGCTGCTGTATGGTATAATTAATAACACCATATTACAGTCCTACATCTCCCACCTCGAGATTCGCGGCCTTAAGCCACTCCCTCCCATAGTCTACACAGCCTCCGAAATCACCACTATTTCCGGTCTTTTGGACGTTTTCGATTTCCTCAAGTACGATGTCGTGCGAATCCACAATGAAATTGTTAACGACACAGTTCTCACGCTTCCCAGACCTCGGAGAGGAAACCGTCTGAGCCGCAAAGAGATTGCAGATTTTGGCATCATAGAAGAGACTGGGCAGATCAAAGCGTGGCTGCGATATAGCGATTGGATTAATGCTGAGGACAAACGACGAGACGCGAACCGCGGATCGAGGTACTGGCCTCTGGCTACCTTGTTATCATTCATCTCGGCTCGAGGAGGCTCTGCAGGTTATTCTCGAGGGAAGAAGAGGAGCAAGGATATCGATTGTTGATCTAATGAAGGTGTTTTGCGTGTTTGGGCTGCTGGGTGAGATCTTTGGGGTGTCCTTTATTTTGAGAAATGGAATTACAACAGCTGACAGTAATACTCTATTCGTTATTCAAGAGGTCACTTTTCTGAAATGATGTTCTGTCCTTATCAAGACGTCTTGAGTAAGGACAGACAGAACCCCATTCTAGGCATATTAGATTCCCTATTTTGATCTCAGACACAAATTATTTCGCCTCTTCTTACTCGTTCTCGAAGCGCAAGGTACTGCAAGCTACCGCTGTTCCGTTACAAGGTACCTAGATTGGAGTTGGGGAAATGTTACCTACCTGAGTTATGTGTTGAGCGAGGAGGAGGTCCTTCGTTTGTAGTGAGACTTTTTCGACAGAGGAACAAGGGGTCTATTCTCTTGTTTCGACTTCCTCTTACTTTAGTGCTGTGTAGGACTGTGTCTGGAACGAAATGAATTCCTGACTTGACACCATCTGGGAATATCCCTTCAACCATTGTCTCTCGAACATTATCTTGTGACAGACTGGCAGCGTGGAGAAGCCTAAACACACGATCGAGATGAGGTGCATAAGTGAAAAAGCAACTTCTAATAATGTATTTGATGTTCTTATCTTTTGGGTATCATTATTCCTGCATCCTCATCCATGCAGCTTCATACTGATGTTATGCTCAAGTTCATGAATCATTAAGCTTCATCGCCCCTCCATAGTCACTCACACAAAATCCACAACCCTCTCCCAAGCCCCTTGATCACCCGCTATCCTGAACTCCACTCCCTCCCCGAAATATCCAGCGTCCTGCCACGCTGCCATTGTTGTCCCATCGTACGGCCCCTGCTTACTGGCTCCATCCCTGCCATCAATCCACCTGTACTCCCACATCTTCACGGGCCTAACATCATTCAAGTCGTCTCCAGCATCTGCCTTTGGTGGCTCAATCCAATCTTCACCGGCTTCGCGTCTATACTGCCTGATCAACATTTCTCTCTCTTGTTCGTAAATTTCCGTTTGGCCTCTCGTAAGCAACTGATCCGCCGCCCCCGTAATCCTCTCCACCGCCTCCTTAATTTTGACCTGCGCAGGATCTTCATCCGCTTTCTTCGAATCGACATCCATGCCATCCACTCCCATCTTCTTGAGTTTCCATTTCGGGACTTTCTTCGTTTTCGTCTGTCCCTTCCCAAGTCTCGCCAACGCCTCAAGAACAGTCTCTCCCTTTTCCATATCCAGAATAAGCACTCTCAGAATATCTGGAAGAAGCATTGCATTATCCTCCAACCTCTTCTGCCTCAATTCCACCTCTCTTTTCTCATGCGCTTCGGCAGCTTTCTTCATCTCCTTCTTACTAACACCTTCTAACCACATATCATGCTTCGCATCAGGATCATTCGCCTTGCGTACAAAGTTGCCCGCAGCATCGAATCGGCCTTCTTCTTGCTCAGCTTTCATGTTGAAAGCATCCACTTTAGGCGCATTGCGTTTTAGACCGCCAGCACCGACCTCAGCATCAACATCTTCCTCTTCGGCGGCGAGAGCCGCGTCTTCTTCATCATCTGAGGATAGAGCATCGTCCATAGCGTGGGTGGAGAGTTTGCCTTTGGGGTCGAGTGCAAAATTCCCTGATATATGTCCACCACTCCTAGAACTATCCACCTGTCCTTCGATCTCGTCGGCTTCGAGGAACTTGACGGTCTTTTCCCTGGCTTTAGTTCCAATAGCACTCTCTTCTTGCTCCTCCTCGTCATCCTCTTCTAGATCGCCGAACATATCTTCGTCTTCGTCATCCTCCTTCCCGACATTAGCTCCGAGACCCCCACTCCCATCCTTCCCATATTCAAAAGCTTCTGCAAGATTGACATTTCCACCCTTTCCTTTGCCTTTCTTGCCTTTAGCTTTCGCCCTCTCTTCCGCACGAGCATCAAATCCCTCGTTCTCAGAATCACTATCATATCCATCTATATTCACCGCGCCTCTTTTCATGCCCGCCCCCAAGGCGCCAATGACATCTGCGTCCAGAACGGCATCCTCTTCTGGTGCATCGGGAGCCAAGGCTGAGGGGTTCCGAATATCGAATTTGGGTTTTTTGTTCGAGGGACCGTCTTCTGCATGGTGGGTTCTTGCGAATTGTTCGCCAGCACGTTTGGGGCGCGCAGCTGCGTAGCGGGAGGACATGTTGCTGGTGAATCAGGAGAGCATGAATTTATGAATTGAGCCTTGTGACAATTGAATGCAATTGTATAGAGTTGGTGTTCGTATCAATATTTGTACTAGTATCTATTATAATGGGGAGTGGAGTCAATGCAAGGCACGACAAGGCTACACAGCTTTCGGCGATAAGATTGTCCGTCAGGCACAGCCAGAACGTCATCATCTACTGCAGGTGCGGAATAGCTGTAAACTTCTTTTGAGATCCACGACCCCACATCTCCAGCTCTTCTTCTATTTCGAGAAATCTTGACAACTTCCAGTCACCTTCATTTGATCTCAACGCTCTTTCCTAAACCTCGTCACAATGGCAAGTATTATCCTCTTTCTCTTTCATTCAAAACAAATGGCTAACAACCATCCAGTCGTTCGGCAACTATTACGAGGGCGAAGATCCCCTAGCGATGTACCAGATGCTCCAGCGAGGCGGCATGCGTGGTCCCCCAAAGCGCTTCGATGAATACTACCGCTGCTACCCAACAGTCATGCTTCCCGGGCCCGAGAGAGAAGAGCTGAACTATGGTGGAAAGATCATCATGCCACCTTCAGCGCTCGAGAAGCTCACACGCCTACATATCTCGTACCCTATGCTTTTTGAGCTCACAAATGGCCAATTGGATAGGACGACTCACTGCGGTGTATTAGAGTTCATTGCTGAGGAGGGGAAGCTGTATTTGCCAAATTGGGTATGCTCACCCCGCCATGAGGGGTCACCTCTCATGTCCTGCTATGATTTATGTATCTAATAAAGAATGTACAGATGATGCAAGCACTGCTCCTCGACACCGGCGACCTGATCCAAATTCGCTCCACTGATCTCAGTCTCGCCTCGCTCGTCAAACTCCAACCCCAAGACGTCAATTTCCTTGAAATCTCCGACCCAAAAGCCGTTCTTGAGAACGCCTTCCGCAACTTCTCCACCGTCACAAAAGGCGATATCTTCTCCTTCAAATACAACGATACCATCTACGACGTTGCAGTTTTAGAAGTCAAGCCCGAGTCTGAAAAGCATGGTGTCTGCGTCATGGAGACAGATGTCGAAGTAGACTTTGCTCCGCCGGTGGGGTATGTTGAGCCGACGAGGAGCAGCGGGACTTCGACGCCGAGATCTGGAAATGGAGCTGGGGGTTTACCTGCGGGAGGAGTGCTGCATAACCAAGGGACGATGGCACAAGCCATAAACTACAACGCTATTTCCGCTTCCTCCACGGCAGCTGTAGCTGGCGCTAAAGCGGCGTCCTCCAACTTCTTACTCGGTGGCCAAAAACTCTCCGCGAAGAAAAGCAGCAAGAACTCCACACCAAAAGCCTCGACTCCTGTCGCAGGAACAAGCACCAATGCCTCAGCTCCCGTCGAGATAACAGTCCGCATAACCAATGGTCCGCAACCGCTGAGATTGGGGCCAAACAAGCTGTTTTTCGGTTACGATATCAAGCCGTTAAAAACACAGGCTGATAAAGACAAGGAGAATGCTGATGCCCAACAACCACATTTTGCGGGCCAGGGTTTTACGCTGAAGGGTGGTGTCAAGAAAGATGTGAAGGAGGAAGTCAAAGAGGTGAAGGAGATTAAGAAAGAGCCTGGCGTAGGAAGGAGATTGGATGGTCGGAAAGTGTAGGGGGTGTTGATTTTTGCTGATGGTTATGAGTGAAGAGATATTGATTTTCCTGGCGTTTATTAGAGTCTGGAGACTGGCCTGGGTCGGCACGATGAAGGCGTTAGACAGGTGCGGTCATTTGTTTACCTTCTTAAACGACCTATTAGTGCAACTCCTCACAAGCACAACATCAAGAACTCAATCCTTACAAGGCACTTGAGTTCATGAGAATTTGTGTCTATTGCCATGTCAAGTCCTGAATTTCTGTGCGTTTCTGCACTTACTCGAAAAGCGCAGAAATTTGAAAATTGAATCTGCCGTGTTGGGGTGGTGTACTTTGGAACAAGAGCTGTATTCAGACTTCAAGTCATTATTTTCCAGGATTCGGCCTGACAGATGACTACTGTACTTGTACGTAAAAAATTACAATCTACTTGCTTTCCTGGATGCGAGAGACGTGCTTAAGCACGCTGGCAGATACTACCTCAAGTTGCAAGACAGAATCCTTTGATAAAGCCGTAGTTCGTTGGGTTGTACTTATTTCGACTGTTTCGTGGCTCAACTAATAAGTACTCCTCGTGTATATTCCTGGTTTGATTAGTTCTGTGGGTTTGTAAATGCGCAATTCTGCAGTTTTGCGATTTTGGTCCTGAGTTCTGGTTATGGCTATATTCAGAACATTGATACCTTTCCTCATACCGTGAATGGTAATTTTAATGTATCGTTGCGGGAACAATTTTCTAACTATCTGAGTGCAGTAAAGTTGAAGCATCTATGAGGACGATATCATCAAATCCTGGCTGAACCCCGTACTTGAAATCTTTCAAATATAGTTCATAATAGCGACATTTCAATATGATGAAAAAAGCCTGGAAACTTTGGGAGATCCAGACTCAGCGATGGCTTGTGGATGTTCAAGACTGATCCATTATTCAGGCATGCGGACTTCATTTCATTTGGGTTCACGAAGGGAGAAAGTCAGTCTTTGATAGGTGCGCAACACAAACAACCCACAAAAGCGCTCGATATAACCTGTCCAAAGTCTTACTCGCCTCCTTCTCTTTTGACCACACCTTCGAGCCGGGGTGTTCCGCAGACGATCAGTCTAGATTTCAAAGATTTTCTTGTTGGAAGACCTCTTCTCCTGGGCAGAAAGGCATATCTGTATGCTGAAGAAGAGGGAAGTAGGGCTGCATGTAGACTTTACACGGATAACCTTGGATGTGAGACGTTGTATATATAAGTAGGACATGCTGTGCCTTGCTGTTTGGACTTGTAGTCTGGGAGTTGTGGTGATTGGACACAGTAAGGAGATATTGTAAGTATGATTCGTTCCGAAATGGTTCCGTGTAAAAGTAGCCTGAATCCCATAGATGAAGGGCAGTATAGACACAATTGTTGACATGGAAAATATCATAAGCGTCTCCCACCACTGATAAGCTAATGTACAACGCTGAACACACGAGTGAGAGTTTCCAGAGCAGACTTGCAATGGAATGAAATATGCCTTACCTCGATCTGATTCATGTGATGGCTTTGACCGTCGAAGAGTTGTCGATTGCAGATGTGTGACATCAGGTAAGGTCGTGTTGGAGGAAAGTCACCTGAGGATTATGACTAAATAGCATTATCTAGACCAGCAAACAGCTAGCCAGGCAACAAAAACGAGAAGATCAAATAGGTGTATAGTGCCCACATAAGAGTAGCTGTGAGAAGACGCTCGGCATTAAAGAATCGTAAGACTTGCGGCTGATCAAAGCATCAATGCCAAACCGCAGAAGCATAACGCTCAATATCAAGACGAAAAGCACAATTCTTCCTTGTCATCAAAGTAAATTTCGGCTCGGACCCGACCTAACCGGTAGCTATTTCATAAACGAAAAAGGCATTGGCTCAATGGTAGAGCAACAATTTTATACTCGAAAGTTTAGGTGTTCAAGTCACCTGTTCCTTAAACCTTTTCTATTTTCAGCTTCATGATGATACACCCATTTCATCCAACATAATATCAACACAGAGGAACGCCATCCAGAGCCATTCTATTAAGCTCCTATACATACCATCCCATATCTAACGCAAACAAGTAACAATCACGAAACAGCAAGATGCGGGCTATGGCCCCTACCCCACGTTTCCTCTTGTCTTGTTCCTGGCGGTAACCATGCCACACTACTACCACCCCTCACCCTTCCAGCCCTCCCAAAATCATCTGACTTTCTGGGATCTGAGGAGGTGTTAATAGCATACCCGTTGGTATAGCCTCTCACCGGCGTATCGGGCGTGAGTGTGATTCCAGTGCCTGATCCAGGGATATTAGACATCGGCAAGATAGTCTCTTCTTTGATATCCATCATCTTAGCTTTCTTATCAGCTTTACTGCTGTGTGATGTACGGTCATACAGATACAGTCCGAAGAATGTGAGAGCGATGCCGAGAGCTTGAATTTTGTTCGTAGGAGAGCGGAACCAGATTATTGCTACTACGACGATGAAGACGCGTTTTATGAGGGAGGCGACGGAGTAGGTTACTGGTGACACCATAGAAAGCAGCACGAAAGCGATAATGTTTTGTCCGAAGTGGAAAAAGCCATTAAATATGAACTCTAGGGCTAATCTCCCATGGTCGAGGGGGATGAGTTTCCCGTTTCCTTCAGAGAGGTCGAGAGAGCCGTCGTGGAAAAAATCTCGGAGGAGGGTGAGCCCTTCGGAGTAAAACCAGATGGGAGATGTGAGGATGAAAGCTAAGCCTGAGGAATAGCAGAGAAGGTTTAGCTTGTCGAGTTTATTGTTTTGAGCACCTGTCGGATCGGCTTCTTTAGCGGCATTGAAGAGACGTTTCGAGAATATGTTTTGAGTGACGAAGATTATGGCCGCGATCAATGCGTAGAGGATGCCGAAGAAGTTGCCTTTCAGCGAGGAGGAGCAGGCGAGCATTACGCCAAGCGTGAGAGGGATCAGAGAGAGATAGGTGGCCATTGGATAGCGGATGTCGAAGATGAGTCGGTAGGCGAATACTGTGAAGAGGGGGGAGAGTCCTTTGATCGTGTGGACTAACGAGACCGGGATTCTCATGGTGGCGCTTGAAGATAGTAGGTGACCACCTATCTGAAAAGCGGCTAGAGGAAGTGTAGTCATAACCACTTCTCGAGTAGGATATCGAACTCGATATCTTAAGGCCGGTATCCTGTTTTGCAATGTGGGAAAGACAGTTGCTAAATATGAGAAAAAGAGGCACAGGAAGGCGACGAAGCCAAATTGTATCAAAGTCAAAGTCGCTGGTTTAGGGAAGACATTGAGGATTGATTTCGAAGACGTATTGTTCAGTGCGCTTGACGTGTACCAGACAACACAAAGGCCCTATAATAATCAATATTTGATTTTCATATGAGGTGATGTTCTCGAAGGGTCACTAACAACTAACTTGGGCGATACTGGTGCTTTCAGCGCCTCTGCTACTTCTTGTACATTTGCACTGACACTTCCTTTTCTCGTCCTCATTGTCCTGAAGGCATCACCTAAGCTCTTTTGTCTACTGTGTCTCCCTCCTGTGCTTGCCGGTCCATTCCAGGCAGAACTCCGTAGCCCACTATCTTTCCTTGGTTGCCATCTGTCTGCGGAAGCCGAGCCATTGATGAAGCCATTGGCTCTCGTAGGACTCGAGGCATAAGGCGATGTACCATCCATAGGTTCAACATGATCTGGGAACTTCTCCATAGAGCTGGGCATCGTTTGCTTCGAGTCTCCTGGGAGTTTGGAGCTGGGTATGGGAGTAGTGGAGCGCGTGGAGTATAAGTAAGGTGTCGTGGTTGTTTCAACAAGTGTGTTGGTCCTTATGACAGGATCATGTTTGTCGCATCTTGGCAAGTGTAGTGCTTTTTGAAATCAATCGTCGGGATCGTCGTCGTGGGGCCAGTATATTCACAAGAACTGGTTTGGGTAATATGCATTATACTCGAAGGTGATATGAGGTTGCGAACGACCAAAAAGTTGCGGCAGCTACCGGCGCTAAAATCGCGACTTTCTTGAAGTTCTTCCACTTCAAACAGGACGGCGCTCATAACTTGACCATCCGCCTTACATCCAATCAAGCCTATCTTGCCCTGCATCATTCGAGGTCTTTACAATTTGAAACATTTGATCATATTATTACTTGCATCGACGCGCACCATTTCCATGATACTCTAGGGCGCGCGCCCCGATACGCCAAAATGGCGCCCAAGCTTACGAAGAATGCCATGCGGCGGATGAAGAAGAAGGAGCAGAAGAAAGCGCAGGTGAATGGTTGCGTAGCATTATAAACTTGGAAAGACACTAATGAGAACATAGGTTTCCGAAACTCCAGAGACAGAGAAGAAGCCAGAGGAGGTACCAGATGCAATTCCAGAGACTGACGCTGCGCCTGTAACTATTGAGGACGATAATGAGGATGTCCTACAACCAGATGTTTCAATACTGGACATCAGTGAAGACGACCCCAACTTTGAGATGTTCAAGGATATCATAGAGAAGTTTCGTGCCAATACGGAAGATGGCGAGGCTGGAAAACAGGCAGACGCAGGCGATAAAGGCGAGGTATTCTACGATGACGATGACGAGATACCCGATGAAGACGAGGATGCGGATAAGGAGACCAAGCTATCGAAGAAGAAGAGAAAGGAGAGGGACAAGCTGTCAGTCGCAGAATTGAAGGCATTGGTACCGAAGCCCGAGTTGGTGGAATGGACTGATACATCTGCCTCGGACCCAAGACTCCTTGTCCAGATCAAATCCTACCGAAATATCGTACCAGTTCCGACTCATTGGTCATTGAAGCGCGAATACCTCTCTTCAAAACGTGGTGTTGAGAAGCCCCCTTTTGCGCTCCCGAAGTTTATTCAAGATACAGGAATCGCCGAGATGCGTGATGCTGTATTGGAGAAGCAGAATGAAGCAAGCTTGAAGCAGAAGCAGAGAGAAAGAGTCCAGCCAAAGATGGGGAAGCTGGATATTGACTACCAAAAGCTGTATGAAGCCTTCTTCCGGTTCCAGACAAAGCCGGAACTAACTCGCTACGGTGAGGTTTACTACGAAGGCAAGGAGTATGAAACCAATCTACGGCATTTACGTCCTGGGGAGCTGAGCGAGGAGCTGAAGGAGGCTCTGAACATCCCCCCCGGAGCACCTCCACCATGGTTGATCAATCAGCAAAGGTTCGGCCCACCACCCTCTTACCCATCACTCAAGATTCCTGGTCTGAATGCTCCTCCTCCACCTGGTGGTGCGTGGGGATTCCATCCTGGTGGATATGGCAAACCCCCCGTGGACGAATTCAATCGCCCGCTGTATGGGGGAGATATCTTTGGCGTTCTCCAGCCACAGGTCAACAATCAAGCAGGAGAACCAGTTGAGCGTACACTATGGGGAGAGTTACAAGCACCAGAGGATGAATCAGAAGACGAGGAGAGTGAAGAAGAGGAAGAGGAGGGTGATGACGACGACACCGCTGCTGGACTACAGACACCCAGCGGCACAGAGACACCAGGTGGACTCGAGTCAGCAGTGCCATCTGAATACCCTGGCGACATGAGCGTTGGTGGTGATTTTGACGTCCGCAAATCCAAACGCGGCACCGACACAGAAGAGTCTTCTGCGCCCAGATCAGCATACACAATCATCCCCGAGCGCCAGATCCGTGCCGAGGGTTTCTTCGGCGGCGAACGCGCATACGATGTGCGAGGTGCACAAAATGCACACCTACCTATCCTGGGCCAAGAAGACGATAGCAGGAAGCGGAAGAAGCCTGGAGATGTCGATGTTGCGCTGGATCCTGATTCGTTGCTTACGGAAGATGGAATTAGCAAGGATGAAGTGAGAAAGAGATTCGAGGCAAGCAAGAAAGAGGAGAAGGGAGCTTGGGCGTATGATGAGGATTTGAGTGATATGATTGCTCAGGAGAGTCGGAAGAAGCAGAAGCGGGATGATGAGAAGAAGAGTGAGAAGAGGGAAAGGTCGTATAGGTTTTAGGTGTTGCGAAGGTCAGATTATGGCATCAGAGGACTGACTATTGGTGTGTAGATATTATGTAATTTACTTCCTGTATACCAAACAGCAAATGCATTCATTAACCGTCGTGAGCCGACCTGATATTCCATCCACTCTATATGTACTTGCACGTGACAGACCTCGCGGAATCTACGCGGCCGCTAGTGGTTCGCGACTTCCAAAAAGTTCGAGCTCCCGTTGGCGTCCAGACGTAACTGGCATTTTACTCAAGTCACACAGCATTCCTTCCTCGACGCACACCTACCTACCTACCTACCTACGCATCGCTCGTTCCTCCTTGTAACTCAGACCCCAATTTCATTCCCAACAAACGACGGGAACACCTGGAGAAAGGCAGAAAGCCCACTCGCCGAAACGAGCAAGATGGACCGAGGGCGAGATCGAGAGCGAGAGCGAGAGCGAGATCGAAGGTTTGTTTGCTCTTTCCTTTTTTGATCTATGTCTATATCAGTTCTGTCCATGATCTGGACATTTGATTCTCCCTATCTTTCTATCTATACTCGGATCCCGGACTGGAATTACATCTTTACTCGACTGGACTTCGAAGACGAGAGGAGGTCGGAGACGGATATTGCTAAACGGAATATCATTACGAAGGAACTTGTCAGAGGGCAAGCCACGCACGCAAATCGATCATGGGTCGAGACAGAGACGAACGGGCTCGACGCAAGAGTATGG
Organism: Rhynchosporium agropyri; assembly: GCA_900074905.1. Taxonomy (NCBI): domain Eukaryota; kingdom Fungi; phylum Ascomycota; class Leotiomycetes; order Helotiales; family Ploettnerulaceae; genus Rhynchosporium; species Rhynchosporium agropyri. Next base: position 126,410 of record FJUX01000112.1, on the reverse strand, counting down.
TTCGGCGGCAGCTTATACCAGCTCGGCCTTTCACCGATCCCCATTTCCCACCATCTGGCCCTCCAAGAGCCTACCTGGACCTCAGTCGTGCGGATCAGACTTCGTTTCTCGCGTTCTTTTTCGACTCCGCCTTGAGTTTGGAGGACAGGTTTCGATACATGCATGAATGGCGTTTCCGTTGGGCAAGATTAGGCGTCCCAGAAGACCAAATTCCTCCCCGACCTTGGCCCATCACCCTTCGATTCGGCCCACTACTCTTTGCATACTTCATCGAGGCGCGAACACTCGACAATGGCAGACTTTTTCCATTTCTATTGAATAGTATGGTTCACGCCTTCTGGCTAGAGTGCATGTACAACTGGGATCGTTTGCGCCCACGTCTGTTGTGGATGTACATCTTGGATAATTGGATCCTGCAGCAACAGCGTCGTCCGCCCGCCGGACCCTCTACGCCCGCGGAGCCTTCAAGGAGACGAGTCAGACTCATTTAATAGTTTGACCGAAACATGGTGCTAACTATTTTCTGCAGAGATGAACGAGATAGCGAAGTCACACAGATGGGCAGGGGCGAATCTTATAGACCAAATACGAATGCACGACCACGATCTCCTATACGACCAGATTTATTTAGAGATAGATCACCACGGAGAGAAAGAGCACGAACACCACCAATTGACAGCTATCATCCTGGCCGAGAACGATCACCTAGACGCAGATCAAGATCTAGAACCCCTCCACGACGAGAACGCTCCCCTATGAGAGACAACTGGCGAGCAAGACCTAGGACACCTTTGCGTGCTAGGTCCCCATTACGAGCTAGGAGTCCCCTTCGAAATAGATCGCGCCCTCGAACTAGGTCTCCCATACGTGCACGCAGCCCACCTCGAAGGTTTTCTCCTCGCAGAGATGATCGCAGAGCTAGATCACCCCACAGAAGAGACGAGAGGTAATATTACCCTGCATCATAACACATTACTGCTAATCATGCCTCATAGAAGAAGGTCCAGATCCCCTTTTGAACGTGACCGTCCACTCCAACGTCCCAGATCCCCATTCCGAAGATCCCCACCAGCTGGTCCTCGAGGCGGTTTCCGAGGGCGATCCCGAAGTATAGACCGAAGAGATGAGCGAGCCCCAACAGGACCTAACGCTGCAAACTGGAGGCGTCGATCACCCTCACCTCGATCTGGTATAACATCAGGAAACACATCCCGTCGTTCTTCTCCACAAATACATCCAGAGCGACTCCGTCTTACCCAGTCTGCTGCTCGAGACCCTAGACCCCGCTCACCACTCATTCGAGACCGCTCCCCAGCAATACAAATACCTTTCCGCGAGAGAGAGCTTGCTAGAGACTCTAGAGACTCAGCCAAATCCACCCCGCAAGAAAGATCACCAGTTCGTCCTGTTCTACCGAGATCTCCTCCCCGAGGCCCTGCTGTAGGACAAAGATCTCCGCCACGAGGGCCTGCTGGATACCTACCACGTACTGGACCTGCCAGCGTTCAGAGAATCTTCGCCGCGCCTGTTCAATCAACCATGTCGAATCACCCTTCCAATCACTCTGCCCCAGTTGCACCACCTGCTGGGCCTCGAGGCTATGTTCCCCCAGCACGAGGTAGTTACAGAGGCAATAGAGGCTCTTTCGGCAACGACCGTAACATCAGACCAGACGTTTCTTCATGGGGAGCAGCACCACCACAACGTGGACCTCCAGCCGAACTCACCACCCGAGCCCCAACTCCTGTCTCACACTCACGATCAATCCAAACACCCTCCCCAGTACCTTCCGCAATACCCTCTCCCGCACCATCTATTCCCACCGGCCCAGCAGTAATCCCCACTGGTCCACGCGCAGGTGTTCCCAATCGCCCACCGAATCTCCAACACTCATCAAGCGTCTATGGCCGCAGTCCCTCCATTTCCATCTCCAACAATGGACCTCGTGCTCACCCTGCTCTGAACAACATGCCTATAATCATTCCCGGGGGAAGAATCGATCCTACGGCAACCGGCATGACACCTGATCTCACGAACCACATGAAAAAACTGGAGGAGGAAGAAGAGGGGCTGAGAGCGAGGTTGTATAGTAAGGAGGAGACCCTGAGACAGTCGTTGAAGCAGTGGGATAGGTTAGAAAGGGAGAGTAAGGCTATGAGTTTGAGGAGTGAGTTGAGTGAGAGGCACGTTAGGCAGTTGGCGGGGGAAGGAGTTGGTGGCGCGGCTTTCTAGACTGGCGAGATTTGTATGTGATTTCTCTGGTTGAACTGAATTCGCTGGTGCTCAATGGAGCACGGCTTCGATTGACAGCAACTTAATCAGCGATTTGCCACTTTCTAAACGGCATTTGTTTTCTCTTCTTCGTTTCGTAATGATACCATGAGGGTCAGCGGTCAGCGGCGTTCGTTATCCGGGGCTTAGAAACGTTAAGCAAGCATAGAGTAGAATAGGATTACTTTGTAGGATTAACATGGATACTCGTACAAATCGATGATCTTCATATCTGCGATCTGCGTTGTGTGATTCGACTTGAGGAGCTCCAGTATATATCTATAGTGGCGAGTGACCAATTTCGAGTAAGGGTCTTCAAATTTGAAGAAGTCATGACAAGCAAATGACTGGCTCTGGACGGTGGATAGTTAAGTCTAGTTTGGTTTTTGTTTGTCCCGGCTAACTCATCAAGCCTTTTGACGTTTTGTCTAAGCTATGTCTCAGTCATAAATGTTGGAAACGTTGTCAATTGATGATGCCACGAGTGAAAGCTAGGTAGGAATAGTGAAGAAATGTGAGACGAGTTTCGATTGGTCCGCCCATCTCTCGCTTAGATACCTATATTGATACCTACTGCCAAGGTAATCAACCGAGACAGGATTCGGGATGCTAGTGTGGTCAACCGGCAATAGCACGAGCCTGAAATCAATTAGCTGGTTTAAATTTTCCTATCTTCTTACAGCTTCATTTTGGTGGTTTATATAGTAGGTGAATTGATGTAAATGTATGTTAATGTAGGTACTCTTTAGCTACGAGATAACTAAGAAAGTAGCTGAAGGCATGTATGTGTCTGACTGCCCCACCCATCACTCAGTCGAATACTGTAGCAGATATACATTGGTAGTAATGACGATAAATACTCTTCTTTCTGCGAATGTATAATGAAATATATAAGTAGCTATTTGTAGAGGACGCCAGACTTCCTACCTTCCATTTCAGTAGATACCTATATCGCGTAAAGAAAGGCGGCCGGCGAGGACGGGTTAGTGTTCATCTATCATAGATCCATAGTTGACCCAACTACAACGCTAAGAAGAATACTTGAATCTAGGGAGCTCAGACTTGTCAAGTTCAATTTTTCGATATAATGACAATAAGTTTCTTCATGAGTTTTCGTAGATTGCGTGTTGAGTAGATAGCATTTTATTCGGTATAGGGCTTCTCGTGTCTGTATGTGTTCTTAGCCGATAAGTCCCGCCTTTTTGTTTACGTGGTGTGAAATACTGGACCCGTTTCGGCTAACTAATCAATTACCTCGCCTCTTTCAATATCAATCTTAGCGGTTTCATAATTCGATAGGTCTAGCCCCCTTCACGTGCTTCAATTATCTAATCACACATTAGCTTCAAATTTCGACTATTGCAGACATACTTGGGTGCTAGTATAGCCACTAGAACGAGCCCGAAAGTAGGGTGAATTGTTTATATTCACCGACGATTATTATATAAAAGTAGATCATAATACGTATAGTACCTACGTTTACCGAGGCCTCTACCCTCGCCCTCTAATATTTATACCTAGGTAAATACCTTAATTTAAGGAAGTCAGGTGATTATTTAATTACCTTATATTATCTTCTGCATCACGTGGTTTGATTATTTAATCACACACAAGATCGTAAAACCGACTAGTATCACTATACACAAATTTAGTAAAATTTGAGTATGAACAACGATTGGTTGTCTTGCGGCAGCGCTAAGCCCTTTTCAGTTCCAGCATTCATTCATACTTGCTTTCGGGACCCGACGATTCATCTCGTTTCAAGGTAGGTTTTTGCCTCGTATTGATACCGAGGATTCCTAATACATTGTAGCCTAGGTTCCGGTATGGATTCGACAAAGTCATAGATTTGGTTATCGTTGCGTTCTGCATCGCTTTTGCTATCGTTTTATACACAGACAGAGCTACTTCTATTACCAGGCTAGCCAGTCGTCTAGCTCTCAAGCAACAGCTCTATCATTTCATCCCGTTCAAAGGACCATGCCTCAAAATCTGATATACCGAAGGTTGGCTGGTGTGTTGTTTCCCATCTTCCAGGTCCACGTCCAGGTCCAAAAGATTGAGCAAAGTCCACGCCATAATCATGAGCCGCTTTCCTCTCAAGGCTTCTTAATACCCCATAACATCCTCTGCTCTTGGGTTCTCAGAATTAATGCACAAATTATCTAGATAGCAAGATCCATGAGCCCCACACCCGCAGCCCGTAAGCTAGTTGTGCCGCTAAAAGCAAGAGTAAGGGAAAAGAAAAGAAATGATGCATCGCAAAAGTAATTGTTCCACAAGCGCGAAATGATCGCTGACGCCCTGCCGCGAGAGAAAATCAATGTATATGTACAGTAAGTTTGACGCACTTTATGGCGCCTTTCAAAATCTGCCGATTTTGGTGAATTTGGGTTGATGCGACCAAAAATGCAGTAAACAATAACGCTCACAACCTGATAATATATGAGGGTGTGATGCAGGAGGGTGACGTAGAAGGGGTGATGAGAATGATATGTGGGGAATCAATCTGAAAGATCAATTACATGGGCATATTCCCGTCTTTTTTGCTTCGGCTTGACCGGTGGTAGTGGCGGTAGATCCCTTCATTCCTCAAATCAGCACCAGCCATGGAAAGTTGAGTCTGACATTTTGAACAGAAGAGCCAGGGGAAATGATAAGTGAGGAGGTTTGATCAAGGTCCAGATGTTCCTGTTGTACTCACTCATCCTCATCGGCCGAGATCCCTGCATTTGTTTCCGCGTCGTCGTCATCCGGATCCTCCGAATCCTCATTCTCACCGAACTTTCTTCTCGACCCGGAAGTCTTTACACGTTTTGCCGGATTAGGATTAGGATTCGGACTGCAGAGGCTAGCGGAACGCTCGCTGTGTTTGACTCCATTGGTTGTACGAGGACTGTTAAGGAACTTGTCGACTAGAGCTTTAGTGCTGGAATTGCTAGAGTCGCCGTGAAGACGTTTTTTGTGACCTTTGATGTTACCACTTGTATCGCTTCCTGCCAGTGAGTTTTTCCGGCTGTGTACCAGCGGCTGTGGAGTCGACGAGGATGGGTTGCGAGATTCGCTTCGAAAAGCATTCTTACTGATTTGACCGATAGGAGTAGGAGCTGGAGTCGTTGCTCGATGCAATTTCACAGACATATTATCGACTCTCTTATCGATCTCCTTAACCTTTTCACCGATACTACTGACTTTGATATTGATTTCTTCATCGTTGCTCTTCAGACCGAAGATGTTAGTCGCAAATTCTTCGCTAAGAATAGAGGTCTGGCGTTTAATTTCTGTAAGCTCCGTTGTAGTCTGTTCTTCTTGCGCTGTGAGGCTGGTCTCGACTTGTTCCAGATTCTCCTGCAGCTTGACAACAGTTTGAGCTATCTCATCGAGCTTGGCACTCAAGGCCTTGACAAGTGTGTCATCTTGCTTGGGTTGAGCCGGAACAGGAACAGGAGAAGGAGCAGGTGCTGAAGCATGCTTAGACTCTCGTGCCTGAACCTCTTCGACCATCTTTTGCACAGCTTCAAGCTTAGTATTCAGGGACACAATCTGCAAACCCTGCACCTGGAATGTCATTTCTGACTTCCGGAGGCTCGGATACGTCGCATTGAGCTGATTGACCATGGCCGCGTGCAGGTCTCCAGTACTTAGATTGTCCATACGGGCTTGGAGACTACCAATAGCCAAGGAGTGGCCTTCGACATGCTCCATCAGGACATTGTTGACACCATTTAGAGCGTTCGCGAACTTCTCGTCGAGGTTTGCTGGTGCGAATAGATTCTGAGAGCGGATGATGTCGATGGCGCTACCTGCAGCAGCACCCACCATACTTTTCTTGGCATCTATAATCTCCTTGTCCTGATCCTTGACTCGATCCTCAACGTGCGTTAAAGAAGTCCCGATGTTCCCAAGAGAAGTCTCCATCGTCTTGGATTTAGCCTCAACGGCGTCCAAACGCGGTGTGAATTGGCTAATCTCTGAACCGACGATGTCTTTGATGGTATCGCCAGTAATTCCAACCAAATCTTCTAGCTCTCCCTGTTGAGAAGCAAGGTTTGCTTTCAACTGCTCAACTTCTGAGGAGATCGCAAGGTACAAGTCGTTAGAAGATAAGTTGCTCTCGAGCACGCCATTCTCTGTCTTCGAAGCAGCGAATTGCTGGTTCCTAGCAGCTGAACTAGTGACCAGTGCCGATGGAGGCGAACTTTCAAGACGGTCTAATCGGCTCTTGATGGCGATGAGATCGTTGATGAGGATCTGCTTCTGTCCAGCTTCCAACGTATCTGCATGGCTTATGTTTTCCTCAAGGCTGTCAAGTCGTGCCGAGTTCGTCTGCATTCGGTCGTGGAGATTGTCGACTGCAGTTTTCAGATTGCTTGCATTGGTCTCGTATATAGTTGACTTGGATGTGATTGACTGCATATTTTGCTCTACCAATGCCATTCGTGTGATCAATGCGAGGTCTGCAGCCTCCTTCGTGGCAGCGTGTGCTACAGTTTCAGCCCGTGTGAGATTCTGGTTGTGCAACTCTGCATTGCTATACTTAGTTACTAAAGCCTCGATCCTCTCACCGACGGCTGTAACATCATTACGCAATCTGGTATGTTCCTGGGATGTGGTCTGTGCTGCAGTGCTGTACGCCTCGGACTTTCCCTTTAGCGAGCGAAGAGAATCACTAAGGGTAGCGACAGACGTTTTCAAATCTGCGATACTGTTCGCATTTGTATCCCACGCATCGATTTTGATCCGTAACGCGTCTAACTCTTTCAGCCTCCCAAGTTGCTGATGAAGGTCGGCAGGGATTTTCATAGATACAGTATTCAACATTTCCGTAGCGCTCTCCTTGTTCGCCGCTAGGTCCGCCGCTGTTTCGGTAGCCAACTTATTCATGTGCTGGGTGAATTCATTCTGTCGGGCAAACAACTTGAAGATCTTAGGCTTTTCTGTCTCAACTTCAGCCTTGAGCAGCCGAAGCTCTTCAACAATAGCCTTATGCTCTTGATCCGACTTTTCCTTGGCTTTCTTATGCTCATCCCAGAAAGTCTTCTGGTCCATGAAAATGTCATGATAACTCTGACACCTTGCTTCCAGAGCGGCCATACGAGCTTCCGCCTTCTGCTCTTTCTCCTTTTGCTGAGTGCTAAGACTTCCCTCGATGACGCTTGGGATGATCTGCTCCGCTACCCACGAGGCGAGCTCGTCAAGGGAAGCATCCTTAATTTTAAGTTGCTCATCCGCTTTTTTGTAATTTTGGTCAGCAGCTTTCTTAGCTTGTGATAGTGTCTCTTTGATGGATGGAAAGCCAGCATGGTGAGACTTCGATCTATCGAGATCTGATTGAGCTTTGTCGAGCTTATCTCTAGTAGTGTTTTTCCGTATCTTTAAAGTAGCCACCTCGCTCACTTCGTCAATGATGGTTCTGATTGCCTTTGCAAGCTGAACTGTTACAGTCGGTCCGTCGTTGCTTGCCGATGCTGAAACCGTGTCAGGATTAAAATTTTCTGTAGCTTCGGCCTTATCTTTCCAGCCTAGGCCAGTCGAAGCCTCCTCAGGTGTGTTTTCTTTACCGTTTCCCATGATCTCCGAATTTCTCTGCGCATGTTGTGCGTTATATTTCTTAGCGTCTTCTTCACGCTGTTTTCTCTCCTTGTCAGCCTGTGCTGCCATCCCAAGAATCCTTATTCCAACCTCTGGATTTCTCGTAGCCTCTGCATTACTTTTTGTGCTAGTATTAGCAAGGAGTTTTGGTAAGTAACGAGGACTCGGATCTGAAGGTAACCGGACTAGAGTCGGTCCTAAAAGACGTTAGCTTCTAGAGATAACGTTTATTATAGTATAGCTGCGGTAAGCCATGAGCTTGATCAATAAGGATTCACTCACGGCGTGAATCGTTGGGAGGAGAGGGACGCTGGGCAGAGTTTGATCGAACAGGAGCTGGAAACATAGCTCGCGACGGAGATTGGCCAGGTCTATACGAATCATAGCCGCGGTCCTCACCTTCACTTCTTCCTGACGTGGCACGATTCGGGGACCTCAATTGATCATCACTCTGTGACAAATTGCGCACGTCTTTAGGTGTGGCGCGCGACGAAGTGAATTTGAAAGAGGCAGCTGGGCAGTCGTTCGACATTGTGATTGCTGACCAAGGCAACACTATCCTAGTTCTTGAGTATAGTGACGGCTTGGCAACCAATGTATTTCTGGTGGTACTGTTAGGCTCGTGAATGTCTGCTGGCTGTGCTACAAATGTGTGGCATTGAGGGTTAGATGGCAAGGTTTGGTAATGGGAAAGGTGTAAGTAGAGAAGATTTGGAGGCGCTAGCTGGCAAGTCGCAAATTGGAGAAGAGTAGTAGAGGTCTGTATTGGTAGAACAGAAAATTGAAGCTAGGCAAGGAGGGCGAGATCCAGCTTTGCTATTATGAGAGATCCCCGAGTCGAGGAAGGTTGGATAAATCACTCACTGAAAGATACAGTTCCCCTCCCCTATCTATGCCCACCAGATACCTCTACCTCCGCCAATTGCTACACGGTGGCCCCTCAGACGTCGAATTTGCATTATCGAGGAGCTGTCCTGGCTCGCTTTCGGGATGTTCGACGCAGGTGTGGTATACAGCAAGCGGGAGACGTGAAGATGCAGGACGAGGACCTTTGGCAAAAGTTCGATATCGCGTTGGATGGCGTGGATGCCGTGGTTGTTGGATTTGATTTGATGTTGATGTTGATGTCGTTGTCAATAGACTACTGTATGGCAGATTGGAGGGTGCTACTTCGATGTGCAGGATCTCGAGGATATCTTATTTGGAGTTTGTGTTTGTGTATTTAGGATAAATAACCTCTTAATGGAGCTCCCTGGCGGTCAATTTATACCTGCATGCATTCGCGCTGGCATGGAATGTGCGCGTTCCAGTTTCACCAATAATAAAGTAGTTGATACTTGATAAATTAAATCTTAGTAATGATGGACACAGCCACGCTAGCAGTATATAACACTGAACCGGGCTAAGCGCTTGGTCCGAGCTCGACTTAATGCATAGCCGCACTCCCAACCGTGCTTATGTACATCCCACGCAGGTGCAAGGGCCAATACTGGACTCACCGCCCTCGGCAGAATATCGGCGTACGTGGGCAGAACGAAAGCGGTGAGCCAACCATTACCCCCGGCACCTCCATAAGAAATTATCCCAGCAGCTTGGGTTGGCTGGTTGGATTGGGTTTGAACGAACATAAGCAAGCAAGCAAGCCAAGCAACATCGCGAGATCCATTTCGCAACCTCACATTACGGCTTGCGGAATTTACACAGATACCTTCACAATGGCTGCCGTAAGTTCTCCTGGGTGCCTCTACCAGATCAAGCTCTAACAAGATCACAGGTCATTCAAACAGTCTCCGAGAGCAAGGAGCTCAGAGGCCTCAACCTCATCGCGGCGCATTCCCATATTCGCGGTCTGGGAGTAGATCCAGATACCCTCGAGCCGCGCACCTCATCACAAGGACTCGTAGGACAGGAGAAGGCGCGTAAAGCTGCTGCGGTCATTCTGCAGATGGTCAAGGAGGGAAAGATTGCTGGTCGGGCTGTCTTGATTGCTGGACCTCCAAGGTATGTCAGACAAGCTCTTCGAAAGCAAGAGAGAAATGCTGACTTGTACAAGTACTGGAAAAACAGCCATAGCAATGGGCATGGCACAATCTCTCGGCTCTGATGTCCCCTTCACAATGCTGGCCTCCTCCGAGATCTTCTCCCTCGAGATGTCTAAAACCGAAGCCCTCGAGCAGGCCTTCCGCAAATCGATTGGCGTGCGCATTAAAGAAGAATCCGAGATGATCGAAGGAGAAGTCGTCGAGATCCAAACAGACCGTTCGGTCACAGGCGGAACCAAACAAGGAAAACTCACGATCAAAACCACCGACATGGAGTCCGTCTACGATATGGGAAGCAAGATGATCGATGCTATGACTAAGGAGCGCGTAATGGCTGGCGATATCATATCTATTGACAAATCGTCTGGCAAGATCAGCAAGCTAGGCCGCTCGTTCGCGAAATCTAGAGATTACGATGCAATGGGCGTCGACACCAAATTCCTCCAATGTCCCGACGGCGACCTTCAAAAGCGAAAAGAAGTCGTACACACAGTCTCCCTCCACGAAATTGACGTAATAAACTCCCGCACGCAAGGTTTTCTCGCTCTCTTCTCCGGCGACACAGGCGAAATCCGCAGCGAAGTCCGCGATCAAATCAACACAAAAGTAGCCGAATGGAAAGAAGAAGGCAAAGCCGAAATCGTCCCCGGCGTCCTCTTCATTGACGAAGTCCACATGCTTGACATCGAATGCTTCTCTTTCATCAATCGCGCCCTCGAGGACGAATTAGCACCTATTGTAATCATGGCTTCCAATCGAGGCAATTCCCGTATCCGCGGCACGAATTATCGGTCTCCGCACGGCCTGCCTCTCGATTTCCTAGACAGAGTAGTCATCGTAAGCACACACGCCTACGGCAAAGAAGAGATCCAGCAAATCCTTTCCATTCGTGCTCAAGAAGAAGAAGTTGACATCACGCCCGATGCTCTCGCTCTCCTCACTAAGATAGGTCAAGAAACAGGATTGAGATATGCGAGTAATTTAATCACGACCAGTCAGCTGATTATGGCGAAGAGGAAGGCCAAGAGTGTGGGTGTTGAGGATGTGCAGAGGAGTTTTAAGCTGTTCTTTGATAGTGGACGGAGTGTCAAGTTCGTGGCAGAGTTTGAGAAGAGGTTGATTGGTGATGCGGGAAATGTGAACTTGCATTATATGAATGGTGGGGCTGATGCTATGGAGATTTCGTGAGGGGCCTTTTATGGAATATGATGCTCTCCCTTTCTCAGTCCTATTGTGCTCTGGGAGGATTTATTGGTGGCGTTGGGTGTACTTTTGCATGTATGATTTGAAAGGCCAAAAATCTTGCAGGGGAAGGCAGGTAGAGCGAAAAGAGATCCGGCATACAATTGACTGGGAAATGGAATGACATGAAATCATGGAAAGAAACATTTTTCTATAAGTAGCAATTTAGTAAAAAGTTCATGGGCAATTCAGCATGTTTCTTGACAATGAAGATCTTGAGGTGCCAATCTGGTTTTATGACTCGCGTCGTGATGACAACTCAAGTTAGGGACTATGCGCATACTCTGAGGACGCTTGCCTTGGGTTGAGTAATCCGATATCGTACTCAAAGTACCTAGACTCGGTACTCTGCGCGGTGTAAGTGAATAAGCATAAAGTAGGCTTAAAATTGATATAAAGTAGCCATAATAATTTATAAAGAAATACCTTTCTTTGCCTACCAAAAAGTAGCCTTCGAATGAAAAAAGGTCTTCACTTCGAGGTTTAGTTTAGTATAGATATGTACAGAGTAGGTGAGATTTAGCTCATCTCCCATGGTACTCGAGTACAGTATAGGGTTTGCGTAGGTAGAACGAAGGATTGTTTAATCAGTACGTGGAACTTAGAGTTCATAGGTATACTCCAAATAACTTGGAGTACAATCGCGTTGAGTGGAGTACTACTTTAGACTCCGCTCAACTCAATTTATTCATACCGTTGGGTCGGTACTGTAGGAAAGAACTTCAAAGAAACGACAAAATTAGAGTTTAAACTTGCAGATCCTAGTTCCTTCGTTTCGTATGAGTTTCTGTTTGTGAATTTGTATTTCATCGCTTATAGAGCTGCCTCGACTTGCTTATAATCGCAAGCTTAGAAGCGTATAGCATGCAGAAACAGCATTTCGATTCCGTCGATCTTCTTTCCTTCCTTCTTGCCTGCATGCCATCCATTATGTCTCCCCTCATTTCATGCTTGATCGGCTTTCAAGCTCTGTTGCGGATTTTTTTTCTCGTCATCCTTTCAGCTCAGTATACACGTAAAAAGTATTATTTACAATAATCATTATTCGCCGGGCGGAAATCCGTTCGGTGTCTGACGGGTCTTTATAACGCCGTGCTATATAGACTCGAACTCGAAATCTATAAGATGTTTTTTGCAATATAACATTTAGTGGGTGGAAGAGTGATATTGTAAGGTCCTGATCCCGGCTTCCTTTCGCTCATGAGTTACACTCGGGGCATTTCCAACGTCCTGTAATTGGTCGTTTGAAGTATAGCGCGCAGGATTTGCAGTAGAACCGCGCGGGGCATTTCTACAAATTTATGTTAGCAACCCACAAGTAACAAAAGCATATAAGGTCTAGTCTTGAGATTCTGGAGGAGGAGGTCTGGAAGACTTACAATTCCACGACAAACAACCCTATTGGAAGGCTTGGTAAGTTCTCCGCAAACACAATGCTGCACTGTCCTTTGCAAACCAGTCGTCGGAAGAAGTTGTTCCACTTTCTCCATCTTCATATCAACATATTCTTTCTCTCTCTCTTTCCCTTTTCTCTCCTCACCAAGCCCATCACTCCCCTGCCTCGATTCCTCACCCTTCGCCTCCAAAATTCGTACACACCTCTCAAGTGTCTCCTCATCCATCTCACCCCTCAGAACAAAACTCTCAATATGCTTGGAAAACTCCATCCTCCGCTCCACTTTCTCCACAAGCCAGTCTTTGTTTCCGCGGGCGAATCTACGCATAGTATCAGGGATGTACTTGGTACTTGTCAAGCGTTCCGAGAAGACAAATGGGTTGAATTTATTGATATATTCTTTTTCTTCTGGCGATATATCGGTGAAATCATTAATACCGTCACGCCGTGCTTGATGCAACCATGTCTCATCAGTGTCAGAATCGCTGGTGCTGAGGATTTCATTAGAGGAGAGGAGACGTTTGGAGACGGTATCGTAGAGAGGATGTCTGATGTTATCAGGCACGTAGTGAGTTCTACACTGTTTTTGGGGTGTTGCTGCTGTGGCTTCGTGTTTATCCACTTTATCGATATCCATGAAATCCTCCGACTCATTCGGCGTATTCGGCGAGCTTCTCCTAGAATCATGCGGAGAAGATGAGCGCGAGGAATAAGCCAGATTTTTTTCAAGAAGGTGTGTAGGCCATTTATTATGTACAGGCCCAGAGCGTGCATGCATCCACGAGTCTTTGCCGTGTAAATGTTGATCCAAGTCAAACAGCGTCATAGGCTGTCCCATCTGTATGGTTCTTGATATATTGGCTATTGGCCCAGCGCGACGCGTCTTTACCATTTCGATGAAGAATGTAACTCTTGGTGGATTAGGCCGACGGAGTGAGAACTTATAGGTACTGTGATCGGTGCTGAAATGTAGGCGTAATTCGTCCAAGGTACGGTTTCGAGAGAAGCAAAATGGGCATTTTAGGCCTGGGATGGTGGTCTCCCGCTTGATACCCGTTTCGGCGGCCTCTGCTTTGCCGAAGCAGTATTTGACTGTAGTTTCCCTGTCCTCTGAGATAAGCTCCTCAAAGTGCGTTCTCTGAACCTTTTTGGGCGAACCCTTTCGAGGTGACCTTCCTTGCGACATGCTGCTCAAGGCTTTGAGATTATAAGTCGCAACACCTGAACGACGTCTCGCAGCGCGGCCCTCGCCGGGACTTTCTGGTGGTAGATGTTCTTCCATTTTGCGCGGAGACACTGAGCTTCTTCGGGAAGATGGAGGCTGTAGTATTGGGGCCATAATTGGGTCAGAACTTCTGAGAGCGAACTCATTGAGTCTGTTTGGCATCGACCATTCAATCTGCAAATTCAAGCTGAACGCAATCCTCTGTGGCTTGCCTTTATAACGCGCGTAGAGATCGCATCTCTTGTGTCTATCTGAAGAGAACCAAGGATTGGTCTTGGCATAGAATCCCACGTCTTCGTCGGCAACATCTTCCCCACATTGAAAATCAACATCTTCATCGACGTTGGAAGCAGAAACCATACGCATAGCGGGCCATAATTGGCTAGTTTCTGTCGGCTGAATGAAGACTTTGATCTGATACCTATCTGCAAGGTCAAATCTGCCAGACTTCCGAACGCCCTGCACAACAGGCTGCCTCAAAACATGGAAATGCTTTGGTGTAAAGACGAACGGCTCAGGGAGAAAGATTTTTCGGGACACCTCGCCATTATCGCCGATTATGATTCGATATGTGCAGAATTGATTCTCCTTACAAAGTTCTTCGAAGTCCTGTAGCTTCACATCACCAGGGTTTTTGTCGTTCTTGGCGTAGTAGATTGCAATGCTACACCTACACTTAACCTCTGCCTCCTCGCCCCAGTCTGCCATAGGTTGTGGCTCGTCGTATTCCGCATTAATTTCAAGTACGTTGATACGCATGGCCTCGGCAAAGTATATAGGCTCCTGAGGTAGATATTTGCCGATATATCTGCCTGTCTTGCTAGGCTTTGCGCAATTATCATCGGTCCACTTGGTAGCTTGGGGTTCTCCTTGAAATATGACTGGCTTAATAGAATTTGATGTTGCTGAGAACAGGTTTGAGCCCCTTCTGCTCCCATTTGACATTTGACTAAGTGGCTCGCGATCTCCAAGTCCATCGTCAAGACATCTAGACGCCGTCTCGCTAGGTGGGGCAAGTCTCCTCCGCTTCGCTGGCCTGTACTGCTCTTCCTCCTCGTCTAGCATGGCCGTGATCTCATTTTGGGTCTCCGGCCCTAGAGATGATCTGAGAGATGACAGTGTTGATCCCATCGTTAATGCCCTGAGTACTTTACGAACATTCCTTCGGAGATAGGGTCGTCGTGAATTGGTGGTATAGAGGTAATTATACACAAATAGGGCGGCGTCTCCTACTTCTTTCTTGTGGGACATCTTTCTCAGTTTTGGATCATCGGCATATCGTATATGCTGGGTTGACCTTTCTGAGATGAGCTCAAAACAGAGATTATGAACCGATCTGAGCAGGGGTCTTCCTGCGGTCGTTCAAAGGATTTGGTGGAACGATTCTGAATGCGTTTTTTGTATTGCATAGCCCTTTTCGAGGGCTAATATGCAAAACAACGCGTCGAGGGCGTGACCAGAGAATCATATATGCGTATTGTTGTTTTAGGGGAGCTGAATGAATATCTTTGAGAAGCTGACGTGGATGATTGAGAGTTATGCTAAGCTCTTATAACACATAAGTGATGTCCTGCGTTATGAGTTCATATAGGGCTTGAGTGTTGACGGCGTCGGTAGTGTGAAGAGAGAATTATCAACACCAGCCCAAGCAGGTGTTTTGACAGGCTGTACCAGATAAATCGTGACAGGGGTAACAGTATAAGCTTTATCTACTAGCCATTTTAGGACTAGCGAGACCTTGTGGGTGGCTGCGGTTTCGAGCTTAGTTCCGACATTCTTTCACTATTTCACTAGCCGCAGCCTGCATCTTCCTGCAGGGCTTCAACACCCAAATCAAAATATCTCAGCCTTGTCTCTTTCACTCGAACAAACTCATCAGTCGCAATTGTCTTTTCCTCTTTTCCCATTCACTACCAACGCATTCACAAAACAAGAGCTGTGTACATTGCGACAAAACTGTTATTGCAATAATCCTCACTACTCAGCTCGGCTTGCTACAGGAGTTTGCCACACTTCATGTGCTCAGGCTACCAGATGATTCATTGAGCAAGCCAACTGTTCGCACAAGATCATGGCTCCCACTGCGGCTCCCCACAGAGCATTGCGCACACCTCCACGTACAACTCGAACAAAGGCCAAAATATCTTATGCGGAATCCTCATCGGATGAGGACAATGACAGCGATGCAGAATCCATACAGTCTACCTCAGGAGGGGAATCAAGTCACCCCACCACTCGATCTCGAGCTACGAAATCTCATCCAACACAAGATTCGAGCTCCAGAAGGACTTCGTCAGCACGCGGCCAGAAATCCTTGGCTCTCAAAACGAATCATCAACAGATTTCAAATACACGACGCTCAAATCGTCCTCCAGACACTCGGTCGCAAAATCGAAGACAAAAACGTTCCCACCCCTCCAATTCCCGTGACGCCTACAAAGTTGAAAACGACAACCGAAGCCCGAAGAGGCGCAAGTTGTTGGAACGAAGTAGTACTGTAAAGAAAGATAGTCAAGATGTGGTGATTATAGGCTCAGGTGTCGTTCCACCATGGCAGACACTCCCATATCATATCCTCGTACAGATCTTCCAATACGCGACTTATCCACTATATGAAGAACACACGTTTCAGCCTCTTCCATCTGGAAGATGGCTTCTGACTGTTGCTCGACTATGCCGCGATTTCGCAGAGCCATCTTTTACGATTCTATACTCGTCTCCTCCTCTGGTTCCGATGGTTCAAGCGCATAGATTGGTAGATTTGTTGATGGCAGACCCGCTGCCTCTGGCTTTCAAATACAGGCAGAAGGTTGAGTCACTCAGGATCGACGTTGGCCAGGTCGTTGCATACACTCTCCCAGGTAGCGGACTTTTAGATCTCCATGGCTTGATCAAGGAGCTGCCACGATTAGCGGATCTGGAGTTTTATCATCAGAAAGACATGTCCCCATTCCGAAATTTGGACGACAGTATCAAATGGACCTACCCAGAGTCGATATTTGAAGCGCTAGAATACGTCAATCCCGCAGCTGATCCTCTTCGAGGCGACAAAACGAGTGTCTGCAAGCTTCGTAGCTGGCGCTGGTCTTCGAGACTTGGTGGAAAGAAGTATTCTCTCGAGGAAATACCTGCGATGCATTTGAAACCATCCTTTGCATCATTGCAAAAGGTTGCATTCGTTAATTACCAAATCCCACACCAGAAGAAGGATGAGGAGGATCCGGAGCACGAAAAGGTTCTTGCCAAAGCTATCAACGCTCTACCAAATCTCAGACATCTCATCCTCGAGTCTTCTACTTTGGTAAATGGAAAGTTGCTACCTTTACTACCTACTGGACTCAGGAATCTTGAGTTGATCAACTGCTGGGAAGTGATTGCAGCCGACCTTGGCCCATTCCTCCTTACTCATGGCAGACAACTACGATGTCTAACCTTGAACCACAACCAATCATTAAGCTTAGAATTTCTACCGGTGCTCGGGTCTGGATGTCCGAACTTGCAGGTCCTTAGGATGAATTTAGTCTACTTCAACCTCCATGTCACCTACCGCGATTCCGAGCCCCTGTACGAACATCTTTTGATGCCGGATCAAAAGCCTGAGTGGCCATCAACTCTGCAAACGCTCGAGCTGATCCAACTCCGCAAATGGGAAAACGAAGCTGCAGAAGTGTTCTTTCAAAGCCTTCTTGATAGCGCAGGCAACCTTCCGGATCTCCGCCGTTTGTCGATTCAGGCTATTCTCAATATTGGATGGAGAGATCGGGCTTCGTTTCGTGATAAATGGATTGGTTCGCTCAATCGGGTATTCAAGCGGTCATCCAAGCCTCCGAGGTCCATACATAGTCTACCCAAGGCCACGCAACCACCTACTATTCCATCTGCAGATGAAAATGAGATCGGTTCCGAGGTTGCTACGGCCTTAGGGGCCAAACGACATTCGTTTGGCTCCTCGGGCTCGACACCTGTAGTGGAGATCACAGCATCAAAGAAACCTGTGAAGCCTACAGAAGGAGAGCCACCGCGTCCAGCCCGCCGCTCAGCACGTTCCGCAACTCGAAAGGTAGAAACGGGTAAATATGTTGAGTCATCTGATTCCGAGCCCGATACTACTGCACAGGTCAAACTCGCCTCCCAGCCAAGAAGTCGCAGTTCCCGCCTCGAACGCGAACTTGGTATCTTGAAGGCGACGGCAGGAAGAGATGGTGATTCTTCTTCCTTATCGTCTGCTGCTGAGAGCTCTGATGATGACAGTGGAGATGGCGAGGGGGAGGATGGTAAAGGAAAGGGCAGGCAGAACGAGGTCATACAAGGGATGTGCGAGATCGTGGAGGTCAGGATTGATAACCTGAGACCGACTGAGACACAAGTCACTGAGGCCGATTTCTTGGACGAGGAGATTAGTGGGGATGATGACTGGAACGGAGAGGATCCTGTTGAAGATAGTTATGCTTGGTGATTGTTTTTTTTTGGACCTGACAGTCTCTGATTTGCTTTTAGGCTGGGCGGTGTTAGGCGGTGTTAATATGGGCACCAGTGCGTGCTTTCCAAGGAGTCCTGGCTCATGAAATGGAAATGACGTCGTATGACTGGTATGGGTGGCGGCGAACTGATATGGCTGGGAACGAGAGAGACACGACATAAAAGATTAACGAAGGTTGTGTGCTCACGGATACGAAATGACATGAAGGCTGAACCGGAGGTTCTGGACAAGGGACAGGATGTACAGTGTCTGGCATAAATGGAACCTGTTGGGTACGATATGCTGCTACGGGATGGGCGTTCTTGCTTGCGCACGTAGCTGCTTGCTTCACTGTACAATATTGACACAAAAGCACCCTGCTGCCCACTGCTGCGCAGCTGTACATCAATAATGGAAATGAAACCCTTAAATCCAACCGATTCCATGCCTCAACCTGAAGAAAGTTTTGATGGCCCTGCATTCGAGGATCGAGTACCGTTGAATGGACTCTTTGCGAGTAGCTTATTGAACACTACTTTGCAATACTCCCTTCGCCTCCTCACTACTCGCTCCTCGCTCCTGCAGGTCTCTATTGCTTCGTCAAGGTGATAATGTATCAGCTTCTTTCCCATTCCGTCTCTAGAGCATAGATTGAATATTGTTTCGTTGCACTTCGCACATCGTGCTCCTTATCGACTTTTTTGGGTGTTGATACGGTTCTGTGTCGGTACAGTTCTGTGTCGTTGTCGCGTCGGACTGAGTCTTGGTTTCTGATATCGGTACAACTGATTTCGTACCAGTAGTACCTTAGTACAGAACTTCGGTCGTGGTGCTGGTGTACTCCCGCCAAACTCCCACTTTGTGTCCGGGTATTGGTGCATATGTAGCCGAAGTCTTGCTTCCTACCGGCATCACGAATTCAGTCAGACTGAGTGACTAAGTCTCGGTTGAACAGTTCCTGGACCCTGGTGTTGCTGCACTTCTAGCTAGACTGAGTCGTGCTTCTTGGTACTAGTGTGGAAACCACTGAACCAGCATCTGGTTTCTCGTCTCATCTCCTGGTTACGTTTCTGGCTCCGTTTCTCCTGGTACCGCTCACTATAGTCTTTACTGCTATAGCATCGTTCGCCATGGCATCGCTTACTGAAGCACTACCCAACCTACTGTAGCACCGTTGCACCGTCGCCTTGCACCACTGCAGCTTCACCATAGTATCATTTCCAGTCTTACCGTTCACCACCGTTCCCCATACCACTATTTGCCATATCACTAATTGCCATGGCACCATTCACCAGTAACTGGTAGTTTTAGAAACTTTCTGGCCTCAGTACAGGTAGCTTCTCAGGTCTTATCTTTGGGTATGTCCATGGCAACGACCAAGATATTAGTTCCTTACCGCACTGTCTGCTGAATATGGCTCCTGGGTACCACTCTGGTTCAGGCACCGTCGGCATCGATTCTCGTTCCTTGCAGCGTCTTGTGTGTAGCATCGATGCGAGTAACGTTTCTGGTAATGATAGTGGCGTTGCTGCTACCACGCAGCTAATAATACTACTAGAATATCTAGCAATGACTTTTTATCGACTTTTTGGCTGGCTGGCCTGACCCAAAAGTACTTTTTGCCCAATCATATGTCTGACTGAGTCTAGGTTCGCGGCACTGTTACTCCGACCCCCAGACAGACTAGATGTTGGTTTCCGGTTCTGGCGCACTTCCAGCGAGACTGTATCTTGGTTCTTGTCTCTGGTAGCAGGTACTATGGAACCAGGTATGTGACACAAAGCTCATCTGGCATGGAAACCTGGCACGTTGTTTCCGTAACACCATTGGTGATAATTTTAAAAGTTATGGTGTCTTCCGTTCTACTCTTGCCGACTATTAGTCCTCACTTTCTGCCTCGTTTATAGCACCCGATGTCATGGAAATCCAGAATTTCTGGCTACGACGTGCAACAGAACTCGCATTTTTTTATATCACACTCACAAGAGGCTTTGTTGCACGTCATACATCGTGGTCCTTGTCGAATTTTGGGCCATTGTTACTGATTGGCCAAAAAGTACTTTTGAGTTCGGTCTGACATTGGCCCAAGATCGACTCTGGCCTGCTTATTAACATCTATCTCATCCTTGGCTCGTGGCCGAGAGTTAAGCAGTGTAGCAAAATGTATCTGTGACGAAAATATTGTTGGCTTTGCTTCTGAATCAGCCAAATTGTGGCTTCGACGTACCAATGTTCTCTCATTTGACCCATGGCCGAGGCTGGTGAATTGTTCCAAAAGGGATCTGTTCGAAGAAGGTCACCTCTCCGAATGAGGCACAGATATATGTTTGTTGCACATCGCACATCGTGGGCCTTGCCGACATTTTCGGCCGACTCTCACGTTCCTGGAGTTCTCCGACTGGCGAAACCTCGAACTGTAGAGTAGGCGAATTCCGCCAATTCACTGGCTGGTGCAGTAATCCCCAATTGGCGAAGAATGACTAATTGCGTGATGTCCCCGAATCTCTCCATTTCTTTGCGGGTGACAAGAATCTCATTGGGTGAATCCGATAACTCCCCAACAATCCCCGGCTGGTTAAACTGGTGATTTGGTGATTTAATGGTTTGGTTAGTGATGTCATGAAATCTTGGTGTAGCTGTGGTGAAAGTCGTGTTAAAATTCACTATTGAAATTGATAACAGGATGGCGAAGTTCGTATCTTACCTGGCAATAGTCAAAAGGCTGCTGATACCTACTACCTAGTTTTGAGATCTTCAACTAGTTGAAAGGCGTACCTACTATTATCTACTAGTTGGTGAAGAATATCCAGTTGTTCATATCGAGTGGTATGATCAGGCAGGCGGCTTTCAGTATTCATGATATTTCTGATAATGGTTTCAAAATTAAATTTGCTAACAACGATGGTACTAGTTCTAATACAACACCTTCTGTTGATTGTCTTGTCAGACTATCTAATAATGAATTTTGTTGCATATCGCATGGCGTGGTCCTTATCGATTTTTTGGCCGATTAGCTCAAAAGTACTTTGGGTCCAGCTATGTCTTTCGTTGACCTGGCCGACCAACTTAAGAGGCACTTTTCGTCTGAGGTCTGATCCTAGAGAAATTCTAAATTTAACCTGGATCATGGTTTTTCGGGTATTTCCTTATGACCCAGACTGCATTTTGAGCCAGTATTGCGATATTATACAGGTTGCTTCTCTGTACTACATAATCCATGGTTGCGAGTCGCTATCATGGCTCTCGTCGACTTCCTGGCCCGATTTCTTAGCCCGGCTCACAAAGCTTAAAGGATGTTTCCAGGCCAAAATCATACCCAGGTGTTGGCCCACTCTGACTTAGGTAAGCCATTCACTACGGTCCGGCAATTTGGCGCACTTTGCGACATGCAACAAAACTTCGCCTTACATCATTTTCTATAGATTTTTATCGAGCTCGAAGAGAAAGAGGCAAGTTACAGTCGAGGCCTATTAAATTGGGTTGTTCCGGTTTGGGATGTCTGTTTTCTCAGACGCAAAACAGAAGGCTTTCCAGGTAAGGAAGGTAGGTCTGTCGCTTTACATGTTTGCATAGAGCAGCCAAGAAGTTTGGGTATTGACATGTCGCTTATTCTTGGCATCTGGAAGCTACTTACTTATATTATTGAAAACACGCTCAATTGGGGCCGCTAAGTGTCTTGGTAACGGCTATTTCAGATCGCACCCTAACGTTTTGTAAACTCGCAGTGGTGGTTGTTCTGATGATTTCGTTAGGCGTGGTTGCGGTTCGCTTTGATAGAATCATACATGAAATTAAGGTTCTATAGATTGCAGGGAGACTGATACATCAAAGTGTGTGACACTAAGTACTAGAACTACGCTACATAGTCACAGCACATACCTGCTAGATTGCTTATTTCTGACAGAATAGACTGGCTCCCTAGTGCTGAGCTCTTGTGATCATCCCGGTCCTAGTCTTGGTTCTATCGGGACACCGAGACACCGACACCGACTGCGATATGCAACAAACCGGCTAAGTATTGTTGCACATCGCACTTCCGCAGTTGCCGGTCATCGATTAGCTAGCTAATTATGCTTGGGCTCTGTTTCTGCGTTCGACGAATCTCAATATAGTATCAGCGTATCACTAGCATCTCTATGATCTGATATCAAGCACTTCTACCACCACGACGTTGGAGGCTTTTTTCTTCTTCTTTTCAGTAGACCTGAGATCTATCGACAAAGGACTTTAGTTTGACATAGTAACGGGCTGGCCTTGTACACTTTAGTTTCGGTGATTGATGGAGAAATCCTAGCTGGTTCTAAGTGCTTTTCTTGGGCGGGAAACATTCTCCAAGCTGGTGCATAAATTGAAAGTCAAGTTGTCCTTGGTGAAGAAGCTTCGGTAATCAGAGTTTCTGACCTAATGAAAATGCCCGATTGGATAAATCTAGCCGATGGGAAACCTTAAGCCGGCGACGATAAGCTATGGTTTTCAAAGTGAAGAAGCTTGGCTGCTGTTTGCGACATGTAACAGAGTTGCACTCGAATCATATTCATAACATGTAAGTCGAGATCACCTGCAGATTAAAACTGAGTACTATCCAGCAGCCCAAAAAATTTAAGATGCTTATTCGCTCAGAACAATACAGGAAGTTTTCTAGACTAGCAGGGTATATACCCGTGGCATGCTTATAGAAAAGCCAAGGAAGTTTTGGTATTGACATGTCGCTTATTCTTAGCATCTGGGAGATACATGACGTGAGAAGTCGCTCAGTCAAAGCAAGATGTACTCGTTCTCTCCAGAAGCCTGAGCCTATCCATTGTAGTTTACAGGGAGTTTTTGGTGTGTTTGCCCTTGTAGTTCCACAGTGGATAGGTTCAGACTTCTGAGGAAACCGAGTAACGCCAGTTGTGATTCCTAGGTATTATGACAAATTCTGTTATATAGATATTCCAACATAGCAACCAATCTAGCAGTGATTACACTTTGTGGTGACTCTGCTAGTCGTTGTTGCAGTCGTGTTAGATCAGGTAGTACTGCTTGTTTTCGAGCATGCGGTTATGCGTGTTTACGGTTTCGTCGAGTATTGAGTTTGTCCCGGTCCTAGTTTTGGTTTTGACTCTAGCCCTCATGGAGATACCGGGGCACCGACACCGACTGCGATGTGCAATAAGATTACTGTAGGAGATGTGTTATCTTAATCAAAAGCACGATTTGTTGCAAATCGCACTTCCGAGCATTCCGGCGACAACCCATTTCTGCTTCGTATTCGTTCAGTACAACTTCAGATCTTCTTAAACGGACTTCTACCATGTCTCAATGCTCCCTGTCAACTTTGGCTTTCACAAGTAACGATTGCCACCGTGAGGTTCTCCATGCTCTTCAAACTGGGATCGGATTTGCGATATGCAAAGAAAAGTTTGGTTTTGCTCATGCGGTATCAGGCACGAGATTTCGTTGCACATCGCAGATCCGGACATTCCGGAGTCACTCAATCTCCGTGTCTCCCTCACCAAATATCCTTTCATTATTTTGAACATTCATGGATCGACTTGAATATCTGACAATTCTTCACATCTGCAAGTTGTGTGCTTTTGCTTGTTATCATCATCGATATCGATGATCCGAGTGAATCTCGATGACCAACTCGTTCTGCACTCTCTCATCGAGTTGAATTTGAAATGTGGAACGAAATTCGTACTAATCCGTTTGATTCTGACAACTGCTTATGCAAATAGCTTCTTACGTAGTCGGACTTAGATTAAAAGACAATATTTTGCAGCTTGTTGCAGTTTCAAATCCCGAGTGCCAACAGACTTCTCACTTTTCAGCCTGCTTCCGCAAATGATCGTCGATCTCGCCACTTGCTTCGATATTCTGCCACATCATTGTCAACATGCCTCAATACTGGGACTTGTGTCATTCTCGACTATAGCCTTCGCCATCAGAGTTGGCCTCGAGTGAAATATGAAACAAAACTTCGTGCCTGCTAGCTTCATGCTGTCCTTCACTTGTCGGTCGGAAAGGTGCCGTTTTGTTGCACATCGCACTTGTAAATTTTTTTCCATCCGCGACAGGTGTCTTGCTTCTCGTTCAGGCTTTTATTCTGTGGGGTTCTACAATTCCGGTCTCATCTCCGATCTCTATCAATATCTCGTTCTGCCTTGTGATACCCACGATCGGCTTATTCTCAAAATCATCGACTTTATACCTCGTCCAAATCGATCAATCCTTACGACGTGTAATAAAAAGCTAGAGCCAAGACTTCAATTGTGATTTGGTATTAGATAGACGACCGACAATAGTACCTCTGACTCTTGTCATTCAGTAGGACAACCGGCAATATTTAATCTTCAAGCTTTCATGAGCAGATTAATGCTGATAGGATTTCTTCCGATATCTCAGCATCGTAAAGACTCAAGGTCGTGTACTTATAGATCTCGTTACAGGAAAAAGTCTTTAGTTGTCAAACTTCACGCCGCTAGCTGTCGGCGATCTCTCGCTTCCGCCTTAGGCATTCATTGAGGTAAACAAAACTATGTGTTGCACATCGCATGATCTGGACTAGCCGCTAGATCTCTGGTATCCTGGATCTTAACTTTACTTGGACTTTTGACTACTATCTGGATCTGGCAGGGTTACTTCTTCTTCTTGGTCCATGGCCTTAAATCCCTGATCGATCATGATGTTTATCCTAGATCAATCTAGTCAAAACCTGCTGAATAAGGTACATTAGATCTCACAATGTTATAATGTATTTCTATTGGTCATATCTTCCAATAGGCTGGGTTGCAGTCCAACTCTGGCCCCATATGCCAGAAGACAAGTTTAGGCCTTTGATACACATTAAGAATAGATAGCCGAATGCCACTCCTGTCTCGTGGGCCAGACTGAAGACCGGCTTATTATGGCCTACCTGACTAAAACGCAGGTCTCATTGAATAAATACATGAAGATTGCGATACTAGTAGAATTACAGCGACAACTACTGCGATCTGCCTAATTCGGAAACCGACATTTTTCTCAAGATACTGCAATGAGAAAGGATACAAAACGAGTCAAGCGAATTTTCCTGCGCTATACCCAATCAGGAAGTCAACAAAATCTTGAACTTCCTTCGAAAATTGCGACATGCAACAAAAAATTTCAAGCCGAGTTTTAGTGCAGTACGCCATGCCTGTCTAGGAAATCAATACATACTCGAGGTCACCTTCGAAAATTGCGACATGCAACAAAATTTGGAGTTTCGCGAACCACTTGATAGAAGCGTGAATCCATCCGCCGTCATCAAAATTTACCTAGATTCCTCGTCTCTTTATTGTCAAGAAGCTGCTTGGTTCGTAAGAAACTTGTTCTGCGGGCTCAAGAAAATGATTTACATATAAAGTTGGATACCCTTATGCCCCACTACTCATTTCTTATAGCTAGTGACTCATACTAGTCAAATTAAGGGAATGTCTTAACAAGAATTACATATCCTGTCCTCTCCACCATAGCTCTACATAATAATGCTCATGCAGGCGTGGTCTATGCATTGTTGGCTCCCAAGTATGCCAGTTGTGCGTCGGTGGGATCCACGGGTTTATTGCCGCTGCCATGATGTTCTGAGTCTGACCTCCCTGGTTTCCATCGATCTTGAGACAGATGTTAATTCAACCTCAGCCTACTGAAGAAATGGTGGTTTTCATAAATGTGGTCCTGGAATATCACTACTCACACCTATGGAAAGTAGTCTACCAAGATGTACTTCAGCTTAAATTCTAGCGGAATGTTAGCATACACCCTGGGAGGACGGGGCTCTATGTTTGTAGGAAGAGCCTACTACCTATCATGCTCTGAACTAGTCCATTGTTCTAGTGTTCGCTATAAGCTATATCTCAGAATCGCCTACAGTCTCTGTCACAGCTCGAACGCACGACCCATTCGCCAATCAAACTCGTAACCCTATAGGACCTGTGTTCAATATGGGTCGTTCAACATGAGAAACACTGAACTAAGACTGCGCACCATAGATATCCTAGGTTGGGCTTATACAGATACGCTAGTGATAAATCATTTTATAAAGAAGGATTGGAGTTACGGCTGAGGCGAAATCCTGTGAAAACCCATCGATCAATGTTATCCGAAATCCTATGCAACGAAAGTCAGAATATTGTTCTAGAATAGGTTACAGTTCGCAAGATCCACGCTTTTAAAAGATCTTCACGTAAATATAACGAGGGGAAGCTGATAGACACTCAAAATATTCGTTCGAAGAATTGATAGGCGTTCGATAATAGAGTCTTTCCGCCAGGAATCAAGTTGATATATATGATCTTTGAGGCTATAGATTCACCGAGGGACTTAGTCTAACGCCAGGGAGATGGCAAATGCCCACTATAGAAAGTGCAGCCGCTCAAGCCGCATCTACACATCTCCTAGTTGACAGCTCGCTTAAGGTCTCAAAAAAAACCTCGGGGAGCATTCTTGATAGTGATTCCCTCCACCTTAAGCCTTGAAGTTCCTCTGCTTCGGGACAACTAAAGAATATCTTCTTGATCTTACGGTGGTCGGTTTCGGAAATATTGAAGAAGGATTTCTGAATCGTCTGACACAAAAACTCTCTGAATGAATGCGAGTATGGAAGCTGATATGACTGCATAGAGTCAATCTCAGGAGCGCAATATTCTGACAACTACAACAGAATTTTAGTTGGAATTTCCTTCTAATGTAAAATCTCCTTCTAATGTAGCAGGTATATTAGTACTCGGACCCCATCAGCCAATCAGTGTATATCCTCCTTAGAAATACAGACGCTTTCCAGAAACCAATGAAGTCCAAGAAATTTAGCTTTGTTTACTTCCATCTGCGATATGCAACAAAACTTCGCTTCGATCCCAGCGCGCATCGATGTAGTACTTGCCAAAGCAAAGGTGAACTTTGAGAAAGCTTTGTTTACTTCCAACTGCGACGTGCAACAAAAGTTTTCTCCTGGTCGTAGCCTCGTGAACGGGGATTTTACTTCACAGTGAAGCAGAATATGCTTTGATATGTAAGCGAGGCCGATTGGATCTAGATGTGTCGGAAGCTAGGAAACACAATATAATTAGCCTTTGCAAAACTTGCCTCAGATCATAATCAGCTCAAAATGTGCTTTTCGTCCTTGATGTCCCATAGGTCCTAGTAATTCAAGGTTTAAAAGGTTTCCAGCTTACCCGTCTCTGAAGGATCGCATATACAAGAATAGTGGCTTGAGGGCTGATGGAAACCGCTGGCCGCGGTAGGGTTTACGTACGGACATCGGAATTTCTTTTAGCTTGTGCCTTCGCGCTGCTGACGAGCAAGAGATTTGGCAATGCAACGACGTGTACGAGGGGCGGGAAATGCCGAGTTTGATCGACACATTTACTCAGTGAATAAAGCTCTCGTTGCAGATATGTTTGATTGGCAGGCTAAGTAGCAGAATATCCTCTCTGTATACAAATACGCTCTTTTGATTACAACGGTCAATCCTTCGGTTATTTCTGCAAAGTCCAAGGTACTAACGGTACGAACTGGAGATCGACAGACTTTAAGCTAGTTCTTTTGCTTCGCGAAGTAACACGAATCTAACTCGACATTTTAGATGAATTTCAATAACTGAAGAACATTTCTCATATCGTTGTTTATCTAAGCTAGCACTAGATAGGCTGGCCGCCGAGAATCTGCTTATCAAAGGTTTGCGGGATTGACTGCCGAGCTGCTCGAGACCTGGCTTGAAAATCCCAATATGTCATAAAGATTTAAAACAGATAGATAAGCGAATTTTATGATCATAAAAGAGAGTTTTGCTGAGCGCCGTACGTTTTGAAAGTGAATTCAAGTTCTTTATTAATATCTTAAACCAGCTAAGCGAAATCCAGCCAGCCGGGTTATTTTATCATATATATCGCGCATATCGAAAGTAGATCAAAATAGATTTTGATTTCCTATATATGCATATCCAGCTGCTCTCATAAACTTTCGTTGTACATCGCAATATTCGAAGTGAGGAGTCTGAGATCTTTCATGATTTCCTAACCCGGTATAGCGCAATAACCAACGCCTTAACATCGTACATAAACATCTCAAATTTCGATAATTACAACATCCCCTAATTATTTTTGCAGGATCCTGACATGTTATATAGAATCTTCGCCTCACTTTAGGACGTTCGATCTGCGTCATGTCGAGAAATAAAGTATTATTTGCCTTGAGCTCCAAGTCAGTGTTCTCCCCTTTCAGAATCAGTCATATATTTCTCTGAGAGAGAGCTCTCTTCCGATTTCATTGCTATTCTGGGAACCGAAAATGACTTTGGAAACTACCCAAGTACCAAATCACACACACTTCACTGGATTGTCGTCAAAGGGAAACGAAATTCTCCCACGAATCCCTTCTACCCTGCCCCACAGTCCTTCTCCGTCCCATGGACTTCAATGTAGAAGCAAATTTCGTAGATTTTGGGTGCAGGATTAGAACTGGGTCAGAGTGATGCAAATTGAATATAGGTAAAGCCAGGTTATATAAGTTCAGAGGATGTCAGACTAAGCTAACCCGGACTCTTCGATCTTCGCGGGCCAGACTCAACAAGCCATCCCAGAAAACCGCCCCCCAAAGTCGATAATGGCTACGATATCCGATATGCAACAAAGAATTCATTTACGGGGTAGATTCCAAAAACCTCTGGGTTACAGAAAAATAAAATCATGTAAAGGTAGCGAAAGTGCAGCTTCACCAGTGGTCCGGAGTCAAGCTTGCCTCATTTCCTGCAACTGACAAAATCTCTCGAAGGTCTCATATCTTAATTGCTATCCTGGACGTAGCCGACAACTAGAGAAGGGCTATAAGCCTAATATAGTCAAGCGTGCAATCCTAGGCTTCACAGATATCTAATCCAAAAACTCATTTGGTTCATCCTGGCCGCGGATCTGGATCTGGATCTGGTTCTGGATCCAGGACTGCGACGTGCAACAAAACAAAACACTGTTGCCACTCTAGATCCAGATCCAGATCCAGATCCAGAGGTGCGAGACGCAACAAAACTTCCCAAGAGTACTCGATTGGACGAATAGGAAATAAGCTCGCTACCATCCATCGCCTAGGTACCTACTACTTCCGTCCTACTTCTGTATTATATCGTGGGGGGGGTTGCGGGGAAAATGCAATCAAGAACCCCCCTTCATAAGCTTCTCGTGAAAAACAAGTCTTAAAACACAAAAAGAGCATTCTCAGAACATCGTTCACTTCTTGCATCATCAGATCAACACCCCAGAAATCACACGAGGCTCGACTCTCTGATTTATTAAAAAAACCAGATATCCGGAAGAAGTCACCCCATCGATGGGAAACTTGAGGTAGGCAAAGTACCAAGTATACTTCATCCAGAATCGAGTCACTCTTTTTTTTTTTCCCTTCCAGATACAATAATGTATGGTAGGGTATGCATAGTATACAAATATCGACGCAAAGGACCCCCTACGAGCTCAAACCCCACCCCATCGGTTCCCATCACAAGCAAACCCAGAAAACGCGATAAATCCGGAAACTCGAGGTACTAGACCGTGAAGATTAGATAAGATACATAAGCTACTCTGAACAATCAATCTATCTAATCTCTCTCTCTCTCTCTCTCTCTCTCTGATACACGCAGGTCACTAACGAGATAGGCAGCAGAAGAGCTTGGAGGAACTTGTGGTGTATAGACATTAATGAAACGATCTAAAAAGCCGAGATAGATGAGTAGATAGATAGATAGATAGATTTATGGATATTAAGAGCCTACTTATCAGCTACCTACTATTTATTATAAGATGAGAGTGGATAAGAGAAGGCGAGCCAGGTAACAACTGAATCTCAGTGGAGACAATCGAAGAAGCTGGGGGAAAGGATATGGCATAGGTCGAGCAAGCTTAGCTGAGTCGAGCCTGTAATTTAATAGGGGTAGAATGGAAGGTCTGCCGATATCATCTCAGTTAGTGATTATCGGGTTGGGAAAGATATACAGTGTAAGGGTGAACTTTGAGCGTGAGTCGGACCATGTGGGTGAGAAATACTTGATTTCTGTGGTATTCATTTCACCTATTAGTATGAAGAGAATCTGTACTACTTTGAAAAATGCTCCCCAAGTAACTATTGAAACACAAAGAACAAATACAAATCACCCCTTTTCAATCATCATGTTCCCCATCCCCGTCGGCCTCACCAGCAACACCACCCTTCAAACCCGCCAACCTCCTCCACCCCTCCCACTCCCCCGTCTTCACACCATCGAAATCAATACCCAGACCCCACCTCCCCAGTTCATCCCTATCAAATCGCTCTCCCTCTCTAAGCACCACATCACAAATTCCAAACCTCAACCCCTCATCGGCCAAGTCCTCCTCTACACCATGAATCTCAACAGCCCCCCTATGCAACCCCCTAGGAATCCCAATCCTACTTCTCAAACTCGGAAAATGGACCCAAGGACCCACAACACCTATTTCCTTAACGCTCATTCCCCACGCCACGTTGAAGCGTTCCGTACTCACTGTACTTAGCGCATAATTCATTGTAGCGGGGACGTCACCAAAACAAGCTTCCATTTTATAGAGGAAATCTAAGCGTTCGATTTTCGTGGATGTGTTTTCGACGAGGTGGAGGAGGTCAGCCGGGGAGAGTTTCATGATATCGCGTACGAGGCGACGGTAAGCGCTGCCTTCGCCCCAAGCGATCTTCTCTATAGCTTTTGTAGGCAGCGATTCGGAGTACGGGTCTTGAGACCTGATTACCGAATTACTCGGGTAGAGATCCAACTCCACCAGCTGCTCGAGATGGACAAGCAGTTCGGAGAGTTGGATATGTTCGGTCGTGCTATATGTTCTCAACAATCTATGTCTCGGATCGTCATGCGAAGCCGGAGAAGGTGGGTAAGGCGAGTAAGAAGTATAAGTTCGTGAATGGAACAGCGAAGTGTATGTCCAATGATGATAAATCGCTCTCCTCAACCTCTCTTTCTCATGTCCATGCAGTAGTCTCCTACTATCACTCCCAACGCGCCATCTTAGTCTCGGATACAGTTCTGTCCAGCGATCTGCAATTCTTCCATAATATACCATCTTCTTCATTTGTTCGAGCGTGAGCTTTAGGTTTTCGATAGGAGGTACGGATGTTACACGTGAAAGAAGAGCATCGATGCGTATCTCTGTCCCGATCGGCCTGCGTGATTTGTCGGGCTCGTTGGCGAGTGTGAGTTTCAAGAGCGATGGGAGCGGACTGTAGGAATTGTGTAGACCGCGGGTGAGAAGGTGCATTTTGCGGCCTATAAAGACGCGGTAGGTTCGTTTGCAGGTGCGGGACACAGCGAGGAGGTCTTGAAGCTCGGAGAGGTCGTAGATTTTTTGGAGGATCTCGGTTGATAAGGTGGTGATTGACATGTTGGTTTGTGTGTTACTTTTGTGTATTCGATTTGGTTTGGTTTGGTGTTTGCTTCTATCTGGAGGTAGTATTAGTATAAACATATACTTGGAGTAAGTATGAGTTGAGAGGGTGAACTTACAGTTCTGTATCAAATGTAGCTCTTCTCTTGCTTGCTTGCTCTCGTCAAGCTCTTATGTTCCCGTAAAGACAACACAGTTCTTCTCCTCTCCTTCCTTCTTTCCTCAACACTAACAGAGATAATCAACTAAGTCAAATCCTCTCACGCCTTCCAAAAGAAGCGTGTATAAGCCTCAGTAATCACAAATTGATACCCTTCCGGTAAACAACAGTAATCCCTAAGGACAAAGTTTCTCCGAAGAGGACCTAACTCCCGAGCACCCCGACTATTTTGGGGCTATATGTTGGGATTGCGGTTGAGGTGGTGAGGGAGCGAGAGACATCTTGCGACATCAAGCTCGAAGAGCTGTCGTTCTTCTGGGCCATGTTCGACTTCATGGTAAAGGATGATGAGGAGGTTGCGGAGGAAGCTTGAGCCAGTCGCGTACGACTGCGAAGTTGTGGTTGAATCATGACAGGTGATTGTGTTGCAGTCTTGCGGAGGAGGCAATGAATAGATAGGAGAGGAGCTTGTCTTGAAGATTATATTCGAAGGGGATCGGGTTCCATATATGTTTACCGCCAAGGCCAAATCCCGGGCCTAGGATCTTCCGGGGCCGGTGTAACTCTGACTGCTTGATACCACTTTCTCTCCACAATTCCTTCTGCTATCATGTGAAACGATTAATATAACAAAGAACGACATTTGAACGTATACTGAGACGATGGTTGAAAACGATATGCTTTGCACCAGGTCTTAAGGCTTTCAAACCTCCAGAGCCTCCATTCTATGCTTGTAGATTGGCAACCAGAATCAATGCTACGAAATGCCCAGCTGAAAGAATAGGAAGAAATCTGTTATTACAATATCACAATGATTTCTCTTGAAACCTCTACCACGATGTAGCTTCCGCTCGAGGACCGCTTGTCCCACCACTTTTCCGTATCCACTACTGCGACCAGAAGACCCAAACTCTAGTAAACACTACCACCCCAGTCACCCTTTGGAACCTTTTACTTGAGCAACACAAAGCCCATTATATTACCCCAATAGGCTTTGGCGGCACGTCCCTCATAACCCTATCCATCTCCTCTGCATCCTCGACTCCCTCAATCTTATTCCCCTCCCCATCGCTTTCACTCTCACTTCCGACATTTAACCTCTCCCACTCCTTAACCTGCTTCCTGATCCAGCTCTGACTATCACTCTCATGTCTCCTCAACATCTTGCCCACTCCGTCACCCTCACCAACCACAATATCAGCTTCCACCACACGTCCGAAACGTTCTTTACGGACTCTCCGCGCCGAGGCTTCGTCGGCGAAACAGGCGTGGTCGGGAGAGACGTATAGAAGTGTGTTGGCTTTATACCATTTGGAGAGGGATGGGTCGGTTTCAGATTTTACGGGCCGGAGGGTACCGGTTACGAAGCAGAGGATGCCGGTAACTTTGTTGACCGTTGTTGCTACAAGCTGTCAGGAAATATTACTGCAAAGGGAAGAGGTTGGGTGTCTTACGTCTTGAGATTAGGAGTTGCTTAATGCCGAAGTATGCATCGCCAATACCCATAAGCGTCAGGCTAGCATCGGGGTTCAATTCAAAGTAATTGTCCCAGAGATAGCAAAGAAGTGTTCTCAGCTGTTCAGCCATTTTAGTTTCGCTTGCTTTCTCAGCCCAAGGGTCAGTGTCCTTGACGTCGGAGATGTGTTGTGGGATGTTGATGTCCATCACGCCGAATCCGTGCTTGATTGCCCAGTCGATGTATGGCATCAATCCATCAGTCTGGAATAGTGTTAGCCGTGATTGTGGGGATTGAAGGCTGGGCATACAAACCACGAAGGCATTGTGGGCGTAGACATGGTTATTATAAGGATCGGGTTGTGCAAGTACTTCGGGCCTGTTTGATTTTAGACATTTTCAAAATCACAACATCGTGAATAAGACTTACGGATCATGGATAACCATCAGGATACGCTTGGCCTTATCAATGTTCGGCGTGACCAGGACCTGATTTTCAAAAGACCTGCTCAGCTTCGTTCTCATAACATACAAGGGAAACATGCCGTGTCTTTCAGACAGGCTGCTCTTCTGTGCTGTGCGAATCATATCACTGAGTCGATCCGTACTTCTCTCCTGAAGATCCGCCAAAGATACGACACCAGGTCTCATACATTCCCAATAAGCTGACTGGATCCTCTTAACATTGGCGAGAGTGTGCTGGGCGGTTTTATTGAGTGGTGGAATGGCCATTCTATCGGGAGGGTCACCCATCAATGTCTTTGCCACAGCAAGAGCTGACATCGAAATGGCTTTCAAGTTGTATCCACCCTCTAAACAAACAGCGACCTTGCCGTCTGCCAAAGACATGAGCATATGTGTCATGTGCGAGTAACAAGCTGGAGTAACATAGCAGCCACCAAGATCATCACCGGCCGCAGCGTCGAATCCAGCAGAAACAATGACCAGATCCGGGTCAAATTCGTGTGCAATCGGCATGACGATTCTCTGGAAAGCCGCCATGTATTCACCGTTTCCTACACCCTGTTCTGCCCAGCCAATGTTAATGTTCTTTCCAAGACCCCGCCCAGCACCGCAGTTCTCAAGTCCGCCGTCTGGAACCCCTGGATCTTCCGGTTGACCAGGGTAGAATATACCATTCTTATAGACGTGGATTGAGATATAGAGAACGTTTGGGTCTTCGTAGAACATATTCTGGATACCGTTTCCGTGGTGGACATCCCAATCAAGGATAAGAACTTTCCGGCAGAGTTTGGGGTAGTCTGCCATGCAAACTTTTGCTGCTATGGGAACGTTGTTGAAGATGCAAAAACCGAGGGCTTCGTTGTGCTCTGCATGATGTCCTGGGGGGCGAATGACTGCAATACCATTTTTTATTTTCCCCGCAACAACATTCTTGCACGTCTCGATAGCGCCGCCCGCTGATATCAGAGCAGCCTCGTGCGTGAGATTACCAACATATAGAGATTTCCGTCCAGTGTCGAAGTCTCTGGTGAGTTGTCGAAGGCTCTCGGAGGACATCTCTCTCAACGACATTACCCACTCCCAGTGTGAGGCGGTGTGCACTGTACATATCTCCTCTCGTGTAGCATATCTTGATGATATCCTACACATCCACTCGTTGGGTGAGTGCTTTAACTTCTCATGCAGCTCCACGGTTGGCCCTGCGTAAATCAAACCGGCTTCTTTGAAAGCATTGAAGATTGCTTCTATCCGCCGGGGGTCCTCGGGATGATGTGGACTTTCTGTGAAGTCTGCGTTGGCGTGGAGCCTCATGCGAACATCATAATACACGCCTGTGGGTAGAAAGGCTCTCCGAGGGTCGACAGGAATCTTATCATCATCTGATGACTGTTGTGACCCATCTTGCGATTCAAGCTCCGTTGATTTGGGTAGATCTAGCTCGTTGAATTGATTTAGGATTCTAGGATCCATGAATCCATTTGATCCTTTGCCATTGTTGGTGTTTGATAGCTCGTCATCGTCCATAGTTAAATCCATGTATGTGCTTTGAAGCATTGCTGCTGATCTTGAGGCGTCCAGGGGGGGCGGCGGAGGTAATGTTGAAGCAAGCTTTTGATCTGAAGGAGTGTGAATAGTCTTTGCAAACTCGACGATTGATCAAATGACACCTGGGTCCTCAACTCAGGTGAGTACGAGTAGGAATTCACTTCTAGCTCTCAAGCTTCAATGCCACAAATGCCACCTTCCTAATTGTATCCGTCCAAATCAAATGTAGATTTCTAAACCTGCAACAAAATTAGTTTTGCGAACAACCATAGCTATATAAAGACATTAATTGCAATATTAAGCATGACAGACTGTGTAAATACAAGTTGGGGATCAAAACCAGAAACTATTACAACTTTCCCTTTGCCATCAGAACCACACTTCTTTCTATGAACCAGCCAAAAGCAGAGCTCATGAGGAGAGTTCCTGCCGATTGAAGGAAGTAGGTAGACCTTGAGAAGAGATGATAGCATAAATTCACGAGAGGTATCTGACATAGCTCATATCATCCCGTCATGCATTGAAGTCATTCCCGACATCTCACTTTGAAGCTCTCCCTTTCAACACTCAAACGGCTTGCTCTTTCTTGGCTTCTGGCTCAAATACATCCTGACAGACGAACAACACTTTTTCCCAGCGAGAATTGGTAGCAGGACAAAACATAGCAACGTCCAGAAACTGAATAAAATCCAGCATAATATTACGGCATGAAGGCAAAAAAATAACACTTACCAAGCCTCTTCTGCTGTACGATTCCTGTCAACAGAATAACACCTTGCTCATCAACTTATGCTCGTCTTTCACAGCCCACCTCGTTTTTCCACTCCACTATTTCCTCAATTAAGACTTTCTGGATAGATGTTCGTTTCTTGTCTGGTGCTCATGTCGAAGGTTGTGGTTGTGGTTATGTAGCACGTGGTCTCTGTTACGATTGGAGAGATTGATGAATGGATGCGGAGGAGACGGGAGATGTGATGCACGATCCGTAGCGAGGTTTAAGGTTTAGCGTTCAGGCCTCAGGAGCCAGTAAACTAAATCAGGCACGAATAGGGTTCCTCAGAGTATCGGTGTATTTTAATTTTCAAAGTCACACGTCTACGTCGTCACATCTGAGGCAATAGTCCGGTCATGGTCATGTCTTAATTTGTAATACTACTTGGTCCCAAAAACCCATCAAAGTCTGCCTTTTAATACGTCCCTGCCAAAGAGAAGCATTCATCAGAAACCGTTATCATCGGATTGTGGACACGCAATGCGTTAAGAGAATTGAGTCTCCTACTTAGCACCACCATCAATCTTCGCAATGTAGCTAAGAAGGTCGAGAACACGGCGGGAGTAACCCCACTCATTATCATACCTGTCGTTCCATGTTAGCTATCTGAAAATATCCACAAGTCCTGGGGGCAATTATCTGATCCTCATACGCTCAAGAGGGTAAAAAGGGCGAGTATTTAAGAAACTTACCAGGAAACCAACTTGACAAAGTTAGCATTGAGAGAGATACCGGCCTTGGCATCGAAGATGGAGGAGTGGGTGTCTCCGTTCAAATCGGTGGAAACAACGTCATCCTCAGTGTATCCGAGTATGCCTAAGTTCAGTTAGCGTAGGTGTGAGGGAGTAGTCGTTAGAGACATACCCTTGAGAGGTCCCTCGGAGGCCTTCTTGATGACAGCCTTGATCTCATCGTAAGAAGCACCCTTCTCGAGACGGACGGTCAAATCGACAACGGAAACGTTGGCGGTTGGGACACGGAGAGACATTCCCGTAAGCTTGCCGTTGAGCTCTGGGATAACCTTTCCGACGGCCTTGGCGGCACCAGTGCTGCTGGGAATGATATTCTGGGCASCAGTTCGGCCTCCGCGCCAATCTTTAGCAGAAGGACCATCGACGGTCTTCTGGGTGGCAGTGTAGGAGTGAACAGTGGTCATGAGACCCTCAACGATACCGAACTCATCGTTGATGACCTTGGCAAGAGGGGCAAGACAGTTGGTTGTGCAAGATGCGTTGGAGATGACCTCGACATCAGACTTGTAGGTCTTCTCGTTGACACCCATAACGTACATGGGTGCATCGGCAGAAGGTGCAGAGATGACAACCTTCTTAGCACCACCCTTCAAGTGAGCCTTGGCCTTCTCGGTGGTGGTGAAGACACCCGTAGCCTCAACAATGTAGTATGCACCAGTCTCGCTCCATGGGATCTCGGACGGGTCCTTCTTGGAGTAGAACTTGACAGTCTTGCCGTTAACCTTCAATCCATCCTCGAGAGCCTCGATCGTGCCCTTGAATTGTCCGTGGGTGGAATCGTACTTGAGCATATATGCCTGCAGTGATACACTTGTCAGTCTCAATTCGCACAGAGAGGGGTGGGTGGGTGTATCTGCAGGACGGGGGAAAGCAAAGATGCCAACATACGGCGTAGTGGGGCTCAATGAATGGATCGTTCACGGCGACGATGTCGATGTCCTCATGCTCGATGGCATTGCGGAAGACGATACGGCCGATACGGCCGAATCCGTTGATACCAACTTTAGTAGGAGCCATGATTCTGCGGGAGAAGGTTTGTTAGATGGTGGTCGTTCGATGGCAAATATGTGTTTGGATGAGCTGGGCGCGATATAAGTAGCGGGGTGGGGGAGGAGCTCAATCAAGAGCTGTTGGAGGGGTAAATGGAACTATTTTCAAGAGGAGAGGACAGAGCAGTGAAGCAAGCAATCCATCGATGATATACCATGGATGAATGAATTAATTAATGGATTAATAGATGATAGAAGACTTACATGAATATGTGATTTGTAGTGTTTTTTGTGAGTCTGAGGTGGAAGTGTGTATGAAGGAGGGGGATGAAGACTTCGCAGGAGGAACATTCAGCGAGGGAGAGGTCGTTTGTTTGGTGGTTGGTGCAAAGACAGGTGGGGTGGGGAGGGGTGGGCTGGGGTGTTCTTTCGTTGAGACGGCTCGAGCCAGTCTGTCATTGGCTC
>FJUX01000112.1:11412-88065 GCA_900074905.1 Rhynchosporium agropyri | reverse complement strand
GGGGGGACATTATGATATTACCAAGGTATAGTATAGTACAGTACAGTACAGTATCTTCGTAATGATAATAATGATCGAGTGGGGTTCAGTATCTAATTACTTGATATCACTCACATTCATTCCTTTGACGATTGACGAGGCTGACCATCCATACAATGGTTCGATCGATGGGTGGGCTCTATGCTTCGTCTGTTTCATATGGATTCTGTCCAGCTATTGTACTTACAGTATAAATAAATATAATGCCACCCGAATCTTCCCCGTCATCTGATATTGGTTTTCGTTACTACTTGTTTTCCCCTTGTTCATCGCTTCAGATGATCGCCCTGTTTATTGACTCTCAAGGTGTTTGGATACATAAGATACTGTAAGCCTTGTCGGACTACTTCACAGAGCGAGGGTTCATTGGGGTATCCTGCCATTACAGCCGGGACCACATCAATAAGGAACTCGTTCTCATCGAAGTCAACCAACATAATTACTACGAACAAATCGATGCAAAGGGGGTCTCCCGAACCTCCCCTTCTCTTCCCTTTCCCATATCCTCCCCCACTATAATTCAGTTCGTCTATAGACTACCTAGTACCTGCTGATACCTGTCCTATACCTTGCCTATCCGAATTATCATGAACTATCAAACTACGAAAACTCGCAATGGTCCCGTTTGGGGAATCGTGCACTTTCGAGGGTGGACCTTCTTATCGGCCCTTGCTCGGGTCTGCTCATACTTCTAGTAGGTACGAAGACTAAGAAAAGTACCGTCCTGTCCTCCTCTCTCACGGTACCTGGGTACAATCTACTCAGACCACCCATCTCTCAAACGTGCACCTTGAGATCCTCTCATTGTATCGCATCACGTTGCATGAGATGATTTCAATTGGATACAAGTCCTTCGTTTGCCCTTGGGCACAACTCAGGTTCTCTTGGCGGCTGCTGGTGGCGTTTGGACCAAGGGCGCGGCCAGCTGCCTCCCATATTCGCTAGCTCGCTTGGCTGGTTGACTGAGAGGCAGAGGGCAAGTTGAGAGTAGGTAAGCTTGTAGGAAACGTGCACTATACAAGCAATAAACCCACTGAAGGATACCTTTCTTGATCATCAAACTACTGAACGAGACAGGAAGTTTATACCTGTCTTTCCTTTGCAATTATGTATTATACTGAGAGTTTCCTTTCTGGCGGAGCAGTATGCCCAGTCACATGACTATATTGCTCTATCCATTTTATCTTTTTCTTTTTCCCCCCTCAATCCCTCCATTCATGTGGTCGTGAGTCTAACTGAGTTTTGCCCGTTATATCGAGCTGGATCAATATTGCTCTTTCATTTCGTCTTGTGTAAATAAAAGCATAGAAAGCTCAACTATGCGTCTCCCCTGTCTCGGCCTCCCCATATAGTACAATGCTCGAGCCAATCTCCTCCCGTCACAAATCCATAGATCTCTCTGCGCATCCTATATCTCTCCTCAACACACTAGTAGATGGCTTCTCTATTGCCAACGAACATGACATATGTTTGGTTCTCACTTATTCAAGCATGACGCAAGGCGATGTCATGAACTCTACTACGCTATCTCTAAATATGCACTGCATTACAAAAAATTCCTGCATCTTCCATAGATCTAATTCGTGCACACTATCCGTTCTCGCCATACCCGATTCCGAATAACATTGTCGAGAAAAGCACTACTTATGTCGGATAGAGAAGTGATGTGCTAAGTGAGCGTCCGCCTTCGTGAGATGCAAGATTAAAGTGAGACCCGACAGTATCCCCGAGTTGTGTAAATAATACGTACGAGAATACTATCAGTTAAGCACTATGGCTTTCGTATATCTCGAGATACAAAGTCTACAATGAAATTGGTTCTTGTCGTGTAAGTCGAAAGAGAGTAGGGAGAGTAGGGCTTAATTAGCAAATTCGATCAAAAAGGGCACATTCTCTATCAGACGATGTACGGCTAGATGATATACCTCTACTATGATTTTATTGGCAGAGTAACACTTACTGCGGTAGGGCCGCCGAAGCAGTGAAGTGCTAGATAAACAGGACAACCTTAGAAGGAAACAAAGCTGGACGCGAAGTTCCGGACAAAATATGAGGTAATGATTCTTCCGCAATTGAAATAATAGACTTATTCCAATGAGCACATGAAGTGTCTTACACCCTTCGAAATTAGTAGAGGTTGTATATCTAGCCTCTGTTCTAAGCACGCGTAGTGCTTCTTCTTCTGTTAAGGCAAAGCCATAGAGAATTCAAAGCAGATCCAGGTACTTATGATCTCATCGAGGCTAATGAATGGTCCATATGAAAGGACTATGCTTGTGAAGTCGTCGATACATAATGCGGTGACAAAGACAGTTTCTGTATATTGGAACACGTTATTTTTGCAAACATAGAGGATTGGAGTTCGAAAGCTTCAGAGTCTCATTTTAAGAAATACAGAATAGCTCAGGACTCTAACAACTTTGGTCAAGACATATCCCAAGTCAAGAAACTGCAATCAAGAAAGATGCAAATAAACCAGATAAACAATTTTGTAAATCGTAATACTGTCAACACCACTGCGCAGAACTCGACAACTCGGAACCTCATCCTCATCTCTCTCACGTGATATCCAGCTCCGAATCATGCCCCACTTTTACAGCTCCATACTCGCTTGCAAAATACCTTACGACCTCATTCGATCCAAGGCTCCCCAAACAGCAGTCCCATATCAAACACCAGACTCGACCTCTACACACCTCCTCCGAGCTCAATTGATATCTCCTCCTCACAAGAACCACAGACACGCGCTCACCAACTACTGCCATCACAATGCTTCGCCAATCCGCCGCGCTCCGGGCGATCGTCCGACCCGTAGGGAAAGGAGGATATGGAAACGTAGCAGCGTTGGGAGGATACGGAGGACAGAAGAGAGCCGCGCACGCAATCAGCAACCCGACATTGGCGAATATCGAGAAGAGGTGGGAGGGTCTTCCGCCGCAGGAACAGGCTGATCTCTGGATGGCGCTGAGGGATCGTATGAAGGTGAATTGGGCCGAGTTGACGTTGCAGGAGAAGAAGGCTGGTAGGTTTCTGTGTTTCTCTTTAATTGATTGCTTCCCTACTTAGTGGGGCTTGAGGGGGAAGGGGGGAGGGATTGAGGTCTGTGAAGGTCAATTGGGTGGAGTGAGGGTTGGATGTTGCGTCTAGGAATTGTGATTCTGTTTAGGGGAACGTCAAATCCAACTTCAGCACCAGTCCCAACACACATACGAGCACTCAATCCCACTCCCTTCCCCTTGTCAGCTTCTAAAGCACAACCTCCTCAAACGGAACACAGGAAATCTCGAACTTTGCTGATGTTTCTCCCCCACAGCATACTATATAGCCTTCGGCGCCCACGGTCCCCGCGCCCAAGATCCTCCCAACGAAGGCTGGAAGGTATTCGGATACGTCATGGCAGGCATTGGCGCCACAGCCGTCTTGTTCGGTACGGTTCGATTTTTCGCGAGAGGTGCTCCGGGTACGATGAACAAGGAGTACCAGGAGGCTACGAATGAGTATTTGAAGGTATGTTGATCTTGGAGCACTCTGCTCGTCCCTCTCGCTATATACCATATCTCCTGTCTGGCTTGCTGCATGGTTTGAGTCATCCAATGGGCAGGGGAGGATTAATACGAGGGCTCTAAAGATCGGGGACATGGGCTAATATTTTGACACAGGCACAAAACTCCAATCCTATCTCCGGTATCTCATCCGAAGGCTACTCCGGCCCTGGATACGTCCAGAGCGCGCCAAAGAAGAAGTAAATTTCTCTGTCGACCCTCGTACTGCAATGGTATCGATGTGTTACATACTCTGCAGAAAAGCCGATTACCTTTTCTTTTGTTGGACGTGGATGTGGGTGGTGTGATGGGATGTAGATAGGTGTGCGTGGGAGGGAGTATCGATATGGATATTGAGGTGGTGAAGATTAGATGGTGTGGAGAGGGAGGAAGAGGGAAATCATGCGAGGGAAGTGTGAGGAGAGAGACTGGAAGGAGGGAAGGGGAACTTGTACAAAGTATCTGTCTTGTTTTTGTTTACGCGTAGAAAGAATGGGATGAGAATCGAATCAAATCAAATCTGCTTTCGACTTGCATGTGTGGTCATACACCAACTGACTGGCTGAGCTTACTTGGAGGCCACACAGA
The DNA here is from genome assembly GCA_900074905.1 of Rhynchosporium agropyri. Taxonomy (NCBI): domain Eukaryota; kingdom Fungi; phylum Ascomycota; class Leotiomycetes; order Helotiales; family Ploettnerulaceae; genus Rhynchosporium; species Rhynchosporium agropyri. Next base: position 83,896 of record FJUX01000112.1, on the reverse strand, counting down.
AAGGTACGATGAGTTCACAGCAGGAGCTGACTTGTCTTGACAGTTCGATGTATGCAAGTCCTGATCCAATTTCTCGAATTCAGTTTCTATGGATATATACAATTCTGATCGTTTCCTCCCTTCCTTCTTCCTCATCACCATGCGTTCAGTCAAAATAAACGCCTCATTGAACGAAAACGCCATCAGACCCCTCCTCTCAACCCGTCGTTACCCCTTCTCAAATTCCTGTTCAGGCTCAGCCTTCTAACCACCTCCATCCCTCTCCTCCTGCAATACCTCACATCCCACTACTGCCCACCCTCCTAAACCTCTGAAAACCACTCCCTTCATCATCCTGCCCATCCTGATCCTGCTCGCCCTTCTGATGATTACTTCCCTGGACGATACCATTCTTAACATTCCACTCCTCCTCCTCCCCCTCGCACGCCTCTTCAAAAGCTTTATTCTGGCCTCTGCTCCAACAGCGCGGCATTTGCGCTGGCTCACCCTCTCCTTCTGATTCTGATGCTTGTGCGGTATTGCTAGAGGTGTTGGAGCTTTGCGATCTCACGAATGCTTCGTCGACGAGACAATATCTTATCGCGGACCCGGGGCCGTGGAACATGATTTCTGAGAGGATGGTCTCCATTATGCTTCTCAGACCTCGCGCTCCGACACCTCCGTTTCCATTCCCACCTTCCCTCGCGCTTCCAGTAGGTGATAAAGCACGTTCGGCAACAGCGTGTAAGGCCCCAGTCGTGAATTTTAGTTGGATGCCGTAGGTGTTGAACAGGGCGGTGAATTGAGCGAGAAGCGAATTCTTAGGCGAGGTTAGGATTGTGGTTAGTTGGGAGAGGGAGAGGGGGGAGAGGGAAACGGTTATTGGGATGCGGCCGAGGAGTTCGGAGATTAGGCCGTAAGTCTGGAGATCGGATGGCAGGACGGAGGTGAGGATGTTGGGGGCTGGTTTAGGTGATTGGTTTTTGTGGTGAGAAGGGGAGGTTGTGGATAAGGATGAAGAGGGGTGGGTTGGTGAGCTGGATGACGAGGATGGTTGGGACATCGAGAAGGAAGACGGAGGCGAGGATTTGATCTGGGCTCCAAATCCAAGTGATGAGCCAGATGAAAGCCGTTTCGAGATTATCTTCTCAAGCCCAACGAATGCACCCGCGAATACAAATAGGATATTCGTCGTATCAATCGTATACTGTTCCGTTTTTCCCATCTGGGCCTGCTGCTGCACGGCATCTCTTCCCCTCTCCAACCTCCCTCCTGCCACCTCATTCTTCGCATTCTTCTCCCCCTTCGCACTAACCGTCACCGTCGTCCCTTCAATCATCTTCAAAAGTCCCTGCTGGACACCCTCACCTGACACATCCCTTCCATGCGTCATCACAGCCGGCTTCGCCAATTTATCAACTTCATCGAAAAAAATTATACCGCTTTCACATTTTGAGATAGAGTGTGAGGAAGCTAGGAGGAGACGCTCAATGGAAGATTCGATGTCGGTGCCTATGTAGCCGGCTTGAGTGAGAGAGGAACAGTCAACGGTTGCGAAGGGGACTTCGAGGATCCGAGCGAGCGTAGAGAGGATGTAGGTTTTTCCTACGCCAGAGGGACCGAGGAGGAGGAGGTTAGACTTCTCGATTATAGTCTGAGTGGAAGTGGTGAGAGGAGCATGACCCAGCGGGGGTTCTGGTGGAGTGGGAGGAGCGTTACGATATGGTAATGGGTTGTTGAGATCTACGGTCTCGATGTGGCCGGGGTATTCATCTAGTACAGAGTTAGTACGAGTGAAATAATATGCAAGAAAGGAACCGCATGGGTTGAGAACATGAAGGGAAGATAGTAAGCAGAAAGTCAGCTGATTTCGTATCATATAACTCACTCTCAATCGGATGACTATTCCTCTCCCTCTCCCTCTCCCTCACCTCCCATCTCGCCTCCTGTTCAGCCTTTTCCCTCTCCTCCTCCTGCAGCCTCCTAATCTCTCTGATCCTCTGGTAATGATTGAAGATAGCAACACTAGTCACTTTCTTGGCCTTATCTTGACCGACAACATATTTATCAAGATGTTCTTTCAGTAATGAAGGCGTCAATCTGGGTGCTCCATGGGTTGAAGCTTTGGATAAGGGGCCTTCGGTAGGCCGATTGGGTTCGTAGGTATTTGTGAAGCCGGCATTTTGAGACTCGAAGCCAGTCCGGTATGAGTTGGAGTATGGATCTCGGTTGGAGGAGGTGCTTGTGGAGAGTGGGTGGCGATATGGGCTGAGGATGAGGTTTGCTTGCAGAGAACTATTGATAGATCGTTTAGGGAGTGTGGTGAGTTTTAATTTCCGGGTGATGGCCGGCATGTTGGGTATTAGAACTGGGGATCATAACTGCTTGGAAGGGAAGCTCGTGATGTTGATAACCCTAGGTAGGTAGGTGCACGTGAGCATCGAATCGAGTAGGTCGAGGTCGAGCCCTCAAGTTACAGTATTGTAGTCAGTTGCGGGGAGAGGGAGGGGAGGGGAGGGGAGGGGAGGGGAGAGGGGACCGGGAGAGCTGTCAGTCAGTTGTTAAGCGAGGAAGTTATACATAAGTATTGTAGGTCGGTCGGTGCGCGGGCACGAAAGTTGGTTTGAAGGTCTGACTGAGTGTCACATTCAAATTAAATACTTATACTTACTTACTTATATTGGATGATGTGTGCACTATATGTGAAATAAATAATGCCTTTCTCGGTATGTATGTATGTATGTATGGACGAGTTACAGACAGGTATAAGTTCAAACTCACATAGAATAGATTGGAGATGACACCCACTTTGCTCACATCTTCCTTCATTCGACATCACGTTTTCCTCCAATGAATGGTTGGTTGAGTTTCCAGAGCTCAGTCCCCTGCCAAACCCGACGTCATTGTCATTGGGCGGGCGCCCGGGGCGTGTGAGGGAGGAGAGAGAGCTCAACCAACCGTCGGCCGGCCATGAGAGCGCGCAGGGGACCCCGCAGAAACCCTCGCTATTTTTGGAGGGGGAGAATGCGGACAGGATCATCTCTTGAATCAATCCTGCCTGATACAATACTGTACTGCATATCCAAGAAGGAGCAGAAGAGGAAGAAGAGCTTTGGATCCTCCCCTTGCTTGACTCTCTCTATAAAACGCTACTTTCCTTCCTTGTACCGTTCGTTTTCCCCCCGAAAAAGTCAGCAGTCAATCACTACTTGTTGTGTTGAACAAAAAGCAACCTCAACCCCGTTCCCAGCAAGCAAGAAGCTACTAGGTACGGTAATCGAGAGCTCCCTTCTATCTTCTGCCAGCTTCCCACATCTGCAAACACGACCAGAACAATGAAAACCGTCACAATGGACGCCACGAATCAGAACTCGAAGAATTCCGTTCAAGGGAATGGAGCAGCCAATGGATTGCCCAACGACGGCACTGGTAAGAACTGCGGGCCCCCGACTCTGCTAGACACTGGCTCATTCAAGTAGGCGTTATTAAGATGGATCCATGGCTCTCTCCCTTCAAGGACGAGCTGAAGGCACGATACAACACGGCACAAGATTGGATCAAGAAGATTGACCAGGACGAGGGTGGACTGGAGAAGTTCAGCAGAGTGGGTGAATCCATCACGAAGCCAAGGACCAGTACTGACCCGTACAGGGCTTCGAGAAGTTCGGAATAAACGTGGACAGTCAGAACAACATCACCTACAGAGAATGGGCGCCTAATGCGACGCAAGCATTCTTCATTGGTGATTTCAGTATTTCTCCCTTCCCGTGTAGCAGAGGTCCGTTTGCTGGCTGGGTTGCTAATGCTTAGGTAGGCGATTGGAGTCGAGAGTCGCATCCTATGAAGAAGGATCCATTTGGCGTATTCGAAATTGTGCTTCCTGCGGTTAAAGGCGAACCTGCCATTGCACACAATTCCAAAGTCAAGGTTGGTCTATCAATCCGTTCTAGCAACTTGTACTGATGTGGTAGATCTCCTTGGTCCTACCATCCGGTGAACGCATCGAACGCATACCTGCCTGGATCACATATGTTACCCAAGACCTACACGTGTCCCCAGTCTACGATGCTCGATTCTGGAACCCTCCCAAGGCCGAACGATATGTATTCAAGAACAAGAGACCTCAGAAGCCCGAGAGCGTGCGAGTTTACGAAGCACATATTGGAATCTCCTCTCCCGAATTGAGAGTCACTACATACAAAGAGTTCAGGTTGAACATGCTGCCGAGAATAAAGCACTTGGGATACAACGTCATCCAATTGATGGCCATCATGGAGCATGCATACTATGCTAGTTTTGGATACCAGATCAACAGTTTCTTTGCTGCAAGTAGTCGATATGGTTCGCCTGAGGAATTGAAGGAGCTGATTGACACTGCTCATGGAATGGGAATTGTGATTCTGCTGGATGTGGTTCACAGTCATGCTTCCAAGAATGTTCTTGATGGCCTGAACGAATTTGATGGGACGGATAGCTGCTATTTCCATGGTGGTCCAAAGGGCAAGCACGAGCTTTGGGATAGTCGGCTGTTCAACTATGGAAGTCATGAGGTTCTCAGATTCCTGCTCAGTAATCTACGATTCTGGATGGATGAGTACATGTTCGATGGTTTCCGCTTCGATGGTGTTACAAGCATGCTTTACACCCATCACGGGATTGGCACGTAGGTTTTGACGCTTCTCTAGGAACGCTATACTGACATGTGCAGGGGATTCTCTGGTGGCTACCATGAATACTTCGGACCTGGCGTTGATCAGGAGGCCGTTGCCTATCTGATGATTGCAAACGAGCTTCTGCACAACCTGTATCCTGAGATGATCACAATTGCTGAGGATGTCTCGGGGATGCCAGCACTCTGTGTAAACTTGTCGCTTGGTGGAATTGGATTTGACTACAGATTAGCAATGGCTATTCCTGATATGTGGATCAAGATTCTCAAGGAGGTTCAGGATGATAACTGGGACATGGCCAATATCTGCTTCACTCTGACCAACCGAAGACATGGCGAGAAGACAATCGCTTACTGCGAAAGTCACGATCAAGCGTAAGTCAGACAGTACCCCATGCTAGACTCAAACTGATACAGCTAGACTGGTCGGAGACAAATCCATCATGATGCATCTCTGCGATGCAGAACTCTACACCAACATGTCCACCCTCTCGACATTCACCCCCGTCATCGAGCGAGGCATGGCCCTCCACAAGATGATTCGACTCATCACCCACGCTCTCGGTGGCGAAGGCTACCTTAACTTCGAAGGCAACGAATTCGGACATCCGGAATGGCTCGACTTCCCTCGTCAAGGCAACGACAACTCATTCTGGTACGCCCGTCGCCAATTTAACCTCCCAGACGACGGCCTCCTCCGCTATAAATTCCTCTACGAATTTGACTCTGGCATGCAGCACGCGGAGCAAAAGTACGGATGGCTGCACTCTGACCAAGCATATATCTCTCTCAAAAATGAGTCGGATAAGGTTATTGTGTTTGAGAGAGCGGGTCTGGTTTTCGTGTTTAACTTCCATCCAACGAAGAGTTATGCTGATTACCGGATTGGTATTGAGCAGGAGGGAACGTATAGGGTAGTACTGAATACGGATACGAAGCAGTATGGTGGCTTCGAGAGGATTGATTCCGAGACGAGGTTCTTTACTACACCGTTTAAGTGGAACGAGAGAAAGAATTTTACGCAGGTTTACATTCCTACTAGGACTGCTATCGTACGTTTCTTTTGCACACCTTCAAGTCCTGAATCTCGGAAATACAGGTGCTAATAAGTGTAACAGGTCCTTGCTCTCGAGTCGACTCTTTAGGTTGTTGTCAAGGACTGTGTAGGGGGCCATGGCAGGAAGCAGCGGAACTGGTGAAGGGAACCACATGAACAAGACATCTGAGCTAGCGTGTGACGGGGGGAGCTTTCTTGTTTCTTTATGTTTAGATGAGATACTTCGTGTATTGCATACTTGCCGCAAGCTTGCACTCAAAATTGATACTTTTGCAACTTACTGTTTATGTTCATGTTGCTTTCGTATGAGAGCTGGTTAGTGCTGCTTCCAAATGAGAGTCGAGATTTCAAGGTCCAAGTATTTGAATTTGTTATTTCCAGACTCGAAGCAACTGTTGAAGCGTGTGCTAAAAGTTGATCTCGTTTTTTTTTCCCGAATTGTCATCATTCCAACTCATGACATCAAGTGTCATCCTTATTACTATCACCACTGAGACAAGCGACATTAGATGACATCGTTCTTGAAGATGCTTACTTGACATCTGAGCATAGGCCTAAATCGAAACTAAACGTGACAAGTAATAAAGCCTCGGAGATATCTTCCGCTATGAGGCTTTTATTATTCACTTCGAGTAATCCAGACGTAGTGAACTCGGTGCCAGGCGATTTTATATCTGGAGTATGTATCCAGAATCAGGCCAACTATGGTGAAGATAACAATAATGTCAAGATGCGAGAAATGCACCTTTGTTAAGGAACCAGAGCCTACAATATATCGGCATGTAGTTTTACAAAGGATTCACAGACTCATGAAGAGCTATTTCGCCCAGGTTACCATCTTCGTCGTTCTCACAGGCTTCCATTATTTTGATCCTCCGATCCACTTCGGCCAAAATCGGCTGGGCTGCCACGTCACCTGACTTTAGCGCTAAGAGGCAAAGATCCAGTCAAGCTTGCCGAACGTCCTCCCTCAACTCTTCTATCCATTCCATCACTCCCTGTTTCTCCACCCTCATCACATCGCCCTTCTCTGTTCCTGCAAAGATGTTTAGGAGGTACGTACAGGTCATTGAGAGATATGCGAGCTGCCTCGGGCTATCCTGACGTGCCCAATTGGTCGATGCAGCTTGGGTAGAACTTGAGGAGAACTTCAACTGACACGACCTCTTCATCTATAGCACTCTTCAAAAGTCTGCCCTCCGGGCTTCGCAAAGTGCTCTGAGAGCCTCATCTATCAACAGAAATGGATTGAGAGTCGCAGGAGCGCGCTTCGCAAGCAGCGACAATCAGCTACACGGTAAAATTCACCAGGTTATTGGTGCCGTTGTCGATGGTAAGCCCGAAAACTCTTTTATCAACATCAACAAGCTCCGGATCAAACGACAATGGATTTACGAGCTCGAAACACGATGGGAATCGCCTTGCTAACAACTTACAATAGTAAAATTCGATACCGACAAGCTTCCTCCCATTCTCAACGCCCTAGAGACCATGAACGGTGGCCAAAAACTCACCCTCGAGGTCGCAGTATGTCAACATCATCGAATCCATAACATCGCACCCGGACTGACAGTTACATTAGCAACATTTGGGAGAGAACATCGTCCGCACAATTGCTATGGATGGTAAGGATTTGCGATTTATTGGGGTCAATGGCATAAATTGACGTGTTGTAAACAGGTACCGAAGGTCTCGTCCGTGGCCACAGAGCTTCCGATACTGGTAACCCTATCATGGTACCAGTCGGTCCAGGAACTCTCGGTCGTATTATGAATGTCACTGGTGACCCAATTGACGAGCGTGGTCCTATCAAGCACACCAAGAAGCTCCCAATTCACGCCGACGCACCTCCTTTCACCGATCAATCCACCGCTGCCGAGGTTTTGGTCACCGGTATCAAGGTCGTTGACTTACTCGCCCCATACGCTCGTGGAGGAAAAATTGGACTTTTCGGAGGAGCTGGTGTCGGAAAGACTGTGTTCATTCAAGAGTTGATCAACAATATCGCCAAGGCTCACGGTGGTTACTCTGTCTTCACTGGTGTCGGAGAGCGAACTCGTGAGGGTAACGATTTGTACCACGAAATGCAGGAGACTAAGGTCATTGATCTTGAGGGAGAGTCCAAGGTCGCCTTGGTCTTTGGACAGATGAACGAGCCTCCCGGAGCCCGTGCCCGTGTTGCTCTTACTGGTCTCACAGTTGCTGAGGTAGGTGATTGAAAACTCGTCTATCCGTTTCTTACCAATGTGCTAACTTTTGTTGAGTACTTTCGCGACGAGGAGGGTCAAGATGGTAAGTTTCACTCCTCCAACATCTACATCTCTCCTATGCTAACTGTTCTCTACAGTTCTTTTATTCATTGATAATATCTTCAGATTTACACAAGCTGGTTCTGAAGTGTCCGCTCTTCTCGGTCGTATCCCATCTGCTGTCGGTTATCAACCAACTCTCGCCGTCGACATGGGTCTCATGCAGGAACGTATCACCACAACCAACAAGGGATCCATTACATCCGTCCAAGCCGTCTACGTACCCGCTGATGATTTGACTGATCCTGCCCCTGCCACCACCTTCGCCCATTTGGACGCCACTACTGTGCTTTCCCGTGGTATCTCTGAGTTGGGTATCTACCCTGCTGTCGACCCTCTGGATTCCAAGTCCCGTATGTTGGATCCCCGTGTCATCGGACAAGATCATTATGATACCGCTACCAAGGTCCAGCAGATGCTCCAGGAGTACAAGTCCCTCCAAGATATTATTGCCATTCTTGGTATGGATGAGTTGTCGGAAGCTGACAAGTTGACTGTCGAGCGTGCCCGTAAAATGCAGAAGTTCTTGTCGCAGCCATTTGCTGTCGCACAGGTTTTCACTGGTATCGAGGGTGTCTTGGTTGACTTGAAGGATACTATCCGATCATTCAAGGCCATCATGAACGGAGAGGGTGATGATTTACCAGAGGTAAGCAATACTGGATCCTGACATCGATACATCAAGCTAACTGAATCTAGGCGTCTTTCTACATGGTAGGTGATATCGACCACGCCAGACGCAAGGGAGAGAAGATTCTTGCCGACCTCGAGAAGGAATAGAGTGGATAACTTTGGGGCCGAGTGGTAATATCATGGCGTGGGAGATGAGAGAAACCGACGGAGATGTGTATATTTACTTGCGTGGGAATGGTTTGACGGTCTAAGCGGGTGTGTACAGAGGTGTGAAGTGGAAAAACGAAGAGATTTCTGAAGAACCGATTCCCCCTTGCGATATCACATCTCCTCGCTTGTAACACACAAACAAACCTTTTCCTTTTTCTTCAAATCTTGTTTCTTGATTCATTATGCAAGTGACTTGGATGAACTTGATTTTGATCCTGATCTGATACTGCAGGAGGGAAATGTGCCTTTTGTGATATAAGTGGGTAATAGTGAGGAGCATCAGCACTAGCAAAGTCTCATGGATAGCGAGGGCAGAAGGATTCCAGGTGGCTGACTCTATTTAGTTTGCTTAATTCTCTTGTCAGAAAACTTAGCGATTCGGATATAGGTGGTGGAAGAAAGGAGGAGTCCAGGTATCTTTCTTCTCTAGAGAGTCAGATACATGAGAATGATGAAGGGACAAAGCGATTTTGCGAGCTCGTTCTAAATCCGGACATGTAAGGTTGTAACTCGTGGCAAAGTCACCAAAATCTAATGTGACCTTCGACTTTGGGTTTTGTATAATGTCGTAAGATATATTTTTGACATTGGAGGTCTAGGTATGATAGACAATTATACCTACAGTAGCAGGTTTACACGTCGCCGAAGACGAATCTCCCTCGAAGTCAGCCTTTGATGACAAAGACCCCCGAAATGTTTCTTGACCTATCATATCGAGCCTATGCGATTGGTCAAGCAGGACCCCAAATACTTTGCACATACGAAAGAACCAAGTTCTATCCTGATGTGTTACCTTTTAATTTGGCCCATCTGTCCTTCATTCTGAGCGGTCATTTGCTGGCTTCACATAAGGACTCGTTTTTGGTTGATATTTACCGCATTAAGCGAGGAAGCTAGCCATCATCTAGACTACAGAGCACAAAAGTTTTCAAGCCAAGTATCACACTCATCCTCGTGTGATCGTATTTTCCCAGAAGCATCAGAACGGTTCGTATATCACCCCTGGTACTCATTTTGATGCGTTTAACCTCGGAGCAAGATCATTTCTCAATGCCTCAAATATGAATGTATTAAAATGCCTTGTGTAAAGAATATTCACGACTACCATTCAATCCCCGGGTCAGCAAAAGGTTCAGTCGAAGCTAATTTCGGCACTGCGATTTCGAATTCTTCCTAACTGATTAGAATTATCTCAATACTCTATCAACTTTGATGTACAAGTAATCAACCCCACCTCTAAGTATCTCTCTCCTCAATTACACTCCCACTCCCATCCACAGTATCAAAATTTCCAACCTACGGGAACCTCAACCACGCTCCATTCTCGCAGCCTTACCATCCCTTCCTCGATTCCGCGATCAATAAAAGGATCATCCACACAAATCCATATACGTTCCATTCTCGTGCCCCTTCGAAATTTCTACGACGTGCAACAAAGATTGTGACTCTGTTGCTACCCAAGCACAGAGCTTATATCGACGCTGGTATGTATAACCGTCATCTTCTCATCAGATGAAAGAAAAATGACGATGGTACCCACCCTACTAAGCCCCCCCTCTCACTGTCAGAAATTAAGATACTTACTACACTTTCTCCGTTTCGTAAAGCATGCAGAGCAGACGGAAGTTGGTCTCTCGCACTCTCAGAAGTCGACAAGATCAAGTCTTACCTCGGTAGCTTCATGTGCGCGATATATTTGCGACAAATCTTGATTAGCAAAACTCCAGATGCCAGTTCATAACCAAGAAAGTTGACAGAATAGCCAAACTGGCAAATCTGCACATCGAGTATTTGCTCTCCCACGAGATTGAGCTTTTTCTCTAGACATTCATTCTAAATGAAATCGCCAAAATCCAATCAAAAAATCGCAGCAATCATTACCGAAGCTGGCAAACCTCCAAGCATTTCCCCCGGAATCTCCCTGGATAAAGGTCCATTCCCGAGGACTCTGATGGGTGGCAACCAAGTAGACAGACTTTCCCTATCTATCTCATAGCACTTCCCAAGTGTGCCTTGGACCTCTTCACGGCCAAGAAAGACGCACTGTAGCAGAACGCAAACGGCACCACAAGTACATCTCCAAAACCCAACTCCGGAGAGCCGCAAAATCGGTCCACTCCCTAGGAAACTTCCGAAAGAAGAAACGGATGGATACAAATCACAACACATGATATCTCTCTCTCCTTCCATAATCCCGCCCCTATATAAGCAGATACAAGTCGATCTATGCCAAATAAAACGCAAGGAACCCCGCAAGTCTCCTCCTCTCCATTCCATGTCCACTCTCCTCTCCTCTCCTCTTCTCTCCTCAACCTCAGGGTCCTGTCCTCACCGGAAACACAACAAGCAATAAAAACTACATATAAACTACATGTCTTCAATAAATGCTTCTTTCCCTTTCTTCCCTCCCTCTTCTTCCTCTTTAAACCTTCTAGAGACTAGATAGAAAATGATTGACGAGCGAGCCTGCTTCTCTGCTTCCTTCCTTCCTTCCTTCCTTCCTTCCTTCCTTTCTTCCTTCCTTCCTTCCCTTCCCTTGACTTTTCTGCATCCCTGCTTCCCAAAATAGATAAAACAACAATGACAACGCCAAACAACTCCGCACTTTCGCCATCACTACTATCCTGGCCATCCATCAGGCTTCAGCATCCCCGATGACGCAGCTACATAAAACGAGGCTTCCAGAGCTCTTACCAGCTTGACGTCCAAAGCTGCATAAGGCCAAAGAATTCATGGAAAAATGCGGCTGCTTCCAGCGAGCCCGGACCTTCCAGTACAATAGTGGTCATGATCTGCGAGGATCCTGTCAGAAAACGGTACCCTGGAACCTTGGATTGTAGTATGCGTCAAACTGCACCGAGTTGAGTCGGGAGCGATACACAGCACTAGTTCAAGAACCGATGCGAGCCATACAAATCCTAAGTCATATCGGATCATCCAAGCTTAGCGATGTTTCCAACACAAACCAGAATGCAAGCAGAGTTTGGCCCAATAATAAATCATCTGCGAAATTTGAAAACGGCTCAGATCAGGATTCCTTGCTGTCGAATTTGCCGCAACCGAAGTTACCGAGTTGTCTTGACTTCGATATTTGGGCTTGGGCTTGGTCTATATCCCGAGACTAACACCATCGTTGGCGATTCCCTCGACCTGAAGCCAGGCTAAAAGAGGTAGGTTTAGACAACCTCATGACAATTCTGCGACTTACGTACGTATTCTTGCTGGCCGACAAGATGGCGATACGATGACAACTATCTGTGACCCACACACTACCACTGCTCGGTGCTCCATTCGGTAAGAACATCATTCTAGGTAGATAAGCGTATTTTAGCATGCTGTTTCTTCTTTCTTCATCACCTCAAGCATTCATCAAATCCCCCCCCCCCCTCCTTTCCCTGCTTTCCCTCCCCTCACCGTCTTTCCTTCTTCCCTCCCTCCTCTTTCCAAAATCAGTAAAACGTATACCTACCTATCTTCTTGCACCCTCACTCACTCACTCACTCACTCTCCTCTTCCATATGAGCCCTTAGCTAGACACGTCCGTCCGTCCGTCCCCATGCCCTGCCGAGGCGTACGGCTGCGGTATACCTCCGACGGACGTAAATTCCCATCATCAAAATCCTCGCTCTCCTCATATATCGTACAATGCCATGACATAGACCACCTACCTGATTTTGGATTCGTCGGACTCCCTCCCGGAGAGTATGATGAATCCTGTCGGTCCGGAAGATAAGCGATAGATTCATCGCATCATACCTTACTCGGACGTGTTTTCCACCAAATACAGTACTTTCTGTGTTCCTCACATCTCTGAGTGATACCAAGTATCAACTCCTGCTCTACTTCGAAGGCCGTCTTTTTTCAAGAAAGAGTTGTCGTGTCCCTTGTCAGGTGCTTGATTTGATAAAAGAAGCCTGCAAAATCATGAAATATCACTTCATATTGCATCTGAAAGAAAGACTTTCGTTTTGGAAGAAAGTGATTAAATGATGTCATGTTGAGTCTAAGCAACGCGATCGTCAGAGCGAGATAACCCCTCCGCAAACAAAGCTCGTCTCATGTCCCAACGCACTAGCAAAATAATTTACCGACCAAGCTCCTCATGGTCATTTAGATCACCTCGTGCCGCTCATATCTACTTGAATATTCCTCCCCCTTCGATGTCCATCTCGCCACCTTCTCATCATGACCATCACGACATTCAAAAATCTCTCTGCTCCTCACCTGCTCAAGGAATCCCAATAATCTGCTTGGCGAAATTGACACCTGGCAGAGAAACGCCCGGATTCTTCTCATTATCCCACTGCGAGCAGACAATAATATGTTCCCACGCCTTGCCATCCTTCATCATCCTGCGATACCATTGCGAAGTCGGCTCAAAGGTTTGGATCATTGTACCTGACTCTGATGCTCCGCCATTTCCATGTTCCGTTCGTTCCTGAACACCTTCATGTCGCTCGTGTTGGAAGGTTACTTTGTTGCCGTAATTCGGCTCGTCAGCAGAGCCCACGGACATCTGATCTGGGGACATGATGAGACTTGTTCGGCGACTCGCGTCTCGAGAACTAGGGTCCAGTTGTGGTGATAGGATGTCTTCTCTTTGAGGCGAGAATATATAGGATCTCCGGCATTCGGAGACAGCAGAGACAGGAACTTCCTTAGCACGTTGTAGATCCGCATCTCCAACCCTCAGAGGAGGAAGGACGCCTAAAGGTTTTACTGGGTTGATCAGACTAGGACCCCCTCTCAAGACATCTGGAATTTTCGCGTCCCACTGCTCTTCTCTGCATAATTGCTGAGCTTTCACGAGATCCTGCTTGGCCTTTACGAGAATTCGTTGAGCATCCTTTATTGCCAATCCGAATTCTGCCACAAGCAGCAGCACTTCTGTTGGGAGACTAGGGCTGATACCATGCCCTGGGCTGCCCGAAGTAGGTGTGTCTCCCAAATCCATGGATACGTCTGAATCCTCGGCTCTGCATTCAAATTCCCCTGTAGGTTGGGCCTTGTTGTCACCGGCTGCTTCCATATACTCGGGAGCGGCAGCTTCTTTCATTCTCGAGGCCAATTTGGCATTGGCAGAGTTCGTGCCGACAACGATGAATTTCCTGTACGAATCCAGCTTCAGCATAGACCATCCAGCAAACCAGTTGATCAATCCCTCCTCGTCGTCTGGGTCTATCCCACCCGGTGCTTGTACCAATGGGCTTTCATTATCGTCGTTGTGATCTGATTCCGAGTCTGAATCTAAGTCGTAAGCATGGCGCTGTTGCCATGTAAGAAGAGTCTTAAGGAGCTTGTAACGTGTCTCGCAATGACCGTAGCTCAGTTTCTTCTCATGTAATATCGGGTCCTTCGCAGGTGAATCTCTGTGCTGTTTTTCAAGGACTTCCTTTTCCTTGGCCTTCGAATTTGCAAGGTCTAGGAGATAGGATGTAAAATTGTGACAGACTACTAGTTTCCATGTGCCGGGAATGGCGGCAGCAAACTTGGATTTAGAAGGTCCCAAGAACCAATTCAGGATCGTGCTCGAGTGCTCGGGTTCGGCTATCAAGAAGCTAGGAGTGAGAAGGATAGCACATCCGTGGGGGAATAGACGAGTGAATTTAAGCCTTCCGACATTCGTCTGAGGGCCAGAATAAACAGAAGGGAATAGTGGATATAGAGAAGTCGAATCAGAGACATTCCACCAGATTATACCTCCCTGCTTTATGACATGCTTGAGATGAGGTACCTGGTGCAAGCTTGCAGCCATGGATTCGTGAACGAGAATGACGGCCTTTGGAGTTTTCATAGTGGTATAAGTTTTCACAAAGCAATCCCACGCGCCTTCGGCAAGGCTGTCGAAGACTTTGGACTCCGCATGCGACGCTAATATCCATGCGGAAAAGTATTTTAGCATCTGCTTCTCTGAAATTGGAAACAAAAGGAAAAAGTTGTATGGATTCTCCTTTTCCGAACATGGCGGCAGTAAACTCTTGAGGCGCAGACCGTGAATCTTGGCTGCTAGCAGTGTTCTGTATGGCTCAGCATAAACTTGTTCAGCTGGCACGTGTCGATTACCAGGCTCAAGATTGTGTTCGAAGAGAAAGTATCGCAATCGCGATTTGATATTAGCCGGCTGTTCAAGAAAGCCCCATTCTTCCTTTTGGCCCGGGAAGATGAGAATAGCAAAATACGTGAAAATTGACATCAACCCACTTGCCCGAAGAACCATTTCTTCCACGATATGATCAATGAGCTTGAGCGGCTTTGAGTCATTGGGGTCCGCCGGTTGAAGAGAGCCGTGGTGAAGTATGCGGCGTTGGAAGTATCCCTGTCGTGCTTTGAAATCTTGTGCCAGGCAGATGTGATCCAGAACGATTTCAGCTGTGGAGGCAAATTCTTGTTTCCAAGGGGTATGGTCGGACTGGTCAATATTCCCAACATCAAATAGTGCACGTTGCATCCTATCGGACCCAAAGGATATATCTTTAGCGTTCGCACCGAGTACCTTCAATGCCCTCTGTGACTTGTCTTGTTTGTATTCGTCTAGTGTCCTCTTTCGTCTCACCACAGTATTGGATCGGGTAGCACTGTCTGATCCTTGCTGGCCAACATCAGGCTGTGTAACCTTGGGCTCCAACATATCAATATCCGCACCAGGAGAAGATACAGCGGCATATCCGGAACTGTCTCCTCTCCTCATACGATTGAGCGGTAGCGGCGCCGAGTTCGGAGCAGAGGCTTTGCCATCATCATGAGCATCGTCCGTAATCAAGTTCACATCATCTGATCTCGAAGTGTTGCTGCGCAAGGGGCTTTCATGAAGATTGAAACAATCCGAGCCATACTGGCAATAACCTTGTTGCCAGTATCTACACACTTTTTTCGTACTTTTCCAGCCTCCTTGCTTCGGCTCATCGCTGAGATTCGCTGGATCATCATTTGTGAATCTGACCCGCTTCCTTCCTGGTGCTGTGGGCGCAGAGAATCCCCTATCGTCTTCTTCGACTAGCAACCTCGATTTTTCAGAAAGAGGAAGTCTCGGATCCGGTGCTATAGGTAGATTGGGGTCTTTGCTGTGCAGATATATGCAATCATCGCGTTTATAGCAGAAACCATCCCTAGAATAGAAGTAGCAAATAGCGTTGAGTGGGTTGCGAGGATCCCAAGTAGTTCTGAAGGGCGGTAATGTAACTGAACTGGTACGCGTGTTCAGGGACATCGAGTCGGGCTGGATTAATGAATTTAAAAGATTATCCGGCTTCGAACAATCGTCCTGTGGCAGATCTTCAAAATACCTGTCCCTAAATGATTTGGAGTCGGATCGCATTGTCTTTGGCTCATCATTGATAGAAATAGATCGACGCGGTGCACCTGCAGGACTGTGATTTGGATGATCAGATACCGTAGTACGCGACATTCTATGCATGAACCAACAATCAAGATGATGGCAATTTCCATTCGCCCAATCAAGGCAAGTAGTCTCTCTCCTGATTTCCCTTTGTATATCTGGCGAAGGAGCTATAGGTAGGCTTGGATCTGAATTGTGGTAGTATTTGCAATTATGACCTTTGCTACAATGTCCCAACGAATTCCAAAAATGACATATTGCGTGTTCTGCATTGTATGGGTCCCACGGCGGTCTTGCTAATGGGTCTTTGGAAGAACCGTTTCTTGACTGTGTTGACTTGACGTGGGGCGGCGAACCAATGCAAGGTATCGAAGAGAGTTTCGTCGATTGGAATGGTTGGTTTCGGCTCTGCACCGCATCCATATTCGAACTGTTACAAGCTGGCGGAGAAGCGGGTCTCCAGCTTGAACCGCCCCTGTAGTCTAGACACCCCTTTGGCGCAGAGGCTATCGACGTCCCCTTCTCGTAACGATGCAAATAGTGGCAGTCATCACCTCTCCTACAAGGGGAATTCGCAGAACTCAATTGAGCTAGGTTCCAGAAGTAGCAGGTAGCGCGAACAGGGCGTTTTTCGCTAGCTCCGACCGAATCTCGTCCGAATGGGATACTACTTGATTTGCTGGACGGCTGCTTAGCTGCGACAGGTTCCTGCCATGGTGGTAAAATATCAGGCTTATCGTGATGCGATTCATCATCGTAATCCATAGGCATAGGTGAATCTTGTTGTGCTTGCTCTTGGGCTAACACCGGCGATGAAGGTGAAGCTAGTGACTGTTCATCCTTCTCTACCCAGCCAGGTGGTGGTCCACTAATCGGGGCTCCGTCCTCGTAAGAATGTAGCCGGGAACATTCCTCCCCATTAACGCACTGGGGTCTGCGATGATCCTTCTGGTGCCGGTCCCAGAAGAAGCATACCTCTAAGCAATATGATATTAGCAACTGCATATTTTGCCAGACAAAGTAGGTCTCAAACTGAATGAGTATCTTTCCCACGTACCAGGTCCTGAGTAACCTTGCTCAACCCAGCCAAGCGGTGGACCACTAATCGGGGCCCCAGGTTCGTAGTAGTGAAGACGTTCGCAAGTGTACGGATTGATACAGTCGGGATTGTGCTTGTTCATCTGTTTTCTATGCCAAAAGAAGCATACCTCGCGCCCCGACTTCAGCTGATTCTGCTGGTACACTGGAGCCGGAATTGCCTTTGCAACTGATAATCGAGGTAGAATAAATAGTTCGCTGGTAGGCGGTTCGGACTCGGCTTGCTCCCTTGCATTCCGCAGTGCAGAAGGATCAACACGCGGTACCGATTTCGATGGATCCATAAGGCCACCCGGGAGTTTTGTAATATCGGGGGCACGGTCGGCAACTGCTCTGCCTTGCACATAAGCTTTGTATCCTAACCGCATAGTACTGTATGGCTTTGGTGCCTTCGATGGATCCGTGGATGTGTCAAGGAGCTATTTCCCGAGGTCAGCCGAGTTCGTTTTGTTCCCTGGAAATTTGAAAGCTGCTCACAGTCGGTCGTGTCCTTAATGGCTCTTTGGACCTGAAAACATTACCGAAATTCAGTCCTCCTCTAGTAGCCCCTTTCCCGCCTCGAACTGATGGGCGTGGACGTGGTGCTAAATTTTCATCTGTAACTCTACCAGCCGGTTGGAGAGGTTGATGTGGTCTTGCTACGCTATCTGCGGGTTTGCGCTGCTGGACTGGAGTCCCATTTGACGATGAGGGACGCTGTTGATTCGTAAAGGCTTTCCTTGTAACCAAGGGCATATCATCTGATGACGTTTCTGAGTGACTGCGGCTGGGCTTTTGTGTCTTTAATTGTATCAGCTTTGGACGAACACAGTATGGTGGACGAAATTTGAAGGCCCCCGATCAAGAGAAAGCACATAGACATGAGGATTTGAATGATGAGATGGATGGCAGGAATACACACTTGCTTGTTAGAGTGCTGGGCAGGCTTAGCAGTTACTTGTCGCCTAGCTTTCCTTTCAATCTCTGCATCTAAATCAGACAGATTGTCGTCTATGGGGCCTACAGCTTTAATCGGTCTTCTGACCGGCTTTGTCACTGAGGTTGTACGCTTCTTTGCGCTATTCAGCTTCATACCTGGAGCATTCTCAATCTCGTCGAGGTACTCAAGAGCTTCACTACTCGAATCACTCGAGTTCCTCGCCGCATCTTTTCTTTGCCTCTTTCTCTCAGCCAGAGCCTCAAGTTTGGCTTTCCTAGAGCAATGTCAATACCCCGAACCAGATTCGTAGTCGTATCGGGCTGAGGTAGCGATCAAAAAGCTTACTTGATCTTCTGTCTCTTAATGACCCGCCGTTGATGACGATACGCTTTCTCATCCTCAAGCTTCTTAATGATGGCTTTCCATCTGGCAACATCATAGGGTTTATCAAGACCCATACGCTCCCTCTCGCGTCTCTCGTGCCATTCCTTTAAAGTATCGGATCCTATATTAGACTTCGGCTCCCAAGTGTGCTTTTCTTCAGGATAGCCTTCCCAAGAGATAAGGTAGAATTTGCCACTGGCTTCTTCTCCACTCTCTGCCAGGATCCGGTCTACTGTGAACTCGGTATCGGAATCATAAGCCTCGCTTGCCGTGGAATTGAGCGATATATCATCATCCTCCACCATGGCTTGCGGGCGATTCGAACTTGAAGCCATGGTATTTGATGATGATGATGATGATGATGATGATGATGATGATGATTTTGTTGTTGTTGTTGTTGTTGCTGGTTGTCGTTGATGTTTTAATGAGGAGAGAAAACACTAGCCAAGTCGAGGAACAGACACGCGGTCGACGACCTCAAATCGTTCTCTGGCTAAGGGTCCGGGTACCTGTCAAACGCGTTCGGTTGGTGATGTCCCTCCCTGAAACTGCTCGTACCCGCGACTTTGGAGTTACTGGATGAGCGCAAGAACCTCTTTCTCGACCGAAAGATAACTGACACAACCAGCCACAAGCCCGAAAACAAAAAGTG
Source organism: Rhynchosporium agropyri (assembly GCA_900074905.1). NCBI lineage: Eukaryota > Fungi > Ascomycota > Leotiomycetes > Helotiales > Ploettnerulaceae > Rhynchosporium > Rhynchosporium agropyri. Next base: position 64,650 of record FJUX01000112.1, on the reverse strand, counting down.
TAAGCTACCTAGCAGATTGAGCTCAGAGAAAAGGTCCGAGGGAGATGGGACATTCTCGACTGATTTGCCTTGTCTAGAATAATCAATCAGAATATTCGTAGCCAGCTAACCAATAGAATAGAAATATCTAACTACGCCTAGGTAAGGGTAGGTAGGTAGGTAGGTAGGTAGGTAGATAGGTACCTTAAAGGAAGGTAGGTATCCTGATTGACGCGTTTCAACGTCGCACGTGATCGCAAGAGCAGACCTCCCTCCAATCCCATCTCAGGTACATGAGGGACGGAAGGCAAGGAAAGGAATCTGTCTTCGTAGATGTTGTGATAGCGGCCTTCACTGAGATACTTCTTTCCGTCCTGGCCTAGTAGTATATTCATTCAATCCTTGGCTCAACCACCTCTATTACATACCGAGGTAGATACATGTACATAGATGAAACACTCCGGAAGACCCAAAGACACGAGACCCTCACCGTAACCTTATAATTACCTTCCCTCCTGCCATAAATTGAATCTTAGGTAAGCAGGCCTGCACGTGGCGTGGTGCCTTGTTCTTGCCTGAGGTGTTTCATGGGCGCGCCAAGACCGGGCTTCCAATTGTGGCTGCGAACTTGCGACAACCCCAGTCCGGCCCACGTCCAGCACAACAGTATCTATCCCCCAGGTTGCATCTCACGATATCATATCACGCACTTCCTTTGACTACAGCTTCCCAAACACCTCACAACCAAAACCCTCCATTCTTCATACGCACCGCACATCAACCCAACGTAATCATGGCGAATGACGAATATGATGTAAGTGCGCTTCTAATTAAATGTCTTCTCAGAAACTCTACTGACCAGCGTTGTACAGTTCCTGTTCAAGGGTGAGTGAGCCAGGACCCCACCGCTGATCGCCTGCTCTCTCCTGTCCTCTCTCCAGTTCTCAACTTACCTACTGACAAGGCGCTTCACAGTCGTGTTGATTGGAGACTCCGGCGTCGGTAAATCCAATCTGTTGAGTCGATTCACCCGCAACGAGTTCAATCTCGACTCCAAGTCCACAATCGGTGTCGAGTTCGCAACCCGGTCCATCCAGGTAGACGCAAAGACAATCAAGGCACAGATCTGGGATACTGCTGGGCAAGAGAGATACAGAGCTATTACATCGGCCTACTATCGCGGAGCTGTCGGCGCGCTGCTCGTCTACGACATCAGCAAGCACCAGACTTATGATAACGTTACGAGATGGTTGAAGGAGTTGAGGGATCATGCAGACTCGAACATTGTTATCATGTTGGTGGGAAACAAGAGCGATTTGAGACATCTGCGGGCTGTGCCAACAGAGGAGGCAAAGCAGTTTGCGAGTACGGAATGCCTTTCCTTTGGGGCGGAGAAGTGTCGCTGACATCCGGCTGCAGGCGAAAACAACCTTTCCTTTATTGAAACTTCAGCACTTGATGCTAGCAATGTTGAGCTGGCTTTCCAGAACATCCTTACAGGTAAGACTAAAGATACTATGGCTCGTTATGTTCATGAATCAGTTACTAATTTGTGCTGCCCAGAAATCTACCGAATCGTCTCGCAAAAAGCCCTTGATAACGGCGACTCTGCACAAGCCAACATCGGCGCCGGCACAAACATTTCCCTCAGCAAGACAGCAGATGAGAGCGCAGATAAGGGTGGCAAGTGCTGCTAGAGAATACCCTCCCCCCCGTTCTTTCACTTTACGCAGCTACGAGACAAACATACTCTGGTCGGTTAGTTGATGATGGTCTGATTGATAGATAACTAGGCGAAGGCGTCTGTAAACATGTTACGATGGGAGCATACATGGGTGGAGGGAGTCTTAAAGATATCAGGTTCCGGTCTAGGATGGCTGTGCATAGGAATCTCGACTCTTGGAAGATCGTAATACTGATGGCTTTCCCGGATTGTCCTTTTTCATTTTGTCGTGCGGGATGGAAGGTTGGCTCTGCTGGATTTTCATGCATTCAACGATCGCTATGGTGCCTATCAATAAATATGTCCCAATGATGCTTGTCTTGTGCAAGTTCACGACGATCCGCGTGTTCTCGAGAAGAAATTCATAGTTCCGGCATCTTCCCCAAATCTCAAAATCAAGTACTCTGACGTCTTTTCGCACCCAAGGGAATCTGGCCTGGTAGCTTGGATCACGTTATTTTTAAGCCAATAGTAATGTGTAACAATTGAGCGTGCTGCAATATGCATTTAAATGACTGTCTTACGACCCAGCCAGCAGTCTGTTCCTCGTACGAAGCGTCAGATGCAGAAGATGATGATTGAATGTTCATCTATACGACAGAGCCTCCTTGGCAACAACCTTCTTCTTCAATTTGAATGCACAAAATAAGTATCAACAATATTTATGCCAACGCATATGTGTTTTTGGGCAGCACAATATACAAATTGATGTCCTCCACCATCCGGACCTCCTCATCAGGACGAGGCTGATCCCTCCAGCCCCGCTAACCCCAATCCCATCGAGCTCCACGCTAAGATAGCTGTAGCGCGAATCTGCTATCTCAAAAATTATAGCAGAATTAAAACACCTAGCTAAGTCATCCCGATTTGCGCCAACCACTATTGCAACCTCCACAAGCCCTCGAACAAGATGGCGTCAGTATATAAATCACTATCGAAGACCAGCGGGCGGAAAGACGAGGTTACGGGCCCTGCGAATGGAATCAAGAAGAACAAACAGAGGGTGCTGATTCTTTCGTCGAGGGGGATTACTTACAGGTGAGGAGAATTCTCGAAGCTGCTTGTTGCAATTGAAAAGCATCGGTTGAGATTGTAATGAGATAGAAACGAGGGAATGGAATTAGAGACTAATGAGAGGCTTTCTACAGACATCGCCATCTTCTCAACGATCTAGCATCCCTCCTACCCCACGGCCGCAAAGACGCAAAGCTCGATACGAAATCAAAGCTCTACCAATTGAACGAGCTGGCCGAGTTGTACAATTGCAACAATGTGTTTTTCTTCGAGGCGAGAAAGGGGAAGGATTTGTATTTGTGGATGAGCAAGGCGCCGAATGGACCGACTGTGAAGATGCATATGCAGAATTGTACGTCGAACACATCCTCCCTTCAATTTTTACCTTCCGCCGTCCACTTTTACTCCAAACACGGAATTGAACACAGGATGGTATTGGGATCGGGATTGGGATCGGGTGCGTTCTGAACTGGAACTGACAGACTATATAGTACACACAATGGAAGAACTCCACTTCACAGGCAACTGCCTCAAAGGATCCCGACCCATCCTCTCCTTCGACGCCCATTTCGATTCCGAACCCCATCTCCGCGTTCTCAAAGAACTCTTCCTACACATCTTCGGCGTTCCAAAAGGCGCTCGTAAATCAAAACCCTTCATCGACCACGTAATGGGCTTCACTCTCGCCGACGGCAAGATCTGGATCCGAAACTACCAGATCTCCGAAACGGAGACGTCAAAACTGCCCCCTTCTACCACCTCCGATGACACACCTGCGCCTAGAGGCAAGCAAAAGAACACGAAGGGAACCGAGACAGAGGTTTCACTAGTGGAGATTGGACCGAGATTTGTGCTAACGCCTATTGTTATCCAAGAGGGTAGTTTTGGAGGCCCGATCATCTATGAGAATAAAGAGTTTGTTAGCCCGAACCAGGTCAGAAGTGAAATTCGCCAGAAGAAGGCCGGGAGGTATACTGCGAGAGCTGAGCAAGGGGTTGAAAGGCTGGCGAAGAAGGGCGAGTTGGGTCTTAGGACTTCTGGAGGTAGGAAGCAGAAGGTTGATGAGTTGGACACGAAGCAACTGTTTGCTTAAGTGGATGGGGGAACGGGAGGGAGGGCCAGAAGTGTGAGAGGCATGGATGGTGTTTGGTGTTCATGGAAATTCATTTGCTTGCTTGCTCTGTGATAGTAGGAATGGGTGGGAAACGAACAGTATTGAATGATTGCTCACACCCCATCGAACGAAGATATCCGTGCCAGGATCGCCAACAGAAGCCGTGAGCGAAGTCGAAGTCGTACAAACATTCCACACCTGATCTGATCAATACACATGCGATTAACCACCCAGTCTATAACAGCCCAGCCCTTCTATTCTCTCGCAGCCCTTCATTACTCACTCCCTGATTCACTTACACCGGCTAAGGTATCTTTTCTTACCGCTTCGCTTCGCTTCGCTTCGCTTCATTCCTATCAGTCCTTCCTAAGGTACCCACCCACCTATCTAACACCACATTTCCAATCTCAGGTACCACCAACACCAACCTAACACTGACACTCCACACCCAACCCAACCCTTCCTCCCATCACCCAATCTAATCTAATCCAGCATCCCGTCCTTCTCAACTCAACCATGAATAGAACTTCCCCATATCCCCTCCCTGCCCACCTACCTACCTTTTACATTACCTCACGTCCTATAACAACTCTCGGTCCTCTCATCCACGGTACCCCAGGGGAATGTTTTCTTCCTTTCTTCCTTCCTTCCTTCCTTCCTTCCTTCATTCAACTCATACCCACCTGCTACCTCGCTACTGATTTACGGTACCTGGATAGACAAGTAGGTAGGTAGGTCGGAAGGTATGTATGTATGCATGCATGTGAATGTTTTGTTGCACATAGCACGCCCGAGCGATGTCGGCGTTCTGTGTACGCTCGCTCGCTCGCTTATTGTACTACTGTACCCACTCCTCCTCCTCCTCCTTCCTCCCTTTCACCTCGCCTTGTCTGTCTGTTTTGCCTCGTCCTCCCAACTCTTCCCAGTCAAATTAAATCAAATCAAAATTGTGAAAGGTGCTCTATCCGCGCCAGTAGATGTGTGCTTATCAGGAAATGCGTTGTTATAGATAGAAGGCACTTGACTTCTTTGGTTGGGGGAGGGTAGGTAGATATGTGACACAGCGCCACATCTTCCGCTTTCGCTGACCCGAGTAAAAGATGAAGCGCGGTGAAACTGTATAGATAAGGTAGGGTAAGGTAAGGGAGGGTCAGCTGGGCGGTGTCTACGGCACGCGCATTGTGCGGAATGGAGTGGGACGGAATGAGAGGGAGGTTTATGTAAAGAGAAACCGTTCACGGAAAACAAACAAATCCTTTCATACTGAAGCTCGAACGGATAGAATGTCAGAACGCAAAGTTAGGTGATACTTTCCAACGCCATCCCTCTCCGGTAGGTAAGTTCGTACCGTATCCCGCCATGCAATACATGCTTCTCTCTCCTCGAGAGGTACTCTTTCTTGGAAGAGCAGGGAACGTACAGGAGAGTACCTAGATGTGTACGTACCTATTGATATCAACAGAAGGCGTGACATTTCTTTCATCGCACAGGAGCGAGTCAGTGGCGAGTGGCAGTGGCAAGTGGCAAGTGGCAAGTGCCTATAGACTAGTAAGTAAGTACATAGAGTCAATCCAAATCCCCATTTTCCCTCCTTCGAGAAAATGATAGTCGATAGTCTACATCACTCACTCACTCACTCACTTACCCTTCCCTCCCTACACACACTTCGCAAGATCTTGTTGATCATCAATAGAGAGTGCCTTTCAGAAATTACGATGATAATGGTCACATCAAGACAGCGCATATGAACCCTTTCCTCTGTGTCTTGCCCAGTAAAAATCTTCACGAAGAGAAAGTTGAGCCTAACAACCAGATTCACCCGTATTACACACCTCAGAAGCTATCGTATCAATTTGTAGACAGAAGATTCGCTTAGCTGTGTTGATTCATTCACGAGGAATCACCAACCGACCACTCGTTCTCGCACTGAACATTCACTATGCCGCCACTGCCAACAAAATATAATCAATGCATCTCGCTTCGGGTAATTTTCGCAAGAGGGGAGGCCAGCGCAGCTTCAAGAATCATTAGGTGAGTTGCAGGGTCTTTGACATTTGTGACTTCGTTATCTTATGCCAGCTTTTTATTCAGAAGCCTTACAATCTCTGCGCAATATCCTTCCGATCCGTCACCAGAAGACATAAGCAAGGGCAATGTCTAGAGCTCCAGAGAAGCCAAATAGCCCTCCCTTAAGTCCATACGACCAACCAGAATACTCATCGATCGACGCAGAGAACCTCGTCGAACTCCAAGTGAGTAGTATACCTATCTTCGAAATGGGCGACAATTCAACAGACGAAGAGGACCTCTCAGGCCAAGAATCAGGTGGATCGAGTCCAATGAGCCAGGGCACTAGGATTAACATTATGGAGTGGGTTATTGGAGGAAGTGGTGAGAATACGCCTAGAGCCGTGGCCGGAGCTGAGATACTCGGAGATGATGACAGCATGGGGGCCGGAAGCTTTCACTCGGGAAGTGGAGTAACGCTGAGCAGCGACGATGAGGCCGGCGACCCAGCTGATCTCGCCTCGGGAATCATCCAGTCGAATAGATTTGCTCCCGGCTACGTTGTCGAAGATCAGTATGCTGGCGAGGATATCTCGAAAGAGGTGCTGCCAGGAGTCTTTGGCGAACCTATAAATTACCGCGCAACAAGAAATACGATCAGTCCTGGCACTTTGGATATGCTCCCTGGCAGTCCTATGCAAGATGATCTCGATATAAGTGTCGCCTCGGATAGCAGCTCGGTGTCGCATATCTCAGAAAGTACACTGGACAATAGTGGCACTCCGCAGCACAACACAACCGACGCAATGTGGATGGACAGCCTCCTCAACTTTCCATGGATCAATAAAGACCTGTCTATGATACTCGACCCAGCATCCAGGAAGCTAGTAGTCATGCCTCAAACCAATCTCCAGCTCAAAAAAGCTGTAATTGATCTGTACAGATCTATGCTCCGCGGGGTCTGGTTCATTCAACTCTCCGCTCGAGGACTTTGGCTCGAACAAACATTTCCGGACGAGCTTTGGTGGGACGTCTTTACCGACAAGGAGAGCGAGGAACTACAACGCACGTTACACAAGCAGATTTATGAGGATATCGTCACGAGAGCAATTACTGTGGTTGAGGAGTGGCGATTGAGAAGTGGATTTGCTAAGGTCCCGGAGACAGAGAGGGAGCTGGAGGATGCGGAGGAGAAAGTGGGTGAAAGGCGCGAGATGAAGCAGCTGATTTTGGATGAAGCGTCAAAGAAGAGTGTAGATCGATGGGTTAGGTTCCTTTTCGGGGGCGTTATCGACGCAGAACACTTACATAGGATCCTGGGCTGTTCTTTGAGTGGGGTGAGACAGTGTATCATAACGAAGGTGATGTTGGTAACCGAGTGGCCGTTTGGTGAGTGTTGGACGGTACGTACTCGAAGTTTCGTTCGATCGAATCATAGCCAGATTCAAGTTGGGCTGAGCGCTGGATGGAATACGGACTCCTCTATGATATGGCATATCATACCACATCGGTTTCTTTGGCTTTCCTCTTCAAGTTCATTGCTCGTCGACACTCGAAGATCGCGCTGGCGCAAGGGTCGAATTGTCAGCTAATGGATTCCAGGTCAAAGGATCATTTCAGGAGCCACTTCACAATCGGCGCAAAGTGAATAATATCATAGATGGGCAGTTGGATGAGCTTGTCGAGTATCTGAATGTCCCCGATGAGTAAGGTCTGGCGGATCCGAATGGTGCCTCTGCTTCCTCTCTGTTGCCTCAATGGGGAATTTTAGATGTTAACTTCATCTGCTATCTTGAGTAACCTGTATAGGTTGAAGACTTTAGGCTTCGGATCCTCAGTACGACTAGAGAGCAAGAATTGACGTCAATAGTGTACCATAGAACAATGGAGACTTCTACTCGTGGATCGATGGCTCGTTTTGGGCTTGCTGCATTCTCTGGCTCGTCTTCAGGACGGCAACCGAAGGAGTGGTCTGTGACAGCCTTCCTCGAAATTCCGTTATTGAGTACTCGATTGGGCTTCGCCATTCATATAAAGCTCCTGAATTGTTGATCGGCGATGATCCAACAAATGCAAGGCAGATCACCTGAGCAGAAACTCAGTAACCTCCTTATCAGTGCTCATCAGCATAGCCCTGATAGGAATCTCTACATAAGGAAGCCATCTCTTATCCAACAACCTGATAAGCGTACCAAACTCCTGCTGGGCAATCCCATCCACCCACCATAAATCTCTCACCAGCCTCATGAACACCATATAATAAGCCAGAATAACCAGAACACGCGGTCGTCTCTGCTGCGCCCCGCTGGCAATGGCATGATTAATAAAAGACGGCCAAGTAACCACTCTGATCGATAAATCTGGACCAGGTCCACTTTCGCGTAATTGGCCGTAGAGCATGCCAAGTGCATCAAGGGCCGAACAATAATGTTCCAGTATCAGGAAATCAGGATCCGTAGGCTCTATCTCACGAACCATTCGCATCAATATCTTCGGGATGACGGGTAATTCTTTCAGGGGTGCGACCTCCCGACGAAAAATGGGAGATACGCTTAGGCTCTGAATATCCTCGTAGGACTTCAAGCTAATGACAGTGCTCAAGCCCCGGTAAAGGACCAGCCAGTTGACGGCGATCAGTTCACCTTCGTCCATTATGTAGTCTTTGGAGCAGAGGAGAACGAGGAGGAGGGATGTGATGAGTGCTGCTTCGTACTTCCTAGTCCCCCATTGAAGGTCTGCTAGTGCTGTACGGAAGCTACTTAAAGCTCGTGCACGATATATTGTGGTTTGTCTGATGGCCTGTTGCGGATCGGGAAGAAGCTGTTGCTGATGAAGAGAGGCAAGGCCAAGCATACAATCCTGTAAGAAACCAAACTCGAAAGCTAGACGTGGGACCTCGATTCGCAAAACTTCGTTGGACCAGTCTCCAACAGCTAGGGTAGTCCAAGTGGAAGTAGACCATTGATGCATGTATCGAAGGTCGACTGAAGAGAGGAATCCTATTGATGGGAGTTTTTCTGGTGGTGGAGAGCTTGTTACTAAAGCCATTTCCCAATCCCGGTTGATGATTTCGATATCCTCGTTGAAGTCAAAGTCAAACAGGAAGTCATCACCCAATGACCCGGAGGATGTTGGGGACAAGGAATTTTGTGACATTTCAATCGAAGATGACTTGGTCGAACGAGCAATGTAAACACATTCGAGGTCTCGTTTCTCGCAGTAAGCGCATTTTGGCTTAGCTTCATTGCACTAGAAACTGTGAGCCAGTGTCATGTCACAATAATTGAGGATCTTATACTTTGACTTTCCTCGATTTACAGGTTCCACAGCCTCCTCGGCTCTTCTTATGAGGCCGTTTGGGGATGAAGTCTGATGACATGATATCCAGATTTCTTTTTGATTCAGACTAACGTGTCCGGATGAGTCAATGAAGGCCTCAAGAACGAACAGTAAATGGCTTCTAATCTGTCGAAGAAGCTGGGTATTGGCCGCGAGAGTGATGCCTAGATACATGTTACAGGATAAAGACTTTCTTGATTTCGCAACATATTCAGAAGTAGCAAATATGTAGAAGTTCGAAGTTCATATATTGAAAATATATACCCACAAAGATCACAAACTTGTAGCTTTATTCCAAGTGTGAAAGCTAGAAGCATATTCTATCTAGTAGGAAAGTGTGTTTAAGCATTAGAGGTCGAGAACGAGCCTGCGTCATGCCAGAGTACATCCTTGTACGTTCTGCATGCTTACATAACGGACGCATGACATGGGCTCTAAGCGCGGCTGCGGCAAAATAAGGCTGGCATCGCGTCTCCTCCAGTCGTAGCCTGAGCAGACGTGACTTTAGTATCTTTGGTTGGGTCAATGTCGCTGTTCCCACTCCTTAAATAGAAATGGCCTCCTTGTTCTCACTCCCGAATGAGGTGATGCTCTCAGCCCTTTCTGCACGCTTTCCATGTAGAGATCAGCAGATTCGTACTTTAGCTACCCTCACTTCCGTGAGTCTCTTCATTAGCATTATGATTCTTGATACTAAACACACCCGCAGATCCAAGGAGCAAGGAGCAGAAATATAGTCCTTCATGGTCTCGAAGCGACAGGCAAAAGTGCTATAGTGAAAGCACTTCTGGAACAACTCTCAAATCCTTCAAAAGGCCAAAGGAATGGCACAAAACATAGCAATAACTTGCGGTATGCCGTTGTGAAGAGTGCAGAATGCATCAGTGGTAGACATCTGCTCGAGCAGACTGTGGGAGCAGTGGCTGCGGCTGTGGAGTGGAAGGACAATGTCGGTCGCTGCGACAACCTGGCACGACTGGTTGTGGAGTTAGGAGGGCTGGTGAATAGTTGGACTAAATCTAGAGAGGAAGATGGGAAGTTTGTGCTAGTATTTGACGGTATAGATCGTCAACGAGACCCACCTGCGACGTTACTTCAAGCACTTGCACGATTAGGGGAGACGGTACGTGAATCTTTGCTCTGCATTCCGGCATATTGCTAACATGGCCAGATCCCAAACCTTACAACAATATTCATAGTCACCTCTCCAAGACCTAACTTTCTCCACGTTCCAGGCGTACCTCACATCTCATTTCCAGCCTATATTAAGCCCGAGCTCCTTCAAATAATAGCTCTTACCACACCCAGCCCCGAACTCCCAAAAGAAACCAAGGAGACCTGGTCCAGGCTCTGTTCGGCCGTCTGGGACTCACTCTCCAAGCACTCAGGCCGAGACATTCTATCCTTCCGTTCCGTCTGTCTCGATCTCTGGCCACGCTTCGTTAAGCCCATTCTCGACGGCCAACTCGACCCCTCACCCTTCTCGAAACTCTTACTTGCAAATCGATCATTATTTCAGTCCGATACAGCTTTGGTCCACAATATCTTATCCGATGACAGTACTGCTGCAGCCATACAAAGTACTAACAAATCCAACGAAGCCAAATACACCGGCATCGGCGCCCAACTTCCCTACTTCTCCCGCCTCCTTCTCGTAGCCGCATACCTCGCCTCCTTGAACCCTGCAAAAACAGACATAACTTTCTTCATGAAAGCCGCAGCCTCAAAGCGACGCAAAAAGGGTGGCGGAACAGCTCTCACAAGTCGGAAACCAGGTGTCACCAAGCACCGGAAAATAGCGCGGAAACTCCTAGGTCCGCAAGCGTTTGTGCTGGAAAGGATGTTGGCCATCTTTCATGCTATCAAGGAAGATGCTGATGCGAAGAGCAGGGGGAGGGGAAAAGTCAAAGTTGAGGGAAATGCAGATGTGATGATGGCGGTTAGTACGTTAGCCAGTTTGAGGTTGGTTGTTAGGATGGGAAGTGTAAGTTCCGTGGATGTCCTGGATCCGGCGACCAAGTATAGGGTTGCAGTTGGGTGGGAGGTGATTAGAGGGATTGCGCGAAGTGTTGGAGTGGAGGCGGAGGATTACTTGGCTGATTGAGGGAAACTGTCTGGTGGAAGGTGGGGAGCAAATCAAAATCTACTTGGGCACGTTTTCGATGCGGGTGTGTATTTCGGCTCAATGACCGTTTCTCATTATTCCAAGGCGGGATGGTTCTGGGAATATAAGGTATTAAGATCTGCTAGCTAAAGCCCAGGGCAAATCCCTTACTTATAAACCTATCTTTATAAGGTACCTAGGTAGGAGGAAATGACAGCACGCGCTTCAAAGAACCACCTTCGAGAGCATCGGAACAACCCCCCCCACTTCAATATTATTTGTAGTCCCCACTCCTCGTCTATATAGTATGTTTGACGATTGAAAGAAAGAGTCCTCGATAAGTATAATGTAGTTCACGAGGAGTCTCGAGCCAAACGAAGATAGATCTTTCTATTCTACCGAGTTCTAGCCTTCGCCTATATCTTCGTGTCCGACATCGAGAGCGATTCCATGAGGAGATGAAAGACTTGTCTGACAGGCGCTTCGCAATGGCGATGGTGTTGGCATTGGATGCCAAAAACTCGGTTGTGTGTGTTAATGATCCTCGGCACAGAGCGAAGACCGTAGACCTCCTGCGCATGCCTGCTTCTCCGGTCTTTCAAGTTTGATTGGAGTCATGGCGTGCCCACATTCTAGAACAGAGGGCTAGACTCGCTGGAGTTCCCAAAATTTGGTCTGTGGAAAAACACCACTTACTTACTGTCTGGAGCATCGATGGAGCCACGGAAGCGAGGATGGTTGATATTCTGTTTCCGAGACGGCTTCCGGTAGGCATAGGCTTCTGGACGGAAATATTGCTTGCTATAGTGTAGATGAAAGAGGTTTAAGAGGGGATTTCCAATCTTTAGTATGTCGTGTTTCACTTCGTGGTTTTCATCACATCCTTCTGATTCCATATTGCAAATGAGTTATGACTAACATCGTTACCCGAGGGATTTTCAAAGTCATGGAATAGTACATGTTGTTAGTAACAATGAATCTGGAGAAGCGAGACCGTAATGTGGTTTTATTTATAAGGTTAAATCGGAGATTAGAACAGACCGTATGTTACTTGATCTTCTCACCGGACGTTATCCTGTGAGACTCGTTTGTCCAATCATAGATCCACAAAGCGCTTAACCAGACTGCTCATAAAAGAGCCAATACTCGAGATTCAGAGCTGTATCCATTGAATCTAATACTAAAACGCGGTGGAGATCCATGTAAAATCATATAGCATCCTTCTAAAAAACCACCAAGAGTATAAACGAGTGACGAGAAATGTTCAAAAAGAGGAAAGCGCAACAGCGAGAGAATTTGCATGAGTATACAGTGGCGTAGCTAGCTAGCTAGCAAAAATCTCGAGACCTGATCATCCGTCATCTCCCTCTATTTCTTTCCAAGCAGCTGCTCGCCCCCAAAAAAGTGGAGTCGTACACCAACGACATCGTGAGCCAAACCCATTCAGCCTTGTTAAACCTTTTTCCCTTCCAAACATCGGGAATGGCTGTGTCGTCGTGTGACCTTTCCATCCAGGCCTTTTCTTTTCTTTTCTTCCCTTTCTGGGTATATATACAGATAAGACAAACAAGCAATCGATGGATAGAACAAACAGGCTTAAAGAGAGTCATAATGTACATCAGTCATCATAAAGAAAGGACTTGGTACTCGAATTGAGGGACATGAGACATAAAATGAGATATCGTAACAGAGAAAACAAAAACGGAAGTCAATCGTGATCAATCATCCGACTATCAAGCAGCTCTAGTACCGTTTTTGTGCCCAGGGGCGGGGCCAAACTTCTCAGCTCCCTTCGCCTTTTCAACATCCACAACTGCATATGGAGTCGCATATGGAGTCGCGACTGGCTCAACTGGCGCGCTTGTAGAAGTCTTCGCTTTGCTAACTGGTGTAGTTTTCAAAGCTTTTCCAGTAGGAGTAGACTTTGCAGTTCCAGTAGAAGATGGTGCAAGTGTTGTGAGGTCTGACGCTCTATGTTTTGACTTCGTGACTTTGGCTGGGGCAGGTGGTGCTTCTGTTTTCTTAGATTCTGTTGTGATGGTAGATGTAATGTTGACCGTGAGGTGAAGAGTCGTTGTGGGGGAGGCGGCTTTTGTGCTGGTTGAGACCGCAGATGAGAAAGTGGTTGTTATTTTTTTGGCTTCTTTCTTGGGAGGAGGAGCTGTGAGGTTCAAGCCAGGAGGCAAATCCGCTGTCGTCTCATTCAAAGCCACTGGAAGGGTAATGTTGTTCAAAGCCTCTGCCTTAGGAGGAGTCGTGAGGTTCAAGCCAGGAGGCAAAGCCGCCGTCGTTTCATTTAGAGCCACTGGAAGTGTAACGTTTTTCAGAGAGGGAGCAGTAACATTCGCAAGACCCGAAGATTCATTCAAAGCCACTGGCAGCGTGACATTGTTTAAAGCTTTAGCAGTGACATTCGGGAGAATCGAAGACTCGTTCAGAGCCACTGGACGCGTGTCATTTCTCAGAGCCGGAGCTTTAAATTTCGCACGACACGAGGTTATATTCAAATGCACTGGGGCCGTAACATTGGGCTTTGGCAAACCCGGTTTTATAACCACAGTGTTGTTACTAATGACCGTAACAGTTCCATTCTTGACTCCAGGCAGAGCAGTCATGGGCGCCCCATTAGGTAATGTGATAGTTGAAGTGACTGTGACAGGTGGACTGGTGACGACCTGGGTGACGTTCTGTCCGGCGGCAGTAACTATTACAACCTTTCCAGCTTGGACGATTTGGATGATGATAACGTTGACTGTGATGGAAATGGCGTAGCCTTGGCCGGGAGCAGGATGGAATCCCGAGTTAGGGGGAAAGACACCTGAAGCTCCACCACCAGGAGGGCCTTGTGGACTCTGGGATCCTGAAGAAGAACCTGAAGGAGAATCTGAAGAAGAGCCTGAAGAAGAACCTCCTGAATCTCCTGAAGAATCTGAAGAACCTGAAGAACCTGACGAGGCGGAAGAGCCCGACGAGCCCGACGAGCCCGAAGATCCTGAAGAGCCTGAAGAGCCTGAAGAGCCTGAACCCGAAGAGCCTGACCCTGAGGAACCTGATCCTGAAGAACCTGAACCTGGGGAAGGTGGTCCACCTGGAACACCTGGTGGGCCGGGAGGAGGTCCAACAGTGACTGTCACGACAGTTTGTTGAGGTCCTGAACCAGCAGTGACGAGATTTGGTCCTCGAGTCAAAGACTGGCTAATCGTAGCTTCGCCTGGAACACCATCCACGGTGACAGGAATAACATTTGGACCTTCAGAGACAGGCTGAGCAGGGTACGTTGGAATAGCGTCATTGCCAGCGGTGACCGTGACAACCCGACCAGGTTGATCAGCACCTGGAACTGAGATGGGAACTGTGATAGTCGAGGCTTTGGTCTGAGTGAGTGTAACTGTCTGAGGAGGACCTGGAGCAGGAATCGTGACCGTTTGGACTGCTTGAGGACAGCCAGTAGCTGTGTATGTCTCGGTAACAGTAACCGTCTTTTCTGCACCACCACCAACACATGGACAAGTATTGGCCGGAGGAGCTGCGCCGACCGGTGTTGTGATTTGTCTTCTGCGAAGGCCCATCAAGGGCCCTAGGTTATTCTTGACTCCTTGCTTCGAACTTGAGAAACCAGATAAGCATTGCATCAGAGTTAAGGCTTGAGAAAGGACTTACTCATCTTCCGGAGATGGGTCGATTGGGCCAGCAATAGCAGAGGAAGTGTAAAGAGCGACTAGCGCAAACGAAAGAAGTTCAGACCGCATGCTGAATGTTGTGAAGATGTGTACGGGAAATCTAAACATGCAAAGAAGATGATGTAGAATCGAATGGGAAAGAAGGAAAGGTAGAACCAAACAAGCACTGGAAAGAACGCGCAGTGCTGATGATCTGCAAGATAAAGGGCATAACCCAGTGTTTATATCACTCTCCGACTGGCCCTATCTCAAATGTCATCGAGGAACGGATGATCGACCAGGGATGTCCTTCTTGCGAAGACTACCATTACCCTGCGAAGCTAGAAATACTATTCTAGGAACCTCCTAACGCTGTTCATAGGTCTGACTATGGGTGATCTCAAAAGGTAGCTTCCTAATGCAGAAGGTCACGAACGTGAAACGGCACTTTGGGAGGATAAACAACGGATATGGAGGCTGTGCTTGCTTCAGATCGTGATTTACGGATCTCTGTCCAGGATCAACGACGGCACTGATCGGGTGAAGCTCTGATCGAAGCTTGTACCTTTATGCATTGAACGGAAGTGGAAGGATTGCGATTGGGCTAGCTTCGGAGGAAAAAGAAACAGAAGGTTTTGGGTGTGTTTGGACAAGCTCAGGTCGTAATAAGGCTATAACAGCCGTTGTATAGGTAGCGCGGCTGTGTTAAAACAATCGACATCAAGTCTAGATTTTTGAGATGCAAAGCAGTCTTTGTCCTATCTGTTCTAATGCTCTCAAAAGTATACAGGAACAGCGGAGTCAAACGACGAAGTGGCACCAGTTGTTGACCCGATAGAACTTGAAAGCTGTCCTTTCCAAATCCAAGTAATAGGAGAGATATACTATCGAAACAAAAATGCCAAGCCAGATTGGCATAAAGGTGCTTGATTTGAGTTTCTCAACAATCTTGTCCAAACAAACAGATGACAGAAACCTTGAGATCAGATGAAAGGAACTATAAGGAACAATGTGGAGTCTCAAAAGATCGCAACGTACCTCCTGATACTTCAAGAGGCTGTCGTCTCATGCACCGATCCAAGCATTGTTGGGACGAAGCGAAGGATAAGCGAGCGATCATGGGACAGATTTTGTATCAGAAGGAGAACAGAACAGGGGATTTTAAAATGACAGGTTTGTTTTTGAAGGGGGTAAAGCATCAATCTGGTTTCGTGTATACAGTTTGTCGAGAGCTCGGATGAAAAGGAGAACGATGACGAAAGGAAAGACCTAAAGGCTGATCGTTGAGATGGAGACGAAACTCCCGAGGAAACAAACACGTGACCGTGGGAGAGTTTGTGTACATAATGGCCAGGTGTTCCCGTCCTGATATTCATCTGTCATCTTTAGTTCAGACGATACGATTCTCTTTTTGACTTTGTCTTTAGGGTCATTTCCTGCTTACCTGAACGAGCATCACCTGACCAATTTCGGTCCCAGTCCCAGCAATAGCCCTCAGCCAAGCATCGTACAGGAGCGGTTCGACCTCGGAGAACTCCTTTGTTGAAGGGAAAAACCAACAACATTGAGAACTTCACAGCCTATCGGAATGAAATGGGAAGGCAGCGCGGGCGATTACCGCGGTCAGCAACCGTTGTATCTCGCATTATCTTGAATGTTCTTCCCCAGGTGGTCAAGATACGTGTCATTCAATCATCTCGCAGCCCAAGCCAGGCCTTAAAGAGTCTGTGTAACATGTAAATGAAGTGATGAAGTGTGATGACATTAAAAGTCAGGCGGGGTTACGGCCGCATGAACCCTTGGTTTGCGTTGTGTTTTTGAAATCACATCACGCTGCTGATCGAAATCGACAGTGCTGCCGTCCGCATTCGCCTTGCATTTCGTCTGATCTGTGTTGGTGGCAGGTGAGGCGAAAAATATGATTCCCTCAACCGGTTCCTCAGGCCTCTCAGTGGAGATAAATGGCGATCTTGGATCCGGAATTCGATCTCGTCAATACGACGAGCCGTGTTACAACTTGGGGAGATATCTTGGAATTCCAGGGGACCAGAATATCAAAACTCAAGTTGGTGGGATGGGAAGACTGGATGGAAGAACTCCACTTGGTCGCCTTGGAGGCCGCATGCGTAGCGGATCACTTGCCTACCTCGCAGCAATCGAGGTGGATGTAGGTAGGATTATCATAACATTTTGGGCTCTGTGTTACTCTCGTCGTAGAATTTGACGAGTCCTCGAGTTAGTATTCGTTGAGGAAACTCGCCGGGCTATCAATCAGTTACGTTGATGGCCGATGAAAGTGACCGAGGAGGCAGAGTAGGCATCACCAGGCGACGTCCTTCTCTTGTACAAGGAACACTAGGTGGTTGTCTCCGCGCGACCCGTGGTATCGATCGGTGCCTCGTGAAAAACCAGCGGGGTCCTACGAAGCTGCCCTTGCTTCAGTCCTTCCATCTCTCCTGGTCCTTCCGTCTCTCCTGCTCCATCCGGAGTCTCTTCCATGGTCAGGAAGGACTCCGTTTGGTGGACTTTGGTCTGTGGGATCACCAATCTCTGGGGCGCCTTCTGGCAGTGTCGTGAAGTAGCATTGTGCTCCGTACACATTTGTTACTGGGACAACAACCAATGTCGCTTCCAGGGTGCAAGTCCGTCAATAAAGGGCGATCATTCATGACATTTGTCTCGGGAAGCTCTTTCCGTACGTACGTATACAGGGACTCGCCATAACATCGATTGTTGTTTGAGATGACATAATCCTCGAACCGGAGAATATATCGCCGTTGTTCAGACGATCAAAGTTCTAGTCTGAATAGTCTCTCAATATGTAGCAGGCGAGAAGCCCATGTCAGCACACTACACTTTGTTTTGCTAGCGGGGCGAACCGATGTCAAAGTGCGTTATTGTAGTGCCCGAATGTAAGCAAAATTAAAATCACCGATAGTGAAATGATAGGCTGCCCCTATTTGATCGCATGGCCTGATCGTTGATTTTGTCCTTGAAGCTTGAGGGATGGATTGGGTGGCTGTGAGTTGAAGCAAAATGCTCGTGGTGAGGCAGACGGGATCGAGCCGAGTTCTGGAAATGTGAATGATTGTATGGCTACGGCGAAGACGATCCGGGGCGAGCAGATGATACGAAAGGCATGATGAGCCGGGTCTAATAAAGCAGAATTGACAAATAATCGTAGATGACTAAAATCTTGTCTCCGAATTTTGTTTATTTTGTTGATAAAAGAAAGTCGTTGTGAGACCCGAGGAAGAGTCATGATCTGCGAGGGCTCCCTCTTCCAGTGGTGGGTGGCTTGCACAATACTGTATGTAAGGGGGGGCGCGGGGGGGGCACTTATCTGTTTCTTTGGCTTCTGATGGTACAACACTCAACTATCAAATATGTGAATGGATTTATGGAAACATTGTAAAAAAAGGAATGCACGTTACTTTTCTCGAGACATTTGACTCAATTGACGTGCTTTCATCCTTAAGAAATCGAGAATTTCCGCGACCTCCGCCATAGAGTCGGCAAACATTATTATAAGAGCTTTATACATGCACACTTAGGCATGAAAGTAGCCCTCATCTCATTATACTGTTTGTTGTACACCTCATCTGGCAGGGAATCATGCTAGATGAACAGACGTGTGAAGTGAAGGCGTTTTTTGCGCCAAGGAAAGCATAATAGCTTCATTTATGATTCTCCACGGGTCCATAGTCAGCTGCAGATGCGGATATTATAAAAGTCTGTTTCTGTGCCGTCCGAATCCATCAATCTCCTAATCGCAGCAGACCTTCGTATTCATCTTGACCTCATCTCTTTCAGCATTGCTTCCCACGAGTTTATATGTTTGCACTAGAGCCACTGCCAATCCCATTTTTGCCAATAATAATGTAGAGTCTGCAATTCTCCGTTTGCTTGGACGGACTAAGTCGTGGGATTATTGAACTCGAATGTCACAAGAGCTGCTTTCACGAACTACAACTTCACGGCTACCAAACAGTCGTGGGCAGGAGCTTGGAGCTTCCTATCCAAAGGAAAGCAAGAAAAGATAACTATTATGTACTGTTTGATTGTAGTCGCCACTTTTTGCTTGCATCCATGTCCCCCTTGAACACTTGAAGATAAGCCGAAGACATGTTATACAAACCTTCCGAATAATATAGCTAATCGATCGCACGGAACTCTCTTACGAAGTTAGAACAGCCGCATCTATTACTGTGTTTGGCCAACCCCTCATCATCAACTTTATCTCTACCAGACCTTTGGTTGAATACATTCGGAGAATTGCAAAGTGTTGCGCTTTCACAATACTATTGTACATAGATCAGCAGCTGCACGTAGCCCCAGCAGCCTCGCATTACTGACCCCCCAGCACTTAACTGGACTCATCTGACCCTCTGCTCTGCATCTGCATCGCTCATGCAGATGAGATGCAGGCCTCGTGCTTCGGACCTCCCTGTGCCTCATGAGATTATTATACCTCATCATTGCTTGCTTTTACTCCAGGAACAGCAACATTCTGTGCATTTTGTTCCATTAATTCTCCTGCAGCTCACGGCACTTTCAACCCACCTGAATATCTTGGAAAACCAGGGCTGCTTGAATGTACTTTAATGTAATTTGCCTACATATCATGATCTCGGATTGTGAAGTTAATCGATCCTACGTGTATACTTACTTACTTTTACACGCTCACTAGGTACCCACCTGGGTTCTTCCAAGACACCAGACTACACTAGATACACTCTCGCAGAAGTATTTGCGATCCTCCACCCAGCTTGTTACTATATAGAACTGTAATATTACTTGCCCTACCTCTTAGTCTTCCCCTATCCGACTTCCAAGCCCTCTCCAACGGCCTGTCGTCACTCTTGGGTCCGCTAGACCTAATCTCAGGGTCCGTCTCCTCGCCAGAGGAAGCCTATACAAAGGCTAGGAAGGGCAACGCTTCATAATACCCTACGCCAGACGCCATATTGTTTCGAAACACCTCCAGAATTGCATGAATGCACAATTATTAGAGGGTATCGGAGATTTTATTTTATTCCATTCCATTTATATGATATTATATATTTGTTTGGTCGCCTCCGTCCTCTCCGTTGTCGTCGAAGCGACAACCCCTTAATAGACTAGCGTCTTTTTGAGCCATCCCATTCCATCCCATCACTAAAGTTCCAGTCCGCCTTTGCACACTGGGAAATCTCCTTCTCTAACCCGCCCACCAACATTCCTTCTGCGCCGACGACCACGACAGCGAGAGAGCGACGACGGCGGCAAACTGTGGTCTTTCTGTACCGAATACGTGATATTCAATTGCGACATTTACGGCCTCACCATATAGACGGCATCGCCGGTTCTCCTCCTAATCACAGCCAGCCGCATCGACTGGCTCTAAGAGACCACTATCACTCATTTTTGCTCATCGAGTACCGACGCTGCACTCTCCCTATTCGCTGCTTCCGCACTGCTTCCGCACCAGCTCTCACATACCGCGCCCGCAGCTTTATAGGTTGCCTTGCCTCAAGCTGCTGTCCGACGGTCGCCGGCTTCTACAGGATCCAGGAGACGCAGGCGTTGGGAGCGCTTCAGCTGCACGAAGCTTCGTGAAGACAGGAGCAGGCATTTGAAGCTTGTACCGCGTACCACTACCGGCTCCTTGCATACATCGCAGATCAAGCAACAGCTTTCCTCCCTTCCATTGCCTCCATCCCCAGACAATCGTACCGCAGTCAAAGATGACACAACAATACGGAGGAGACATGTATGCCGACTACTCGCAGAATCAGAGCCGATCGCCCGTTTCTAATCGCTATGGGAACGGCCTCACACTAAACAGACAAACCTCACGACAGTTCGAACAATACGCCCCTCAACCTCCGCAAGGCTTATATCAAGAGGATCACTCCTCCCAATACGACCAAGCTTCCCGTTTCGACAGGATGCCACCCTCAACTATGCATGCCACAAACTACCCCTACGAGAATCAGACGTGGAATTATGGAGGGGCAAATGCCAGTGCGAATATGATGGGTGGAACGGGCCGTGTCAGGGCTCAAGCTCCTAGAAGGGCCGGTCTTCCATCTGTAGGTGTCTCGCAGCTTTAAAGATGATGTTGGTGCGCTGCTAATAATTTTCTCCAGGGATGGCTCGACCCTCAAATGCATCAAGCCGACAACATCAATAATTATCAGATGAATAACCAACTAATGCATCAGCAACAGCAGCAGCAGCGTCGGCCTTCGCCTCCTCAAAGCGACAACGATGAGCTTATTCCAACTGCTATTGTCATCAAAAATATCCCTTTTGCTGTCAAGAAAGAACAGCTTGTCGCTTGTATGACGGACCTGCGCTTGCCACTGCCATATGCCTTTAATTACCACTTCGACGCCGGCGTATTCAGGGGATTGGCATTTGCCAATTTCACAAGTGCCGATGAGACTCAAGCAGTTATCGCAGCCATGAATCACATGGAACTGCAAGGAAGGAAGCTGAGGGTTGAATATAAGAAGATGCTTCCTGTTCAGGAGAGAGAGCGAATTGAGAGAGACAAGAGGGAGAAGCGCGGACAATTGCAGGAGCAGCATCAGCCATTGGCACCAGGCCAAGCTCATAATCCGCTTCATACGCAGAGCTCCATGGCCTCTTTGACGTCCATGAATTCCATCAATCATCCTCCCGCAACCTCGCCATCTCCAGTGTCTATTAGGGGAAATATGGGTACGTAGGCTGCATTTCTGTCTTGATCCAATACTAATTACTGTAGTTCCTGCAGATGTTGACATGAATGATCCCGCCACCCTTCAGTTCTACAGCGAATTGATGCTCTTCAAAAATGACAAGAGCCGTGATGCTCTTGTCTTCCCGCCTACAGTCTCCCCTGCCGACCGCCGAACAATTCATACTCTCGCTCATCACATGAATCTTGACCATAGATCTGAAGGAAGCGGAGAGTCCCGATGTGTTCAGATTCTTCGACGAACGGCCCAGATTAGCCCACCCATCACTCAGCAGAATTACTACACAGAATCGTCTCGCCGAGGCCTGAATCGTGCTGCGACAATTGACTTGACTGAAGCTCGAGAAAACCATGGTCATTACCACTCATTGAATCGTCAAGGGTCAAGCCTCTTAGATATCCCAGGTTCCCCAGGCTTAAGTGGATTTTCTGCACATAACAATTTGAGAGCGGCGAAGTCATTTGCAGACCTTCGTTCGTATACCCCATCACCTGTACCTTCGACTGCCAGTTTCCCCGCCGGTTTGACGCAAAACATCTCACGATATGCAACAGATTACAGTCACGGTTCGGCCGCATCCGGAACCCCTAATCTCACCCCGACTTCAGCCGGAGGCGGAACAACTGGCCGAGAGGAACTCGTTTTAAATTCCTTCGGCAATCTGGGTTTGTACGATCGACCCAGCACCAATCGCCCGAATGCAAGTGGAAGAATTGGTCAAGAGCGGGAGACCCATACCCCAGTCACTGGTGCCATCGGAAGCCAGAGAGTAGCCAACGGTAACTACGACGATAGTTCGCGATCCGGTGCGGTTGTTGAGAGACAACCAAGAGGTCCTGGCGCTGATTGGGGAGCTGGCAATGGGTTTTCAAGACCACGACAAAATGGTCACGTCAATAGAGGTAGTGGTGAGCATGATCCAGCCATCTTTGACAATGGCTGGGATGATAACACAGCGCAAGATTCGTCCGATCGAACCGGTGTCCCAACCTCGCGGTATATCTAAAGTCATTCATCATCGAAATTCCGCGGGAGACTATTTGACGACGTTAGGACATACACTTTAGACCAACTGTCCGAATCTTATATTCCCGGCGCATCTTGCCAGCAACATAAAAAGCGGGGTTCTCTTTAGTGTGTAGATGCAATCCGACTTACGAACCTTGTCGGATACATCAGTCAGGATGGAGTTTGACTGTCTCCTCGCACACAGTCAGACATTATGTCTGCTTCTCAGGAGTCTTGGCAACTTCGCGTATTGTTTTTATCGTCTTTGCGCCATTTTCGAGCATTTCGCTAGATCATTCGGTCGTATTGGAAATTGATCGTTGGTTGTGCGCTGTTTACCGCCTTTGTTTTCTGTTGCTGCTTCAGTACATATTTACGGGATTATTATCTCGAACCTTAACGAACGACGGAACGGACGACGAGACGACTACTTTGACTCGGCCCTGTTTTTACAATTCCCCCAAAATCTTTCATCACACCACAAACGATAGGATACCAAATACAGCGACTGGGCAACCATCACGATTTACGCCGTATGACATTCATCCTTCACGATACGGAAATGGGACTCGATCCGACTAATTCTAGGGGCTGTCTTCATCTTCGTCAGTGATGATAATGATGATGTCGATGAGGATGGCCCTGTATCCTCACATCAAACAATCCTCGAGCCTTTCCAACCTTGGACGGACACGACAAAAAAACGATATGCTTCTTCCTTCATCTTTTTCGCCTTGCTTCAGGTCCTCGATCCGAAAAGCCTTCACCCCATCGGCTTCTCAACCTTTTGACATCCATTGAATCGTTACCAGTAATGTGAAATGGTGACTTGGGATCATTTAAAACGGTTTTGCTTGGGGTGTCAGCAGCTGGCTGGTCGCAAAACTCCTTGCGAGCGACCTGATTTCTGTACGCTATCATCGCATCAATTGTTGCTCTTGCAAAATTCGAACTTTCTATCTGCTTATTTGCGGCTGTGTTTTCTTCTTTTGAAATTGAATCTGGGTCTTATCGGTTACATGGTTGGGGTTAGTAAGGTATTCAATTTGACAGAAGCTGCCATCCGGTTGAGAAAATGTGCACCGTGTGCTGGCTTGCCGGAATGGTAGTATAGGGAATCATGCAGTGTTATAGTGCTGTGGGGAGAAGAATTAACTGTTTATTTGATTATCTGCCATCACTCATTTGAAGTGAACCTTGCTTAACTGAGTATTTGCTTTCTGACTTCGCTGAAGCTTGCCGAATTAATCATCTGTTCTGTTATCCTCTCCTCTTGATGCCCATCACTCTTAGTAGCCGCATCCCCATTCTCAACTCAAGATCGGTCTTGGTTTCCTTGAGGAGTACTAGGCCTAGCGAGCTGACTCCATATTCCTCACTGCATCGTAACCCTGACCCAACAGGAGCCAACGACATGATGAGCGCTATGCCTACAGCCGACCAATAACTGAATCGTCATATCCCTAATACCAGATTGTGGCCTTGCTGATTCGATGTTTTGAACTACCGCTCGTCCTGAGGCTTTGAGTCTGACGAGCTGAGATATTGGATCGTACGACCATCCTAGAGCTGGATGGTAGGTTATATTTACAGAGGGACGATCATTGTGGTCTTGCTTGCTTGTCGTGATCCTTCCTCTGCAGATGCGCCGCTACCTAAGGGAAGCATCATTTGGTAACTTTGTACCGGTGCTTTGTGACATCGATTTACTCGATCTCGTGCAAGGCAAATTATTTATGCTTGCGCGTTCACGGCTTCTCAAAGAATGCCAGGTAACAATATGCAACCTTATGATAAAGTCGTAATCGGTGCTGGTATTTTATGCGCCATACTAAACTGTCATCAAGGAATCGAGCACTTAAAGTGCGTTTGGTACTAATTGTAATCGGAAGGATTCTATGGCTTTGCGGCAGCAAAGATCTATATCCAGCTTCATCAGTATCGCCATCTTCGAATCCGACTCCTCATGCGGCGGGACCGGCTCTAACCAGGTCTGAAATCCAATAATATGATAGGAGCATACAAATATTCCGATTTACCTATGGATCTCAAGACTTATGGCTTGAAATTAAGTTGGAAGATAGTGGGGGTTGGGTGATCTCACCTACCTTTCGAACAAGAGATGTCCGATGCGCTGCGTCTGTATCACTTCATCGTCCCTCCATACATCATCACGAAACGTACAATCGCATTCGTAGGTATGGTAACGAAAAGCACCGCGCCGTGTGCTCACAATACCGGTCTCTGGATATCTGCGTTCCGAGACAGGAAGCTGGCTGGTGTCGCCTGCTCTCAGCAGGAGATCGCGCATGAAGCAATGCTGCATACCCAGTATGGCAAGTGGATGTATGGAGCGTGTGAATACGGTGCGAGGTTTCCGGATTTCATGTTTGAGAATATTCCGTACCTGGATATTTTATTGAGGGATGTGGGCTTGGAGGGTCATAGGCAGGGAGGTTGGGGAGACATCTGACCAGGCCTTATTATCCTAGAAATTGTAAGGGCGTGGTTGAGGAGTGGCTGGTGACGTAGGAGGGTAAGGAGTGAGTTAGTTCTGGCTGATGAATGCTAGAAATCGAATTTCTACGTTGTTGTCGAAGCTCGGCTAAATCTGGAAGATAATTCTATGAAATTGTTCAATAAGAGTGTTAATGATGGATAAAAGTGCCGATTCCCTATCAAGACTAAGATATAAAGACCTTAGACCAAGTAATTACGAGAAGGTCTATATTGCCCGAAGCCACGACATTATTACATTTCTTCTAAGTAGGCTTTATTGTAAATCTCTATGGTTAAAGCCTAGGTATACTCCTTGAACAGCATCGACCTGATAGCTTCTTTTGATCTATCAACTTCCCGCGAAATTTAGCTAGTAATTACAGACGATAGTGAATAAAAAGATGGGCAAAGAATATTTTGTAAGTAATTATGAACCTAAGTAGAACACGAAATTCCACAAAGTGTTTTCATTATTTCATAAGGCACATTCGAAGTCTTTTATCAAGAGGATCGACGAGAGAAGAAACGTGGTTAAGTGAAGTTATGTGAGGTTTCATTGATCACAAGTATATTGATTAATTTTCCGAGGAAAGAATCCTTCTCTATTTGTATAGCTTCAACCTCGATTCTAATGTTACTTAATACTATTGATTTCGTATGGCGGGTTTTAGTGAATACATGTCTCAACTTGCAATTAGACTTTTTTTCATAGGGATAACCTAGGAATACTAAAACCTAGGAATGCTAGAATATTAATAACTATTAATAAAAATAACTATGTTTTTAAATCAGGGACTTTTCAGATTATATAGTAATAGCAGATAGTAATAAGGAGTAATTTAGTTTTTTAAAGAAGTTTAATTAAGAGTATTATAATAAAAAAAAAAGTAAAGAACTTATTCCTCTTAATCTATACCTTTTTTATCCTCTTTATCTATAATAATAAATCCCTCCTACTTAGAGAACTCCTCTTTATTATCTTCTTCTTCTTTATTAGTAGAGATTTTAACTAGAATATTATTATTATTATAGTTATCTTCTTTAATCTTAATCTCCTTATCTCTAGTATAAAATTCCTTAATAGCTTTAAGATTAGTAATATCTTTTACAAAAGTATTTATCTCCTTCTTTTTAACTCTATATTTCTTATTACTCTCCTTAATAATCTTTACTTCTAATCTCTTAATTAGAAGCTTTAAGTTTTTCTTAAAAGAACCTCTAATACTAGAAGCTAACTTATTATTATTATTATTATCTTCCTTAAGCTCTCTAGCTTTTCTCTTCTACTAAATTATAGTTAGAATAGATAGTAATAAGTAATAGTAATAGAACTTACTTTATTTCTAACTCTTAGTGCTTTCTTTCTTATAGCTTTCTTCTCCTTAAGAACTAACTCTAATTACTTATTCTTAATATATAAGTACCTTATAACTAAATTATTATACTTCTTACTAGCTTTAGCTCTCTTAGCTAGAACTCTGGCTTTAGCTTCATTTTATAAGCTCTCTTTCTCCTTATCTAGAAGGTCTTTATAACCCTTCTGCTTCTTTATAGTAATATAAGCACGATATAAAGCCTAAAGAAATATTAGAGAAGCTGCGAATAGTAATAAAGATAGTTACTTACTTATCTCTTAGTATTACTAGCTATTTTAATCTAGAGTTAGATATCTGCTTTAATAGTATCTCGGCGCTTATTAAAGGTTAATATAATAATAAATGTTTTATTTATTTAAAGGGAATTATAACTATAGTCTATTATTATACTATATTACTATTAGGACTGAATAGATATAGGAGGGGAAAGGTCACTTACTAGTTTTAGTTCGATATAAGAAGAAGTTATTTTAATCTAGTAGGAAAAGTAGTTATTTATTTTAAAGTAAAGGCGTACCTACGATAGATTTATATTTAAGTAACTCGCTTATATTTACTTTATATACTTTCCTTTATTTATTTACTTAATATTTACGTTAATAAGTTATCATTGTTTATAAATATATAAATAGCTTCTTAGCTAGGAAATTCTAAACTTCTAAAAACCAGATACTTCTATAATCTCCTCCCGGTAAGTTATACCCTATATAGTAATACCTAATAGTAATAGTACTGATACTAATAAAGGCTTATAATTAAGATAGCACGCTCTAAAGCTACTATGAAAAAACCTAAGAATATAGCTACTTTAGTACTTTCTCCTAAAAAGAAGAGTACTAGAATATTCACCTTACCTATAAAGCTTACCTTAGCTGAAAAAATCACTACTTAGGATAAGTGTCACGGGTGAACAATATATATACGAGGGTTCATAGTAGTATTGAATAAGTTTGATGAGGAGAGAGTAAGAATCTAACCGGAAGCTGTAAGAAAAGGTACGTAGTACTAAGGCTTAAACGAGCCTTAGTCAGCGAGTCGTACTAGTAATACTAGTACTATAAGCTAAGGGCTTAACTCTTATATTACTCCCCTCCTCCCGCTTATTTCCCTACGGAGACTAATAGTAAATAGTTATAAAATTCCCTTATAATTAATAACTACGTTCTATTACTAAATATTAAGTATCTTACTATTATTATTCGCCTCTTTATTATAATCCCGCTATATTAAGCTAGCGCTCTGCTCTTATTATCGCTCTATCCGGCTAAGATATTATTAAAGTATTATTATACTCCCTTTTATTATTATTCACTTCCTTTATTATTATCTTACTATATTAAGCTAGCGCTCTGCTCTTATTATCGCTCGATCCGGCTAAGATATTATAAAAGAAAAGACTTTCTACATTTTAGACTTCTCTTTCTTCTTCTATATAATAATAATAACTATATTAAAGTAAGTCTCTCTCTCTTCTTCTATATTAAAATTCGTGAATTATATATTAAAATCCTATTACTATACTATTAGGATCTATATTAAAACTAGCGGAATCAGATATCTCTTATTATTTACTATATTACTTATACTCTCTCGAGCTCTAATTATATTAACTAAGCTATAAGTATTATACTTTACTTATTCTCGGACGGGATCTTAATAAACTCAGTCGAGCTATTTCTAATTCTATATCTATTATAAGAATAAGAAGAAAAATTATAAGAACTTATAAGTTTTCCTCGGATTCCGCGCGAAAATAATTAGCTTATATAATAGTCCTTAAATCTCTTATATCGCTTACTTTATTTAGATCTATTCTATTAATATTAATAAGTAAGTACTATACTCTACTTATTTTTCGTTACTTTATATTCTATTTAGAAATAAAGCTTATACTAATCTTATTAAAGTCTTAAAAGCTTAGAAAGCTCTTAAGCTCCTCTAATTCTTTAGTCTTCTCTTTATATAAGTTTATTTAGTTTCTGCTTATTTCTTATTAGTAACTAATATTTTTTAGTCCTTTAGCCTCTGAGACTACTACTTCTATTATTACTATTATTACTTAATAAGATTAAATATAAGTAATTATTAGATTCCGTGTGTTTTTAATTAGCTTACTCTCTTTTAGTACTAGTAAAGTACCTCTAGCTCTCAGTTTAGGACTTTACTAAGCTTCTTAGGGACTCTATAGGAGATATAGCGGAATATATATCTTTTTTTTTTTTTTTTTATAGTATTATTTTCTTAAGAATTAAAAATCTAAAATTAAATCCTAAAATTAATCTTCTTTCTCTTTTTCTTTTTTATTTTATAAAAATATAATTCCTTTTATCTAAAAACGTCCCGGATCTTAACTAAATCATATCGGAAACTTTCTTTTCTCTTTCTATCCTTATAAACTCCTCCTTCTTTATTATTTCCCTTAAGATCCGCTTACTTCTACTCGGGGTTTCGATTTCCTCTTTTCGTTTTCTTTTCCTATTAAGATAAAGGTCTATTATATATATTAGTATCCTTATACTTTAGTTCGTATTTATCTAAAGCTATAGAATCCGCTAAGTTTTCTAAGAGTTCTTATATTAGTTTATAATAATTTAGCTATTTTATAAGTATTTCTCTAAACTTTCCTTATTCTCTTTTCTTATCTCTTATATAAAGGATCTATTCTATTAAAAACTCTTCTTATATCTTAAATAGGACTAGATCTAGTTATTTATTATTAGTCTCCTGCTAGAAAAGGAGCTGAACCAGAACCTCTTGAGAAGCGTAGTTGTATTATCGAGAAGGTCTGAAGACCTTGGAAAGAAGGCTATGGAAGTAAAGGTCTATGCGCTAACTAGCTAAGGCAAGTTAAGTGATATCATAAGTCTACTACCTATAAGTCTCGCCCTCGAGACCTCAAATTAATATACTAAAGTAAACTATATAATATATCTGTAAATATACCTCTAGAGCTATATACTCTTAGAAGTCTACCTGAATAACTCCCTCTAGAGATAAAGAATACCTCTTTCTAATATTATAACTCCTAAAACTATAGATTATAACTCTATAATCTATAACCTTAAACCTTCTACTTATATTATTAAACTCCTTATTCTAGCTACTATATACTTAGTATAGAATCTCTTTTTATAACCTTGATTCTCCTGCTTATCCTGAGCTTAACTAGCAGAGAATATCTACCTTTCTTAGCTCTGAGATTCTAGTAAGATAGTAGTCTCTCTTCTTATCTATTAACTAGGTATAAGTTTCGTAGATAAAAGGGCTTAAGCTGATCGATATGAAAGTAGCGGAGTATAAGTGTTCTATTAATCTATTATAAGGTATAAGATTTACTATATTTACTCCTAAATCTAGAGATAATAAAAGGACCTCTCTAGCTTAGGCGGAACTTTTAACTTATTATAGTATAATCGTGAAGTATAACTATAGACCTAACTCTAGGACCTTATCTTCTATAAGCTCTTAAATTATATAGTTCTTTCTTTCTTATTCTCTCTAAGTATAAGGCTATATCTACTTACTTTAACTTAGTAGCCTGAGCTCTAATATACTCTAATACTCTATCTTCCTATTCTTTATTCTCTTTACTATCTGCGCCTTAGAGGAAATTAGGGAATCCTTAGATATCTAGCTCTTAATAGATAGTTCTGATATAATAAGCTAGAAAGGTAAGATCTACCTCTGACCTTAGTTAGTACCTATAGTATATATAAAATAGGGAGTACTTAAGGAACTTAATCTCTCTTAAGTTTACTTTAAATACGACTTTCTGAAGCTTAATAGTATAATTAGGTCTAGTCTTACCTATAGCTTACTATACTAAGTCTATAGCTTTCTCTACTATACTAGTCGATTTCTTAGAAGCTGAGGGTAAGTTAAGCTATAATATACCTTTCTTACTAATATAGCTCCGGATCTCTTCTCTAAAGTAACTTCCTAGATCTATATAGAAGCTAATAGGTATCTTATCTGATTCGAAAAGTGAGTCTAAGCTACTCTTTATATACTCTGAGTCTGCAGAGGTATAAAGAAAGGCTTAAATAAAGCGAGAGAAGTAGTTTATAATAATAAGAAGATACTTAAACTCTTTAGGTAGTTATATAAAGGAGCCGCAGAAATCTGCCTTAAGTAACTCTATAAGTATAGAGATAATAATCTGCGAGAGTAGTGCGGATCTTTATACTAGTCTATATTTTACGTATTAAAGATAGCTTGCGATATATAAAGTAATATCTTTAGTAAGTATAAGCTAGTAGACGCCTCTGAGTTTTCTAGTCGTAATAGTTAAAGTAAAATATCCGCTTTCGTTATAAGCTTTTACTAAAGCTTTCGTAACTTAACCTAGTACTAGATAATATTTATATATTCCTCTCTACTTGTACTATAGTACCTTATGCTCCTACTTATATTTCTTATATCGGAGCTCTAGGGACCGCTTCCTTACTCTGTTAGCGCCTTCTAGGTAAGTGCTATAGATTAGGAACTTAATAATATCTTTATATTAGTATATAGCCTCGTAAGCCTTAGAAGGGGATATTATCTTGACTATTACTAGCTTTGATATCTAGTATATCACTGTATTTAGGGTATTAGATAATTCTAATAGAGGTATATTATCTAGGACTTATAGGCTAGTAAAAAGTGAACTTGATTATAAGATTATAGCTTAATATCTTTCTCCTATTATATATAAAGTAGCTATGAAACCTAAATCTTCCCTCTTACTTCTAGCTTATTTCTTAATATTATTAACCTTAAATATTCCCTTAATAACTTTAAGCTTCTTATTATTAGCTTTCTTAGAAGTGAGCTCTAATTCTTTTAGTAGATCTTCATATCTACTAATTCCGTCTTTCTATCTCTAGATAGGTCTAGTAGTAGTCTACTGCTCTTCTCTAAACCTTACTATATCTAGTCTATTATAATTATCTCCCGGGAAAATAGTACGTAATAAAGTATCTATAGTCTTATTTCTACTACTAGGAATATAGTGAATCCGTATATTTAATAACTTTWGCTCTGAAGCTTACCTAGTATAAATTCCTTCTTAGAGCACTAAGGAGTCCAGAAAGTGAGTAAGTAGCTGATAATCTATATAGATTATTCCTAGCTTATCTTCTCTTAATATATAATAGTACTTATAGCTGAACTCTATAATAGAAAGTAGCTCGTGTTTATAAGTTCTATAATTTCTCTAGGCCTTAGAGAATATGAAACTATTAAATAGGATTAGTACTATATTCTTCTTACCTTCTTTAACTTAGGTAATATAATAGCCTCCTATATAGCTACTAGTATCTGTATATATTTAGATTAGCTGAGTTAGATTATATTTATTCCTTTCTATTACCCTAAAGTATACTTCCTTGGGTAGCTCAAATGATACCTTCTTACTCTTAGTCTATCTCTATTTAATATCTCTAGTGAGTCGATTTAATAGTCGAGTAATCTCTGTATAGTTCTTCACTTAGGGCCGCGTAATCTAGATCGCTCCTAGGAATCTTCTAACTTCTATAGTATTCTTAGGAACCGGTTATACCTGGATTCTTAAGGCTCTTTCTAGTTTAATTATTAATTTACCCCTAGCCTTATATAAGGTTCCTAAAACTAATACCTTTATTATAAATAGTAGATACTTCTTGAATAAAAGCTTTAGGCTAGACTATAGAAGTCTAAGTAAGAGATAGTCTTTCAGAAATATAAATGCTTCCTTAAATATCTTAAAGGCTATAAAGATATTATTTATATAGAAGAGTAAAGATTAAAGAATTACTCTACTTTCAGTAATAATTAGAGAAAATAGTAAGGGCTTAGAGTTATCGAAACCTTTCTCTACTGCTTCTGCAGATCTTAGTATATCTCTAAATACTAGCTTTATAAGTTCTATTATTAAGAAGGCTAAGCTTCTATACTCCTAAGATATATGTATTAGCTATATTTAGCTATAGCTAAGTACAGAGAAAGTATAGATATAGCGGTCGTCTAGGTATAAGTTTACTAACTAATAAGCGTATTTAAGGTCTATCTAGATAAATAGGCGATACTTAGGATTACTAAGAAATATAAAGTATTCTGCTATCGAGATTATTTAGTAACTAGGAGTTTTCTCTTTAATTTTAAAGTAATTAAATATTACCTTATACTTTTTAGTCTATACTTTAGAGTCTAATTCTTTATCTACTATATATAGATAGCTATTCTAATCTAATAGCGCTCTATTAGCTAAGAGTATACTTTTAAATATCCTATACTTAATTCCCTCCTTAATTGTTTTATTTAGCTAAGTAAGCTTTACTAGGGTATATCTTCTAGCTATATTCTCCTGGACTAGCCTGGAATATTCGGGGATTCTAGCTCTATAGTGTAACGTTCCTGGTTCTGACTGGTACGCGGTATACAGGCTCGTCGGTTAGTATCAGCTATGAAGTAAAGTAAATAAGAAGTTCAGTTCTTAATTGGAATTAAGATGTTATAAGCAGGTATTAATTGCTATATGAATTTGAGCACGAAGCTCCTATCTAATGGCAGAAGTGCTAGTCTTATATAGAACCTTCGTTCCCTTATGCTAGCTATACAAGACCGTCTTGRAGAGCGCGCAAGCTCTCGCGACCTATCTAGTAATCTAGCATATCACGTGATCCTGGATTACCTACAGCTATAATACTATTATTACTTCAATACAGGTAGACGTATAYTACTACTCGCTGGTTTATACTATAACCGTATTAGTGCCTTTCCTCTAATAGTACTAACTCTTTTCTGGTATAAAAACTCGTCTGGTATATACTACTAGATAGTACTATTAGTATTCTAGTGCTAGGACAGTTTTGGTGCTAAGAACTATGCTAGTTCATGATACTATCCCCCTTCTGTCTTAGCGTATCCCTACGCTTAAGTACGCCTAAGGAAATATCGACAACTGCCTACGGCCGTCTCCTTCTTTTATTATACCCCCCGAACGCTTAACGAAACAAGTTAATTATATTGCACTTAGAAGATAAATAGAACTAAGTAGTAGAATTATAACACTATGTACTAGATATGAAAAGGCGGAATATAAAGAGTATATATCGCCTCGCGATCCTAAACTAACTAGATATAGTCGTTGCGCCCGACTGAATAAATCCTGCGATATTCGTATAAGGAACCGAATACCTATAGCTTCCGAATAGGAGAGTCTGGATTCCAAAATCGAGAAACTGGAGGACGAGGAAGACTCAGCTATAGCCGAGTTCTATACGCGAATTATAAGGTTAAAGAAATAGAAACGTTTCTTATATAAAAGGCGGCAAAAGATAATTACTACTAGTTTGAATTCGATAGCTGAGCTCGATGCTCTTAAAGCTCTAGAAAAGGAAGAAAAAGAGAAACAGGAAAGAGAGGGGGCGCCCAAAGACGCTGAGCTGGCGGGCGCGGAACCCTCTAGTTCCGATGTCCCTATCGACCCCTCGTTCGACCCGACGGTCGACCTTCCTTTCGACCCTGCGGACCTGCTCTGGGCAGATCTGGGTTTTATCGATGGAAATTAGCTAGTAATACTAAGTAGTAAAGGCTTGACTTAGATTCCTATGTGTTTTCCGAATATAAATAGTTCTTCTATTTCACTAGGTATCTAATAATACCTTATTTATACTGATAGTCTAGTAGTTCCTCTATATCGTATTCTACGAGTAAGTTGACTAGTTTAGCGTATATCTTCGGGGCTAGTAGTGCTCCCGGTGGTGCTTTTTCTAATAAGGATATATAGAATATCGGGAATATTTTCTTTATTATAGCTAATAGCTAGAGTTTATAATTCAAAGGTCCTTTAATACGTTTAATTTTGAAAGGTCTAAGTTTCTTATGGTCTAGCTTATTACTTAGTCTCTATATATTAATGTTTTTCTATAGAAGGTAAACCTTATCCCCCTCCTATAGTATTAGCTCCTGACTACGATTCTTGTTATAGTAGTGCGTATTCTTCTCTACTATAAACTGGAGTTCCTCTGCGAGTTCCTTATAGAGGTCCTAGATATTCCGGACCTAGATACGAGCTATATTATTATCCTTAACTATTAAATTAGGTTCTCTATAAGCGACAGGTTCGTAACTGTAATTCGCGAAGAATAGTATAACCTTTATTGTTTCCGTGGTCGAGCTATTATATATAAACTCTATAAGCGGCAGCAGTTCTACCTAATTATTTTATTAATAGTTAATATAGTAGCGTAAGTATACTTTAACTACTTAGTTTATTCTTTTATTTCCTCTATTAGTCTAAGGATAGAAAGCTATTAATAGTTTCCGTTTAGTCCTTAGGAACCTTATTAAAGTATTCTAGAACTTTAATATAAATAACTTGTCTCGATCCGATACGATTTCTTCGGGTACTTTATGCTTGGAGACTACCTCCTTGAGGTATACTTATGCTAGGTGTTCGGCTGTAAGAGTGGATAAGACTAGTACTAAGATCATATACTTAGTAAGTCTTTCTATGATAATAAGTATCATATTATAGCTAACTCCCGTGACCGGGTCCTTCGATAGTAGTAATAGCCCTATAAAGTCCTATAATATCGATTTCCAAGATATTAGCAGTATTAGTACTATGATTATCTGCCTATAAGGTGCATATCGGGAAGACTTATTCCTAATATAAGTATTACAGTTAGCTAGTACTTCTTTGATTACTCGGCGGAGTCCTTCCGACRAGTAGTTTCTTGAAATCCTCAGATACGTCCTTCGTATCCCTTGGTATCTATGCGCGGGAAGCTCGTATTATTCTTTGACGTATACTTTTATTAAGCTTAGCGGAAGCTAAATTTTCCTATTAACTCGCATAATACTATTCTTGATTATATTCCTTATAACGAGTTCCTTAGTCTTATCCAGGGATATTCTATCTTTCTTCTAGGCCTCCTTTAAGGTATTATACTAAGGTCTCTTAATTTCTTACTTAATCGCAGTAGCTTCTCGGACGTTAGTAACTATATCTCTATTATCTAGCTATTTAAGTAAAGCGGTCTTATTATAGACCTTATTATCCTTATAACTTAGTAATCTACTCAGAGTATCTACTCGTGTATTATCTTTTCCTTATATATACTTAATAACTAGGTCAAAAGAGGCGAGTTCCTCTAACTATCGGGCTAATTAACGATTATCTAAGACCTTAGTAGTTATAAAGGTTCGGAGATTCATATAGTCAGTATAGATAATAACTAGGAACTTGGCTCCTTATAAGTATATTTTCTAGTGTTTAAGTACTTTAATAATCGCTATAAGTTCTTTCTTATAGATATTATAATTCTGTTCGGCCGGAGATAAATTCTCTGAAAAGTAAGCGACTAGGTATAGTCGTCTTTCGTTGTCTCGCTGCAGGTATACTGCGCCGGTACAGGTATCAGAGGCATTTGTTTCTACTATACTTTCCTTCTTTTCGTCGAAACTATATAAGATTAGTTCTTTTATGAATTCTTTCTTGATTTTCTGAAAAGCTTCCTCGCACTAGCTAGTCTAAGTGAAAGGAACGCCTTTCCTTATTAAACTTATAAGTATTTCGGCTATCTTAGAATAGTTTCTGATAAACTATTAGTAGAAGTTAGCGAAACCTAACTATAATTATATATCCTTAATATTCTTTAGTGATTCCTATTCCTTTACGGCTCTGATTTTCTCCGGGTTAATACTTATCTCTCCCGGGCGAATAATATATCCTAGGAAAGTGACTTATTTAACTGAGAATTCATATTTCGATATCTTTAGTCTGGAATCTACTTTATATAGTGCTTCTATAACTTAGGTGACATAGCCCTAGTATGCCTCGATAGTCTCCGAGTATACTAGGATATTATCTAGGTAATATATAGTGAATTTCCTAATGAAGTCCTTAAGAATATCGTTATTTTATCTTTAATACGTGGCTAAAGTATTAGTTAAGCCGAATAGTATTACCGTATATTCCTATAGCCCTAAGGGTAATACGAAAGCAGTCTTCCACTTATATCCCTCCTTAATTCAGATCAAATTAAACGCGTTATATTAGTCCAACTTAGTATATATCTTTACTCTAGCTAGCTTATCCCGCAGGTACTAAGTATTTAGTAAAGGGTATATATCCCTTATTATCCTATTGTTAATTATCCGATAGTCTCCGTAAGGTCTCCCTTTAGGATCTCTTACTTTCTTAACTACTAGTATATTAATAGCGTAAGGTAACTTGGATTTCCGAATCTATCCTTTCTTTATACCTAACTCCCGATACTCCTTAAGCGTCCTTATAGTATTATAGTTATAGTAGCGAAGTTTCTCTGCGATAGGTATAAATCCATCCTTGAAGTTTATCTTATGATCCTAGGGTTTATACTCAGGTAGAGCCCTTATGTCCTGCGGATCCTCGAACAATTTCGAGAACTTCCTATATAGTTCGGGTAGCTGTTCCCGAATATTATCTATCTGACTAGGATAATTCCTAGGTTCTATCTGACTAGGAACCTGACTTAACTAGCTAGAGTCTATTAGCGTTATTATTAAGAAGGCGGCGCTAGCCTCTCTTTTACTAGCTAGTTAACTGCGTTTATATTTATAGTTACTGAACATGACTTTCTTAGTTACTTAGTCTACGCTAGAATTATGGTTATATAGCTATAATATTCCTAATACGATATCGTATTATCTAGTAGGTATAATATCGAAGTAAAGCGTTTCTTCGTATCTATTAACGACTATCTTTATTCCTCTTATTCTTCTGCGGACTTATCCGTCTGATCCGGCGCCTTTTCTATCTAATAAGGTAAGGCGGTATAGTTTCGGGTTAACGGCAGTAGGAATATTCTATTTCTCGATAAAAGTTAGGTTCATGAAACGTCCTATAGCTCCTGAATTAATAAGTGCTTTTATCTTAATACTATCTACTATAACTAGTAAGATTAACTYATCGAACTCTCTAGTAGTAGTAAGCTCTAGGTATAGTAGTTCTGTTACGGAGTAATCACGTGCTTCTTTAATAATTCTCCCTATCGTTTCGTCTAACTAGGTCCTAAGGCCGGGTTCGTAGGTAATCAGGGTATAGGGTYTATAGTAATAGAGATTAACTTACCTATGAATCGGATCTAGTACTATTCTTTAATAAGTAGCTAGTTCTGATAAGTGCTATCTTCTCTACTAATAACGTTCCCCTCCTATTTCCTCGGTGATAGCCTAGGTATCCTTAATTTAAAGGAACCGATCTAATTGTTCGAATTCTTTTAGTTCCGGTTCTCCTTCGAGGTTAGCTACGTAACGATCTGGTCGTTCCTCGATATCCCTAGTATTAACTTAGAACATAATAGTAGTAGTATCGCGGTAGGTAATAACGCAATCTATACCCGGGTTAAGTATATTATAGGTTTAGTAATATTCCACAAAATCGGGCTTAGTTCTATTATAAACCTATATTCTTCTTCTATTATTATAATTTCGAAGAGTCTAGTTTTCGTTATTATATAGAAGATTATTATGCAGATAGTTACTTTTATCTATAATACTCTAGCTTTCTTAGTCTTTATTTAGAAGTTCAATTAAGTTCTCTTCGAATTCTTCGCTAGATTCATAAGCTATAAAGTCCTATGAGCTCTATTCTGCGCTAGAAGCTTCTTAGTAATCTGGCTTCCTTTCGGCTAGTCCGAACTCTCTCTTGGGTTTATTCTAGGGTTTCCCTCCCTGTTTCTTCTTCTGAGAATAATCACAGGCGAGGTATCCTAGCTTACTACACGTATAGTATAAGCCCTTCTCTTAGCGTTTATCTTTCTTAGCTTAGCCCTTAGATCCTCTTTTTACTCTATCTATTTCCATTAGATTATAGTAGTTATATTTATTATTTAGGTAAGGTTAGAAATTTCCCTGATATTTACTATATTGTTATAGAAATTGAGGTTTCCGGAGGTAAGTAGGGGTAAAGTATCCTCCTTTTTCCTTCGCTTATTCCTGGATTTGTTTATTAATAGTAGTAAACGATTTGATTAGGTCTTCTAAGTTATCTAGTTTATTAGTCCTAGAAAGCTTATCCTTAATATAATCCTTAAGGCTCCGGTAGTATTAGGCTCTTAATCTACTATCTGTCTAGTCTAACTACATAGAGTAGCGGTAGAACTCGGTAGTATATTCGTGAACAGATCCTCGCTATCGAATTCCTAGCAGGTGCTTCTCGGCTTGTTCTTTCTTATTAGGGTCTCTAAAGACTCCTTTAATAGCTATAGTGAAGCCTGCGACAGTTCGAAAGATAACTCGACTCTTTTCGGTTATAGCGGTAGAACAGGCCCCGGTTAGGTGTCGATTGACTAAGTAATCACTTAAGGCCGGTTCGATCCAGTGGGCTGCGGTATCACGGAGGAACGAAGTAATCTATAGTACTTTAAGGGAATCTGCTTCAAACTTATCTCCGTTGAAAGCGAGGTATATTTAGTACTAAAGGATAAATTGACCTAAGTTATTACGGTTTCTATAATAGGTATTAGGCAGGTTAACTCGGGGTGGGATAACTTTATTAATCTTTTCCGTCTTACCGACTTAGGATCCTTCTCCTGTAACTAATCCTTCTTTAGGGGCTATTTCGTTCTTACTAACGATACTTCAAGTGAGGTGCTTAAAGTGTAACGTTCCTAGTTCTGATTAGTACGCGGTATATAGGCTCGTCGGTTAGTATTAGCTATAAAGTAAAGTAAATAAGAAGTTCGGTTCTCAATTGGAATTAAGATATTATAAGCAGGTATTAATTACTATATGAATTTGAGCACGAAGCTCCTATCTAATAGCAGAAGTGCTAGTCTTATATAGAACCTTCGTTCCCTTATACTAGCTATGCAAGACCGTCTTATAGAGCGCGTAAGCTCTCGCGACCTGTCTAGTAGTCTAGCATGTCACGTGATCCTGGATCACCTATAGCTATAATACTATTATTACTTCAATACAGGTAGACGTATAGTACTACTCGCTAGTTTGTACTATAACTGTGTTAGTGCCTTTCCTCTAATAGTACTAACTCTTTTCTGGTATAAAAACTCGTCTAGTATATACTACTAGATAGTACTATTAGTATTCTGGTGCTAGGACGGTTTTGGTGCTAAGAACTATGCTAGTTCGTGACATATAGTAGTAGAGATCAGTAAAGGGTATATCTTCTAGGCTTATTAAGTTAATAAAGTAATATATATATAATAGCTTATGAACTTACTTAACTGTCGAGCAGTTATTACGAGTGCGTGAGGAATTACGGTAGTGTCAGAGTCTTAATTCATATAACTATAGAAAGGATTCTCCCTATAAGAGGGAGTTCCTTAGCGATAATTACATAAGCGAGGCTGTCGCTTTAATACGACTAGTAAGGCTATCAGGAAATACCTAGGGAGTATTTACCTACTCCTAATTCCGTATAATATACCCCTCTCGCTTAGTAGTTCCTTCTAGCTGCTACTGATAGTATAAGTAAATACTTTATAGTATAAATAAATAATTAAATATTAATATAGAACGTAATCGTACTAGAAGGTAATATAAATAAACGAAATGTTAATAAAGAATATAGTCGTTCCAGAAGGCTATAGAATACAGGAGTATAAGCGATAATAGTAATATAGGTATAAATACTTCGCTTTAGAGAGCCTAGAATTTTATTTTATAATAATAACCTGATTAACTATAGCTATATCTACGAACGATCGTCTTCCGTCCGGCGCTCCGTCGTACCTCTACTTCCTTTCTTCTTCTGAGTCGGATAGTTTAGTAGTCGCTACTATTATCGCTGCTCTCGTACCTGTTATTCTTATTATCGCCCCCCCCCCGGACCTCCTGCTCTTATCGCTCCTGTGACCTCCTGTTATACAGCTGCCAGAGGGCCTCTTCGGCCTATTCCTTATAGGCACTATATCTGTATAGACTTACGGGGTATAGTCGGTCCTCCTTACCGCGATAAGCGTCTAGCCGCCCGCTGTTTCCGTTACTACTAGGGTAATAAGCCTAGTTGTATCGTAGCTCCTACTGCAGCTATAGCTCTATTCGCTGCTTTTATATTAGTAAAGCTAACGGAGAGTACTCGCGTATATTCTCTCTTACTATTACTTAGTATATTAGCTAACTTGAATAGGCCCTTACCGCTCGCCGGGCTGCTATTAAGAGCGCTCTAGTTATAGAGGAGGAGGAGGAAGAAGAGGAGGAGGATACTGTAGCCGAGCGCCTAATAGTAGAGGCCAAGGATAAGGATAATAAGGAGGAAAGCTCGGTTAGTAAGTAAACCTCTTTTTAAACGTTAGTATATTAATTCTAATATTATAGTCCCGGAAACCCTTATTCCCCCGCCTCGCCCTATTACTAGTAGTCTTACTAGTTGTATAGCTACTCGTGCTATAGTACTTATAGAGGTAAACGTATTAGCTAGGTCGCTCCGGCGTTTAGTGGATATTCTTCTACTCTCTTTATAAGGTAGAGGAGTAACGAGCTTTATATCCTAGAAGTAGTAGCTTAGGAACGTTTCTTATTACGTTTATACTTCGGTATAGCTTAGTAACCTAGAAGTAGGCCGCTTAGGAACGTTTCCCTTTTGCGTTATCGTTTAGGGATAGCTTAGTAACTTATAAGTAGGCCGCTTAGGAACGATATCCTAATTGAAGCTATTTCCGACTAATATATTTTTCTAAAATAACTATAAATATTAAGTAATATATAAAAGTAAAAAAGTATAATAGTACTTAAGTACTTACTTTATTCAGTTTTTTAATAATAGAACGAGCGTCTTATAAGTTCAGTAGTCTTATAAAGACTTTAAACTTCTATCTTAGGAGGTTTTTAGTTAATCTATCTACTAGTATAATATTAGTTTAGAGATAAGTTACCTGAAAACTCCCTTTTTTATACTCTTATTATAGCTATATATTCTATATATCGACGTGCTTTAGCTTCGTCGAAATACGCTAGTTCTCTTTAACTATTAAGCGTATTATCTATTAATTATTATAGAATATATTCTATAGTTATCTTAAATTAAGCTATAGCTTCTTGAAGAAGCGTTAGAGCGCTATAACCTCCTTAGTAGTTCGTTCTACTCCTAATAATTCTGCTTTAGTAATAGAAATAATAACTATATCTTATTTTAATACTCTCTAGATAATTGCACCTCTAAATAATATAATAATATACCCCTAGGAGAAGTAATAAGAGACTATATCGTCTGTAAATAAAGTATCTAAAGCTACTATTAGATAAGTCTCTCGGTCTTCGTATCGATAGACTATTACCTAGTAGTATTAACTAAATAAATATCTAATAGTCTAATTCGCTGCTTCGATATACTAGGCGCTTAGGTTCGTTAGGAAGTATAAGAGTTAAAACGCCGTAAAAGTAATATCAGGTCTTATAGTAATTACTATATATAATATAGACCTTACTTTCTCTTAGAATTCCTTAGTTTATTAAATAGTCGCGATAAGTAGGTTTTTAACTAAGTCGTAGCTTAGTAGTAGCGTACTAGAGTATCTTCTGTCGATTAGATTGAATTTCTCTATAACTTTCTTAATATACGTATTATATAAGAATAATATAGTCCTTTCCTAGCGATTTCGAACTACTCTAATACTTAAGAACTATTTAATATCCCCTAGAACTATTATCTCGTATATTAAGTATAACTTATTAATAATCTCTTAGCTTTCTATAGTATTCTGAGCGTAGTAAAGTACCTGAATATTATCGATATAAAATGCTATAAAGACTATTCTTATAGTATTTATGAATATATAAGGTTCTTCTCCTAAGGGTTTTAAGCTTAGGCTAACTAAAG
The DNA here is from genome assembly GCA_900074905.1 of Rhynchosporium agropyri. Classification (NCBI taxonomy): domain Eukaryota; kingdom Fungi; phylum Ascomycota; class Leotiomycetes; order Helotiales; family Ploettnerulaceae; genus Rhynchosporium; species Rhynchosporium agropyri. Next base: position 22,310 of record FJUX01000112.1, on the reverse strand, counting down.
TACTAGCGAAATCACTATACTATAGGGCAAGCGAGTCTCTGAGGCTATATAGTACTCTATCGATTTTAACTACTATACTAGGTTTTTTCCATCTATCTAGTAGATAGTAAGAGACCGGGGCGCTTCTCTTATCTCTCTTGGCGTTTATAAACGTATTTAATATATTAAACTACTTAACTTCTAGGTCGAATTAAGCTACTAAAGCTATAATTACTCTAAAAGAGCGTACTGCTAATATTACTGCGTATATTGAAAAGATAGTTGAGTTATCTTATATATCTTCTTATATAATAATACGTGACTAGTAATATACTAGATTCCCTTTTGAGTCGACTTTATAGGTAAAAACCTACTTTAAAGGTATTAGTTACGTTTTAGAGTCTTCCCTAGAGATCACTCTCTAGTAGTTTCGAGCTTCTAGATTCGAAATCTCTCTTTTAGCGTCTGCCTTGAAGTTATTACTATATAAGTAACTAATTAAGTCTAACTATTTCTTTAGAGCTTTCGGTAGCTTAGTTTAATATTAAGTATATAGGGTTAGAGTAACTTAGGAGTCTTCTCTACTCCTAATACTTAATATAGTAGTAGCTATTACTATATATAGTATTATTATATCTTCGCTATCTATACGCGTTAGGTTTCTACTATAGAATATATCTATAAAGTCTTTTATCCGCGTCTAGCTATTTTATCGAGAGACTCTTATAAAAGAGTAATTACTTCTATACTCGCTATATTGTTTTCTGACTTCTTGAAGTCGTATTCGTTCGTTATAGCGTTACTATTGCTAGCTCTATCGTGCTTAGCGTAGGATTTCGTCCGTCCTAGTCGCTTTGAGGGAAGCTTCTAGTAGTTTAGGGACCTATTGCTCTAAGTCTTATAGCTATTAACTTAGTAATACGACTTAAGGGTATATTTTACGCGCCGCCTCTATACTTTCGTCGGTTTTATTACTATATAGGGTATTCCTCCTAGACTAGTATATTACTTTAGTCTTGCTTAGTATACCTCGACTTAACCTTTCGTAGGGAGTTAGAGCTCTACTGTTTTCGAAGTCGTCGTTTAAGAACTTAATATTAGCTATTTCGTTGTTTAAGAGCTTACTATCGCTGGCTATTTCTATAATCACCCCCGAGCTTCTACGCTTGTACGGAATAAGTTATATCTCGGGAGAGTTAATTAAATCGATATCTATTAGTATAGTTTATTCTTATGACGGCAGGGCTACTAGTATAGCTATTTCGACTTCTATTAGGTCCTATACTTCCTCTTCTATAATAGTATTTAGCGTAGCTTATTTATCTGCTATATTCTCTATAATATTATTAATACTAAGCTCTATATCTAGAGCGACTTAGTCCTCCTCTATTATACTAATAAATTCCTTTAGAGCTTTAGCGGTTTAGCTAACTGCTTTCTCCTCTTCTAGAGAGTAAAACTTCGTCTTATTAAATCGAATATTACGTATTATAATAATATAGCGTAGCTAGAGCACTTAGATCCGATATAAGTTAGAGGTAATATAACTAACTAAGTATTTAAAGTACGCCTTAGGGCTGACTTTGAAGCTTCGTTTATTATGATTAGTATCTCTATCTAATTTTACCGGGTATGCACGCGCCCTATAAGCGTACTCCCTGCTCTAATCTGATCTTAAGTCGGTCGAAACCTTCTTTATAATTAATAGATTATATTACTGAAAATAACCTTAAAACTATTCTTAAAGTACTTAATTTAGGCTCTTTATACTCTGTCTTACGAGAGGACCTTTATTATAAAGGTATATTACTGCGTAGTACGCCTCTAGGTAGAGCTTCTCTAGTAGGTTAGCTTAAATACGTATTTTTATCGATTTAGTGATAATTTCTTAACTTGCGCGTTCTGAGCTACTTACTAGCTCTTTCGTATGCGACAGGGGAAGCTCTATCTCTATTCTCTCTCTATTTACTTACTTCTAGTACCTTATAGTACTAATAATTATAATAATAGAAGTATTATTATTATATTATATAATACATATCGAAAGACTATACTACTTTCGTATCTATACCTCGAAGTTCTCTAGTACTAGTAAGACGTAATTAAGCGACTTACTTAGTAATGTCTATTTAAATAGCTTACTACTATACTTGTCTTTTAGAATTAGTAGCTAGGCAGGTACTATTATACTTAATAGGGAAGTCGAAAAGGTCTTATAAGATACGGTAGAACGGCTTAGCTACTTTATTCTTAGACTCCTAGCGTAATATAACGTTTCTAGCGTATATTATCGCGTAAGCTTAATATTATAGTTATAAAACTCCTTTAAATTTAACGCCTTAGCTAGTATGAAGAAGAGCTCGTAGTACCTTCTCTCCTATATATCCTGTCCTAAGGTGCTATATTTCAGGTATTACTGAGCGTTCCTTTAAAGGTAGTTTAGTCGATTAGAAGCCCTAGTGCGATTTCATATTATGTCAGATTATTAAGTATATTATTAGTAGTATACGTTTAAGCTTCAAAGGATAATAGGAATAACTAGAGTATCTTAAAGGCTTATATTTAAAGAAAGTAAAGTTAAACTAACGCTCTAGTTTATATAAAACTATACTATCGTGGACTTCTCTATACTATAAGGTCGTATCCTTCCCGGATTACTAAACTCTTATTTAAGTAAGAAGAGCTTCTAAGATTATATTAATATTAAACCCTAGAATAACTATGACGTTTATAAGGAGTAAATCCCGAGTGTTTAGACTATTTTCACTTTCGAGTACTTTTTTAAAGAGTCTTTTCCTACGTCCGACTACTATAAGGCGTGATATTCCTACCTCTATAAAGTTATCCTTATTTGACTTTATAAATAACCTTAGTACTAGTAGTTCCTCTAAGTTACTAAGATATTAAGTACTATAGTTATTAATAAGTGTACTTTATAAAAGGGCGTGAGGACTGCTTACGAAGTCTATAGTATATATTCTTATGTTCTTATCTAAATTAAGTAGGTTAGGATCGATAGTAGCTACGCTAAAGTTACTTGGATATTTCGTCTTTAGAACGACTAGTACTAATAGTTTAGGTATTACTTAAATGTTTCCGGTGATTTAAGTAACTAGTAGCTTCTTCTAACTTTCTTTAGCGATTTATTTTCGTAGTTCTAAGTACTCTATAGTATCTAAGGTCTATCTGATTCGCTTAATCTTATTATTAGTCGGTTTATTATATAGCTCGTTAGCGTATCCTCTGTTATAAGCGTAGCGTAATCTCTAGTATTTAATAAGCTCTATAAAGTGCTTATTATTATAAGGGTAACTACTCTTTTCAGACTTCTTAGGATATGAGTTATTATGTAGTAATCGCGGAGAATTGTCTTTTAGCGTATCCGAACGTTCTCCTAAGAAGGTATATAGTCCGTTTAGCGTGTTTCCTCTATGATTTAAGCAGTAGTATTCTTCTAGTATCGCTCTAAAAGCTAGTCTGTAGTCTTCTAGAGTTATATAATTTATATATCCTAAAGCGTTATTAGTTATAATATTCGTAGACGCTTAAGAGGCTTATATTTCCGCATATACTAACGCTACTAAGAGGAAAGACCTAATACCTCTTACTCCTTATATATCTAGTATATTATGCGCTTTAGCTAAATAATATACCTTATGCTAGTTATTATACTAAGTTCGAGGTTTTATCTTTCTACGGCAGCTTCCTTCGGAAGTATTTACTAATACGTCCAGGTAATCCGAAACGACTAATAAGTATACTAAGGCGTCTGAAAGCACTAGGCTTTACTTAATTGAACGTATTAAAGCTTATAAACTTATAGTATTTTTAGCCTTATTATCGTTTATAGCGTCTATAAGGATCGACCCGCTAATAGTAGCGTTTACCTAGTTAAAGAGTTATTAATAGTAGTTACTAAGGAGTATCTAAGTGCTAAGTTTAGTATTGAATTCCTTAATTCTTACTTTCTAGTCGCTTCTAATATTATTAAAAGTAGCTTCTTTAGGTTTAGAAAGTAAGCCTAGATCTATTATAGCAGCTCTCTGCTCTAGCGTTACTTTATCCTACTTATTTTATTTAGCTTTCTCTGCGTTAGTTCTCTTATTTACTAATCGAAACCACTTTACTAACTAACGGTTTATTTCAGCTTATATAAAGTCGTCGATCGAGGGAGGATTTAGGCGTTACTATAAGATATTATCGCTATCTTTACTATCGGGATTAATATAATCGAATATACTTTATAGTTCGGCATAGTACTAGAAGCGTATCTACTACTAGGGCTAGTGTTTTATTTCGCTTAGTTTTGCGTTATCTCGATCGATTATATCTTCCTAGGACGATATAATTATTATATAAGTAATGAGAGGAGTTTTGGGTTATATCGGTATTCTTATGAAGTGTTTTTCAAGTAGTAGTAAGTATCTCCTCGACTAACCGCTCTTCTCTTACGACTCGTAATAACTACCTGAATAATAGTAGTAGGTAGCTCGTGGAACGAGGTACTATAGCTCTTAACTGTCGAGTAGTTATTACGAGTGTATAAGGAATTATAGTAGTGTTAGAGTCTTAATTTATATAACTATAGAAAGGATTCTCCTTATAAGAGGGAGTTCCTTAGCGATAATTACATAAGCGAGGCTATCGCTTTAATACGACTAGTAAGGCTGTCAGGAAATACTTAGGGAGTATTTACCCACTCCCAATTCCGTACAATATTAACTTATTCTAGTAGTATAGTAATACTAAAAGTTAACTAGCTCTTAGTAATCTAACTATCTAGAACTTCGTTAGTTACTTCTACTATTAGTAACCTAATAACTCTTCTTTATGTAGGGAATACTATAATATATAGTAGTTTATTAATTAGAGGTATAGTATTCTGGATTTCAGCGTAGTTACTATAAGATCTAGGCTATATAGTAGATATGCCTCGATATTGTGATTTCAAGGTGAGCTTAATAGCTAGATTTGAGGATAATAAGTAGTTATAGTAGGATCTCGAGGGTTAAGCTTAGATATATTACTTAGGGACCGGAGAAGCTATAATAGTGACTTAGATTAGAGTATATCTCTCTTAGACTCTAGAGTATATATAAGATCTAGATTATTATAACTTAGGAACTCTTTAGTCTTAATTAATAAAGCTAGAAATGTGTCTATTAATAACTAGGGATACTAGGGAGAAATATCCAGATATAGTCTAGAGGCTAAGTAGTCTTTAGATTTTATAGCTTAATGAAGCTAATTCGATACATAGGATCGATAAGAAATATTTTCTAAATATAGAATTGCTAGATAGGGTAGCTAAGGAGAAATATCCCGGTACTATCTAGAGAGTATATTACCTTTAGAATTTATAGGTTAAGGAAGGTAATTTAATACTTGAGATTTCTGAGAGGTGTTTTCTAAATATCGGGGCTTTTAGATAGTTATATCCCTAAAAACCTCCTAATAGCTATAGAGGGCTAGTAATAAGTTTAATATCTTCTTAAGACGTGCTAGTAACTCTAGTTTTTTGAAGAGTTTAATAAAGAAGAAGTATTATTAGAATCAGATTCTGAAGAAGAAGAATTAGAGATAGTATCGTTATTAGTAGTAGAGAGGTCGGAGCTCTCTATAAATCGAATAATTAAATCCGATATATCTTTATTAGATTTCACCTTTAGATATAGAATCAGGTTCAAGGGTATCGATTCTATAAAAAGAGGGCTTTAGATAGTAGTAGTTATTTCTGCGCTTCGATTACTACTAAGGGTAAGAAGACTTTTATAAATATCGATTTTCGTGTTAATAGAATATAACTATAGGAGCTTAAGAAGTAAGCTTAGCTTTTTATCGTTTAGACTCTTAGTATCTCTTATAAACGCGTAGACTCTTCGCTATATATCCTTTACTCTAAAGTTAAATACGACGAACTTAGTAAGTTAATATTATATACTATTAGTAGTACTATAGCTAACCTTAGCGTATATATAAGAGGCTAGTAAAATAGTCTTTAGCCTTAGATATTATTATAACGCGGGAGATATAATAACTAGATTAGAGCCTTAATCTATAGAATATATACTAATCTTTAATTCTACGATTATAACCTTATCCTTTTCTACTACTTTTATCTTCCTAGGAATCTTCTAGGCCTTATTAGCTAGATAGACTCGTAGCGTAACTTAGGTAAGCTTTAAATTCCTAGTGATAATAGCTAATAAAGCTTATATAGATCTAGGTCTAGGTATATTATTCTTAGTCAAAGACTTCAGGTTTACTTTCTTTTAATTACGACGCGTAGATAGCTTATAAAATTACTTTAATATCTTTAGTAATATCTGAAATAACTCTAGAAGATTTATAGTAATATTAATTCTAGTAGCTAAGTCCTTGAAATTAACTAGCCCTAATTCTTCTCTCTTAATTATCTCTCTTAATTATCTTCTCTTCTTTATATCCTCCTTTATAGCAGATCTTAGTCTAGACTCTTAAGTAACTATCTCTAGCTCCTTAGCTATATCCTTCTCCTTAGGAATATTAATCCTTATACGCTTTTTATTCCGAGTCCTATATATTACTCTAGTATAAATACTTTTATCTTCCTTCTTTTCTTCTACTTTATTCCTAGATATCTCTATAGACTCTACTTAGTATTATAAGTTATCTAATAGTATAAGAGTTACTTTGATTTTCTTAGCTTTATTACTTAACTTTACAGATCCGGCTTAGATAAACTAATTAAATAAAGTTATTTCTATAGAGCTAAGTATACTTACTCTATTAGAGCTAGAAGATATAGATAAAGATATCTAAGACGTGCTAAAAGGTATTTTATTATCTATAGCTCCTAGACCTTCGACGCTATAGAAGTCTCCCTAAAGCTAAGTATATAAAGCCTAAGTAGTAGTTTCTAAGTATATAATTTACTTAAGGTAAGTATATTCCTAGAATAGTAAAGTAGGGTTTAGATAGCTAGACTTAATATATTTATAATATCTATAGCTAATATAAAGCGAACTATCCCTCTTAGAGTTATATATTAAGGTCTTATTAATATATAGATTAAGACTCTTATACGTAAGTCGTAAAGGAGGTATATTAGTAGAAGTGATATTATTAAGTTATATATTATTTCTAGGGTAAGGTTAATATCTATTATTTATATTATAATAATATAATAGCTAGTATTACTAAGGTTAGTAACTAGTCTTACTTCTAACTCCTTATAATATCTGCGTATATAAAGTTAATAGAGTAGTAAGCTATAAAGTTAGCTATAATTAGAGTAAATTCTGAGGTAGGGCACTCGAGGGATTCTACTAGTAAGGATTAGGGCTCGAAAGATTCTAGGGTGGGCTCGAAAGATTATTTTACTAGCTCGAAGGTACAGCTTATAGCTATACCTAATAGGTAAGGGAGTTCTGGATATAGGCTGCTAACGCGATATATATAAGTATTCTAGTAGCTTAGGTAATATACTCTTCTAACTTCTTAAAGTACTTTCTCTTCTTAACTTCTTCCTCTACTTTCTCTTACGCTTTAATAGACTATTAAGATAAATAAAGTACTTTATATATCTTCTATAAGTAAGGAATATATAGAATATTATTATTTAACGCGTGAATTCTTAGCTTATTATCTTTAATTCTATAGATAAAAGCTTAAGTAAGTAAGGTAAGGATATACTTATTAGAGGTCTTCTTAAGAGGTAAAAGTTCTTCTAAACTCTTCTTAATATCTATAACTTCTATACGCTTAAGAAGAGTTACTATACAGTAGTAGTAAGAGGTGAGATTCTTATATTCACTTTAAATAAGGTTTAATACTTTAGCTATAATATTTATTTTATCTAAGGGTAGTTTCTTATTCAGGTATTAAGTCTTAAGCTACTTAATAACTTCTTACTTCTCCTTCTTACTTATATATATTCTATTTTATATAATCTCCTTTATTCTTATATCTAATCTGAAATATCAGGTAGTATCGCTACTTAGTAAAATTATAATAGCTCTTAAGTACATAAGTATAAGTAGTATTAGACTTTCTACCTTAAAGTTATAGTTAAGTGTAACGCTCCTGGTTCTGACTGGTACGCGGTGTACAGGCTCGTCGGTTAGTATCAGCTATAAAGTAAAGTAAATAAGAAGTTTAGTTCTTAATTAGAATTAAGATATTATAAGTAGGTATTAATTACTATATGAATCTGAGCACGAAGCTCCTATCTAATAGCAGAAGTGCTAGTCTTATATAGAATCTTCGTTCCCTTATACTAGCTATATAAGACTGTCTTATAGAGCGCGTAAGCTCTCGCGACCTATCTAGTAGTCTAGTARYTRACGTGATCCTAGATCYCCTATAGCTATAATACTATTATTACTTTAATATAGATAGATATATAGTACTACTCGCTAGTTTATATTATAATTATATTAGTGCTTTTCCTCTAATAGTACTAACTCTTTTCTAGTATTAAAACCTGTCTAGTACTTACTATTAGATAGTACTATTAGTATTCTAGTGCTAGGACGGTTTTAGTACTAAGAATTATACTAGTTCGTAATACTATCCTCCTTCTGTCTTAGTATATCCTTACGCTTAAGTACGCCTAAGGAAATATCGATAACTACTTATAGCTATCTTCTTCTTTTATTATGCCCCCCGAACGCTTAACTAAATAAGTCGATTATATTATACTCAGAAGATAAATAAAATTAAGTAGTAAAATTATAATATTATATACTAGATATAAAAAGGCAGAATATAAAAAGTATATATCGCTTCGCGATCCTAAACTAATCAGATATAGTTATTACGCTCGACTAAATAAATCCTACGATATTCGTATAAAGAACTAGATACTTATAGCTTCCGAATAGGAAAGTCTAGATTCCTAAATCGAAAAATTAGAAGATAAGAAAGACTCGGCTATAGCTAAGTTCTATATACGAATTATAAGGTTAAAGAAATAGAAATATTTCTTATACGAATAGTAGTAAAAGATAATTACTACTAGTCTGAACTCGATAGCTAAGCTCGATACTCTTAAAGCTCTAGAAAAGGAAGAAAAGGAGAAATAGGAAAGGGAGAGGGTACTTAATAATACTAAGTTAGTAAGCGCGGAACTCTCTAGTTCTAATATCCCTATCGACCTCTCGTTCGACCTAATAATCGATTTTCCTTTTAACTTTACTAACTTACTTTAAATAGATCTAGGTTTTATTAATAGAAATTAGCTAGTAATACTAAGTAATAAAAGCTTAACTTAAGTTCTTATATATTTTCCGAATATAGATAGTTCTTCTATTTTATTAAGTATCTAATAATACCTCGTTTATACTAATAATCTAGTAGTTCCTCTATATCGTATTCTACGAGTAAGTTAACTAGTTTAGTATATATCTTCGGAGCTAGTAGTACTCCTAGTAGTACTTTTTCTAATAAGAATATATAGAATATTAGAAATATCTTCTTTATTATAACTAGTAGCTAGAGTTTATAATTTAAAAGTCTTTTAATATATTTGATTTTAAAAGGTTTAAGTTTCTTATAGTCTAGCTTATTACTTAGTCTCTATATATTAATATTTTTTCGTAGAAAGTAAACTCTATCCTCCTCTTATAGCGTTAGCTTCTAATTATAATTCTTATTATAGTAATACGTATTCTTCTCTACTATAAACTAGAGTTCTTCTGCGAGTTCTTTATAGAGGTCCTAGATATTCCGGATTTAGATATAAGCTATATTATTATCTTTAACTATTAAGTTAGGCTCTCTATAAGCGATAAGTTCGTAATCATCATTCGTGAAGAATAATATAACTTTTATTATTTCTATAGTCGAGCTATTATATATAAACTCTATAAGTAATAGTAGTTCTACTTAATTATTTTATTAATAGTTAATATAGTAGCGTAAGTATACTTTAACTACTTAGTTTATTCTTTTATTTCTTTTATTAGTCTAAGGATAGAAAGCTATTAATAGTTTCTATTTAATTCTTAAGAACTCTATTAAAGTATTTCAGAACTTTAATATAAATAACTTATCTCGATCTAATACGATTTCTTCGGGTATTCTATACTTAGAGATTACCTCCTTAAGATATACTTATACTAAGTATTCGGCTATAAGAATAGATAAGACTAGTATTAAGATTATATACTCAATAAGTCTTTCTATAATAACTAGTATTATATTATAGCTAACTCTTATAACCGGGTCCTTCGATAGCAGTAATAGCTCTATAAAGTCCTATGATATCGATTTCTAAGATATTAGCAGTATTAGTACTATGATTATCTACTTATAAGGTATATATTAGGAAGACTTATTCCTAATATAGATATTATAATTAGCTAGTACTTCTTTGATTACTTAGTAGAGTCCTTCCGACTAGTAGTTTCTTGAAATCCTTAGATATGTCCTTCGTATCCCTTAGTATCTATACGCGGGAAGCTTATATTATTCTTTAATATATACTTCTATTAAGCTTAGTAGAAGCTAYATTTTCCTATTAACTCGTATAATACTATTCTTAATTATATTCCTTATAATAAGTTCTTTAGTCTTATCTAGAGATATTCTATCCTTCTTCTAGGCTTCCTTTAAAGTATTATACTAAGGTCTCTTGATTTCTTACTTAATTATAGTAGCTTCTCGGATATTAGTAACTATATCTCTATTATCTAGCTATCTAAGTAAAGTGGTCTTATTATAAACCTTATTATCCTTATAACTTAGTAATCTACTTAGAGTATTTACTTATATATTATCTTTTCCTTATATATACTTAATAACTAAGTTAAAAGAAGCGAGTTCCTCTAACTATCGAGCTAATCGATAATTATCTAAGACTTTAGTAGTTATAAAGGTTCGAAGATTTATATAGTTAGTATAGATAATAACTAGGAACTTAACTCCTTATAAGTATA
>FJUX01000266.1:7652-22867 GCA_900074905.1 Rhynchosporium agropyri | reverse complement strand
CTTTAATATACCTCTTATAGAAGGAGAGGAGTTAAAGGAGCTACTTTATATAAGTTACTTTCGTCCGAGGCCTCTTATCTTCTTTCGCTCTCTATCCTATTACTTCCTTTATAAGAATATCTACTCGCTTATTACTAGGTACTCCTATGTATACTAGAATCTAGCGTATTCCGATCTGCATATTCCTCTCTTTAAGTATATTTACTAAGTAGTAGATATTCCGAAGTATAGTCTACTTAGATTATTTTCTAGGTCTTACTATCGATAGAATCGCCGCTTAGTTATCTATAAAGATTATAAGCTTCTTTACTCTTAAGTCTTTAATCGCTATATCTAAGGCTATCTAGATACTATAAAGCTTAGCTCTATATACTATGAATTAGTTTAAGGAGCTGATATATATCTACTTACTAAGCTATCTTTTATTATATTAAGCTACGGTGCTTACTCTCCTATTAATATTACTCCTGTTAGTAAAGATTTATATATAAGTAATAAGGTTACTCTTCTAAAGAGTATTATATAACTTAATTACCTTCTCTTTATCCTCGATTTTCTCTCCCGATTTCTAGGAAGTTAGCGCTATAGAATAAGTAGAAGATTAGTAAGAGGGGCGAGTCCTATGGAATTCCTATAGGTACGTCGAATAGTTAGCTTATACTTTCGTATAGTTTAACTCTAGTAATGCGGTCCTTTAGATAGCTCTCTATCTAGTTAATAATCTCTATAGGAAGTCTCCTCTTTCTTATATTATAGAGGAGGCGCTCGTATAATACGTTATCGAAAGCGCTAGATATATTTAGTATTAGGAAGCTTACGATCTTCCTCCTCCTTTAAGCTATATGGATTTTCTCTTTTAAGAAGTATATAGCGTGCTTATATAATAATTACTTTCTGCCTCTAATATAAGTAGGTAGTAAGAGGAAGTACTTTTCGGCGTAGTACTGAATTCTCTATACGAGTACTATATCTAATATCTTCCTTATAGTATTTATAAGTATAATTAGTCTATAAGATTTTAGCTCAGCGTAGTATTCCTTCTTAGGCTTCTATAGTATAACTATAATTAAGCTCTTAAAGCTTAAGGAGCAGTAGCGTAACTTAATCGATAAGTTAAAGAGGGTAGTATATAGTAGTAATAGTATCTCCGCTGTAGCTTATAGTACTCTGTTAGATATATTGTCTTCCCTTAGTGTCTTATTTAGCGCTACCTCTCGGAGTGCTTCAGATACCTTCTACTTATTGAATTGTTTCTACTACTTAGCTCTTATAAGGTAGTTATAGTTATAGATATCCGAGAGGTCTACCTCTAGTAGTAGTAGGAAGAAGCTTATCTTCAGGGCTTCTGCCTTCTTTTATATATTATCTGCGAGAGTACTATTAGCTTTCTTAATATCCGGTATAAATACTAGCTTCCTTAAGCCCCTTTATCGAGTCTATTTAGTAAGAGACTATAAGCTAATCTCGTCTTTAACTTTTAATACTTTCTTCTTATAGATATCTCTTTATACGCGGGAGATTACTTTCTTCCTCTCCCTTTTCGCTCTAGTATACTTCTCTCGATCGTGTTCAGTTGAGGAGTCTTATTCTTAGATGCGTTTCGTTCGAGTGACTTTATCGATTACTTCCTTATACTCTAGGGTGAATCCTAGGACTATCCTTAGTATATAGCGCTTTAATGATATAGCGCTATTTACGGTAGTTTATATTACTATAATTATCTTATCTATAATTCTCTTTAGGTTATTCGTTATAGTAATTACGTTAAGCTTATCTTCTATTAGTATAAGCGTTCTAAGGGTCTTTATGAATTCCTCTGTATTTATCGACTAGTATTCGTATACTTCTTTAATTACTATTCTTAAGTGATCGATTATAAAAGTTATTTCGACTAGTATATAGTCTGATACTATATCTAAGTCTTCTATAATTCTATATATTAAGATACGTTCGGCTAGTATCTCGCTGCTCTAACTTAGGTCGATTATTATACCTTTTAGGTCTAATCTCACGTCTAATCTTAATCTTATTACTACTCCCTATAGTATAGTAAGTTCGAGGTTATATTCGATTATTATAGCTCGGGCTGTATCAGCGTGTGTTCGTATTATTATAGAGCTCTCTAGTAGTAAGAGAGCCCCGAACTATTCTTCGTAGTAGAGGTTGAAGTCGCTAATAACTATCTAGCTATTATCTTTGAACTTCCCGAGAGCTATATCTAGCTCCGGCAGAATACTCTTCTAAGGGACTTCCTTCTATCTTCCCTCTAGGTAAGATAATACTATACTATATAGGTTATATATATTATATATTATAATTACTCTATCTCCTTCTTCTGTCTCAATAGTAATATATACTAAGTATAGATATAGTCCTTAGTCAGTTACTTTTAGTGATATCGGGTTAATTTTACTATTAATATAGAAGCTTATAAGAGGCCTCTCGGTATTACTAAGGTAGGTATTAAATCTACCTTAGGATAAGTTATAAGTAGCTTTTTCGTTATAGGAGTTCAGCTATAGCTCTTATATTATAATAATATTATATATCTAGGTCTTCTTATTCCTTATAAGTAGGTTCGTCATATTATATAACTTCTATATATTATACTATAAAATAGAAAGTATTAAGTATTATTACATACTTATTTAGAGGCCTACGAGGACTATAACTATATAACCGCCCTTCCTATAGTAGAAGTAGTAGCTACTAATAATAAGCTCGATAATAAGCTTAATACTACTAATCCGATTACGTTAGACTCGGCGCTTAATCCGGTTCTGATATAGTCTACTATAGGAGTAACTATTACTACCTCGTATATAATTATTCGATCGATCTCTATATCTAAGTTTTTCTATTTACTAGATTTAGTTATTCGGGCTAGCTTAATACTATCGATTAATACTTTATAGTTTTTCTTTAGGGCTCTTTTTATACCTTATATAACTATATAGCTATTGCTAGTATTACTATCTTTAGCTAGTTTAAGAGGAGAGCTCTAGATCTTTCTTACTATACTTTTAATAGCTCTCGCTTTCTTAGTCGGCTAAGATATTACTCTAAATATATTCTTTATACTCTCCTTAGTAGTTATAATAAAGCGTATATACTTAGGCGTCTATAGTTATAGCTATACTCTGAAGATTAATAATAATATTATAATTATAGCGTCGAGGTCTATATTATCGCTATCTAGTAGCGCTAGAAGGTCTGCTGTATTTTTAATAATATCTATTCGATTGTTATTAGGGGTAGAGAGTAGAGAGGTAGATTATCTTAATCCTTATTCTAATACTAAGAGAGTTAAGATTAGTATTATAAGGAATAATAGCTCTATCTAGAGTCTTTTTCTTTCGACTAAGACTCTATCTACTACTTTCTAGCGCTATTTATACTCCCTCTAGAAGGCGGGGTATTTCCTCTTATAGTTATTATACTTATAACTTTATAAGTCGCTAGGTTCTAGGTGCTCTTTTGTAAGGTATTCTTTCGAACTATAGAAACTATACTTCCGGTCTACTCGGTATATTCTCGCTATATAGTCGAAACTATAGTAGTTAAAGTATTATATGATTTATACTCTTCTACTGAATTACTAAGTAGCCTTTAGAGCTCCTTCCTATATAATTCGGCGTACTTCGATATAGGCGTTCGCTATCTTCACCTTATAGAAATCTATTACGATTATATTATAAGACTTTCCGGCTTTCGCCTTCGAGAGCTATATAACTCTCTTAATCTCGTTAGCGCTCCTAATAAGGCTTATATTATTATAGTATAGCGAATCGATCGCCTTCTGCTAGTTATTCATATTAATACTTTTAATAGATATATTAGATATTACTACTCCTTAGCTTAGTACTATGACTTCCACTCCTTTACCTAGCTTACTCTACTACTAGCTTCTATAGTATACTAGCCTTTCTACTGCTATAGCGTTTCTAGCGTATAGGAATATATCTCTACTACTTATTAGTCTCGCAGACTCGATCTACTTAGTTATTATTATAGCTAGTAAGGACGCAGTAGTACGTATACTATTATTATAATCGTAGCTAGTGTATTCGCTTAGCACGTTAGTAATAGCGATATTAGATTACTCGATAATATATTTATTAAGCTTCTCTTATACTCTAAGGAGTAATTTCGTAGTCTTACTATTAATAGTAAGGCGTATCTCCTAGGTAGTAATACTATTGAGTTATAAGGCTCTCGCGGTAGATATTACTAAGGATATATTAACTATTTCGTTCCTTTTCGCGATTCTGGCGGTAGCGACTTTTACTTATGTTCTAGTTCCCTTCTCCTATATACTATTATATCTTAGCACTCTAGCTAGTATAGTTCCTCTGCTTATAAGCTTATATAATATCGCGGTTTACTATTTATATTATACCGCGCTATCGAGCTTCAATTGTTAAATCGCCTCCTATAATATGTCCTAGCCTCCTTAGGCCTCTGTAGTATCGTAGTAAGTGATTAGAGAGTCTAGAAACGTAAGGGATTATACGTAAGGGATTCTAGACTTCTTCTTATTTCTATAAGTATATACGACCTTAAGTTATCGCGCTTCTTTAAGGATATTTTGACTATGAACGCGTCGGTCGGTATCCTTTCTGCTAACAGATAGCTACGCTATGCCTAGTATCGGTATTATTAAGGTAATAGGCCTTAAGGAATCGATTCCAAGTATCGGCGATATCGTACGACGCGTTGATTTAATGTTATTCCAAAAATTTGATTCTTCGTGGTATTAGTGTTTTTGCTCAAGGGCCGCTAGCTTAAATGTCCGGTAGGATCCACGAAACTACTCAACTATCCACCGGTTGATTGGTCAAGTGTCTCATGTAGGTCAGATTAAAGTTTCCGTCTAGCTTGAGAGGGACGCAGATCTGCACATCCTGCCTCGCTTACATTCTTGGGGTAAGCCTGATACCTGATAGCCGTCTAATGCTTGCCTTGGTTTAGGGAAATACCCGCATGTCTGAGGGTTGCGGTGAAATGTATTGGGCACGCGGAGACTATGTCTTGGATCACTGGCTGGATTTGCATTTAAGTACGGGTTCGTAGAAGTTTGTTTTTCGACGGTACGGTTGCTAAGTCGCTCATTTTTTTTTCTCTTCTGCAATCGGAGTTTTGGATCTGTTAATCGTGGTATTGTGTTGGATCTGGCTGCTCATTTGTCTGTTTGTGTTAATTCCTTCGAGGTAAGCTTTCTGATGACTGACATACTTTGGTTTCTTCTTTTTCACAGGGCGGTGGGGGGGCGGTGTTCTTCGGCCTTGCGCTGCTATTACTTCTGTTCTCTTGATATTCTCACGAATTCATGATGCTCACAAAGGATATCTTTGCAGTGTGATATGTCTCAGTGGGACATTCCTCCAGGGTGCCTTGGTTCACCCGCCAAATCACCACCCAATCCTGCTGTTGTTCCTCAATATACGACCAGTTCTACATGCTACAGTTGGATCGACTTGACGCTCCTTAGAAGAAGTCGCGAGGATGTTCTGCCCCAAGAACTTGTTCGCAGCCGCTTTAATTTTCGCTTCCTCGCTCAGCTTGACATCAGCAGAAGTCGTCTGTCACGACGAGACATTTGTACCGGACGCCATCCTACGCATCACAGAGGCACCGCTCGCTCAATCATGTTTACCATCCAAGCCGACTGTGCTGGTGAACGGGACGTCTCCAGGTCCAGCACTGAGACTTAAAGAAGGAACAAGATACTGGATAAGAGTGTATAATGATATGTCGGACAAAAATCTCACAATGGTACATACTTCCCTTTTTTTCAGTCTCGATAGAAGAGAATTCAAGGTTTTGAGGAGAAAATGGAAGATAGGTGCTGATTTTGTTGTAGCACTGGCACGGACTATCAATGGCCACCTCCCCCTTTTCCGACGGCACACCCCTCGCATCCCAATGGCCAATCCCGCCCTCTAAATTCTTCGACTATGAGATTCTGCCCCCCACCGGCATGGCAGGCACATATTTCTACCACTCGCACGTGGGATTTCAAGCCGTATCAGCAACTGGGCCTCTCATCGTCACAGAAACCGAGCCTCCATATAAATACGACGCAGAAAAGATAGTGTTTCTGCAAGACGTATTCACGAAGAATGATTCTACGATCGAGAAAGGGTTGGTAAGCAGTCCGCTGCAGTGGAGCGGTGAGACGAGTATGATTTTGGTCAATGGAAAGGGAGCGGGAAGCGCGAATGGGACGAGCTGTAATGCGTCACTGGCAGGGATTAATGTTGAACCCGGTAAGACTTATCGGTTGAGGTTCATTGGGGGAACGGCTCTCAGCTTAGTTTCGCTTGCTATCGAAGGGCACAATATGACTGTTATTGAAGCAGATGGGTAAGTCTAACATCTACCACTCGAATCAAATTAGCGAGAGTCAACAAACTGACGAACAACAGTTCGTACACCGAGCCTCATAACACCAGTTTCCTCCAAATTGGCTCAGGACAACGCTACTCCGTCTTGCTCCACACCAACCCTACCCCAGAGAAGAAAGTCTACTACATGCAGCTCGAAACCCGGGAACGGCCCACCCTTACACGCTCCTTCGCAGTGCTCAACTATGGCACCCCCTCAACACCAACCGACTTCCTACCACCAAACCCTGCCACCATCCCCCTCACCCTCCCCAATATCACCCGCGGCTTCCTAGACTACGAACTCTCCCCCCACCACGCAAACACCCACATGGCAACCATGCCCACCGCTGACCAAGTAACCCGCACCATCGTCCTAACCGTGCATCAAAAAGTCGACGGCCGCACAACCTGGGTGCAGAACTCCTATCCCTGGACCGAAGACGTGCCCAAAGAGCCCTACCTCGTCTCGCTGTACAAGAACAACGCCACGAACTTCCCGTCCATGGAGCGCGCCCTCGCCAACAATGGCATAGACCCCGAGACGCGGACTTTCCCCGCGCAAATCGGCGAGGTGCTCGAGATTGTGATCCAGAACACAGGCGCCGACAAAGGCGGGCTGGACGGCCACCCTTTCCACGCTCACGGCGCGCATTACTGGGACTTGGGCGCCGGCAACGGGACGTACAATGCAACGCAGAACAATGAATACTGGGCCTCGAACTCGACCGGTCAGCCGATCAAGCGCGATACGACGATGTTGTATCGATATGCGAGCACGACTCAGAACGGCACTGCGATGGGCTGGCGCGCGTGGCGTATAGAGGTCACGCAGCCGGGGGTCTGGATGGTACATTGTCATATTTTGCAGCATATGATTATGGGCATGCAGACGGTGTGGGTGATGGGTAATGCGAGCGAAGTGATGATGGTCGATGAGCCGGAGGTAGAAGGCTATTTGACGTATGGAGGTGATGTGCTTGGTGATGAGAATAGCTGGCCGAGCGTGGTGGAGGTCATGAGCGGTGATGATTGGACGAAAGGCCAGTAGAGAGATATCGGATAGACACCTGGGGATAGGGTGGAAATGTCGGAGTGGGACGTTATGTGTGGTTTAATGTATATGTATATATGTAAACATAATTCCGGAACCCATTTACTTGTAGATAATATTGATAGATAAATTATAAACTTTCCATTCTATTCTCTTCTAGCTAGAACCTCTTTTGCGTTTCTAGCAAATAATGTACTGTTATAACCTAGAAGCTCTTGGCCATTTTCTTTCCTGCGTTACTGTATACGGTATCAGGCTGTGAAATCGTTTTCGAACGACTCTTCTCTACACCTCCAAATGCCCTCATCTCTTCCAACCATAAAAAACCCATCGAAAAATAAAAATAGAAATAAAGGAAACAAAACAGCCAAAGTCTCTTCCTCCAACAATAACTCACTCGATCACACCTTCAATCGCCACCTCCACTTACCAAGTTATCTCGTCTCAATTTCGCACCTGCCTTCCATCTACCTTCCACACAAGTCCACCTCGCTTCCTTCCAACCCACTCGCCCACTAACTCACTCACTCCCTCTTTCACTCACCATATCAGACTCCCATCCCATCCCATTCCATTCCATCCAATCACAAGCCCCCCAACAATCCACAATCCAAGAACCCCCAGACGAGAACCCAGGCAGCAAGTCCAAACAAAGCACGATCACGCCGATTAAATGAAACGTACAACGAACACTCTTATCGAGTAATATTAACCAGCCCAACGAATCCATTAAGACGCGGAATAGCCTCGTCAACATGACTTATTTGTTCCACGATCTGCCTGCCTGTTATCTCACAATCTAGACGACAATACAGTCGAGGAAGCCTTCCAAGGAAGGCAGTGACGAGGACGTCTATTTATCTATGTAATTATTATTGATGCAAATTTTCACCTCGGAGATAGCTTAGCTTAGCTCTCTCCCTCTCTCTCTTTCTACCATAGCGTGAGATATCCACCACCAATCTCCCATCCGAAAATTATGTCAGAATAAGTAGCCCACTCCTTGATATTCTCAACAGCAACATCTATCTCCCCTCTTCCAATAAAACCAATAGCAACCGCACTCTCTCAAATAACCTACCTCAGTCCGTCTATTCATACAATTTCTACCTCCCTCCCCGTAAACCCAGAAATTGCCGTTCAAATTCATCTCGCAACGCCCATACAAAATACATCACCCAAGACCCCCTCAGAAAATTAAATCCCCTCCTCCAACGACCCCAACCCCACCATCCAAGAATCCCGGATCCATGAAGCCCTGCGCGACACCATCCATGCTCCCACTGCCCTCATATCCTCCTCCTCCGGCATCCCACGGACTGCCCAGCTCTCCAATCCCCTCATAAGCTTCTCCGCTTCCGGAACTACTTGGACCATTCTGTTGTGCATACTGCGACGTCGCCGACAGATCAAGCCATGAGAAATGAGGCACTGGCACCGGCGCGGGGTATTGGCCCTGATTCCGGTGCATATTATTGGCAAAAGGATCCGGAAAGTTCGTCTTGTAGTAGATGTTTGGATCGTGATTTGGATCGAAATTCTGTTGTTGGTTGTTCGTATCCGGACCCGGAATCTGATTGGGATTCAAATCGGAGCTGACATTTTGCCCAGGACCTAGATTTTGGTTCTGGTTTCCATTCGAAATTCCAGCAAGGTTCTGTCCCTGTGCTTGGCTCAGAGCCTGTTGTTGCTGTTGGGCTAGCATGCGATTGCCGACGCTCATGCGATGGAGTGCCTTATTGCCGTTCCGCTTCGGTGATTTCCGCCACAGTAGTTCAAGAAGTCTCGCGTACCGGTTGCCTATCTGGTTTCCGCCTATTGAGGAGGCTTGAAGACGTTCGATTGTATGGCGGATTGTTTTATGCACTTCTTCGCGCTCATCCTTCTGGAGAGAGGTTGTTGAGCGAGCCTGGGAGATGATTTTTGTTAGATTGCACCTCAATGACTCTGTGTGATAGTGGCAAGATAGTTACATACTTTGTAAAGAAAGACGGCGCTGTAGATCACGAACAGATAATATGAGGATGGCATGTGGCGAAGTGTTTCAGGGGATACAGAATCGTTGAATCGCATCAGAAGGGATTGCGCAGCGCTGACAGCCTCATAAATAAAACGTGCATCCGGCGCGCTGGAGTTGATCAGAGGAATGGAGCCGTTGCTGTGCTGACTGTCTCGTTGATCGGTGAGTGCGCGAGATATGGTCGCTTGGTAAGCGAAAGCGTTGACGTATAGGCGTAGGTAGTCATATGTGATCATGAGACTGACCTTGATGAACGGATGACCTGGCTTGTTAGCTTAGATTGACAGAAAGACTAGGGGAAATTACAGTTCAATGATCCCCAGTTATCCCTCCAAGTGCGAATACTGTATCGAAAGTCATCAAGGTACTTGGCATATCGCCCTTCAAGCATGTCTTTCCAGGCATTACCCTTTGAAGAGTACAGTATATCCAGAACGTTCGAGAATATCTGTGTCAATTCCAAATTTGCCTGGAAAATAGTTGCGAAGTCCTCGTCGTGATCTGTGACTCGCTGCAAAGTTGGGAAGTTGTCGGCTTTCAGACCTGAAAGAGGACCTGGTCCACGGGCCCAGAATCCTTTACCAACACGAACTGAAACTTGACGATCGCAAATGTAACACGCTGCCCACACTAGCCGCTTCCGATTATACTTAACAGGATCTTCCTGCGTGTCGCTGCTGAAAGATGTTCGATCGATCTCGAGAAAGTATGCAAGTCGTAAAGCGGTACCAATGTACATCCATGCTACTCGGTCCTCTTCACCCCGACCAACAGTAACCGCTACTTGTGGCTTGTGCGATACCCACTGCGAGAGCAGCAGGAGAGCTTCAACTGCTTCAACATTTGCATCCGATCCAGACGCAATGTTGGATATTAATTGCTGCATGTGATCATAGCACACTTGATGTAAGGCTTCATCATCTTTCGATGCTACTGTCAGGATAGCCGAGAACAGATGCGGCTCATAACGTGATACCCACTGCAGTCGTTGTGGATTAAAAGTATCTCGAGGTACGATAGGGAAAAATGGATGGTAGAACTGTTCAAAACTAGATCTTCGTTAGCTCACTGGCAGGGGCACGAGCCTGGATCGTTTACCTGTTGAATAAAGAGTATATTTGTTCCTGGTTTATCAAGCGTTCCTGTAGTGGTCGATAATGCCATGAAGTCTCGACAGGCTGGAAAGTGACCTCCGGTCGTTGTTTCACTCTCTTGGGCGATGGACCAGCAGGATCATCACTTCGAGGGGAGTTTGAGTCATCGGCTCGGTCTGCTACCTGAGCCAGAATTTCAAGTGCATCAGAGGGGTTCTGTAGGTCTGCCGTTGCGATACCTGCGTGCGATGGTTTCCCAATGATGCTTACTGTCGATTCCATTCTCGAGCGGTATGATTGATTGATTGTTGGGCTTAGTATCTTGAGAAATTTAGTTTTGACTGAGCAAGATTTTGGAGGGCTTGTGAAAGACGGGAATGGCTAAAGCAAAGCACTGTAATCCACATACCGGAGGGTATTCCGTGTATCTGGAAGGTCCATCGCCAGCCGCCGCTGTCGGTTGCCACGTCTGCCTATTATCATATCTGGTATGGAAAGGTTCAGATGGCTGCTGAGACTGGTTTGCATCCATTCCGAATCGTGGACTTGTCTGAGGTTGTGATTTGGGTGAACCCCGTCTGGATGAAGCCGTTACAGAAACGGGGCCTTCAGAGGCAGCATCAGCTTCTTCGTCAAGCTTTGGCTTCTTCCTCACTCGGCGGCCACCACGATGGCTCTCGCCAAGTACACACTCTCTATTCTCTCTTTGACATCTTCTGCAGGGCTATGTGATCATCAGCTTTGTTTGTTTCGAAATATAATTCCAAGCTGACTACGTCTCACGTGATGCGGAGGGACAACTCAGGTCCGGGGTTTGGTCCAGATGACTGCAGCTGAGCTCAAGGAACCGATGTCTTGGGTAGTCTCTTAGACACAGTTCTAGGCTGAGGCAGTTTCTCTCACATCGAGAAAGATACTGCAACAATCCGTATTTCAGTGATGATGAAGTTTCCTGTTCCAATTGTACCTTCCTACTCATAAAACATGGAACAAAATCCGAACCAAACTCCAAGAAACATTTCTCAACATACTGGTCTGCCATTATTCGGCTCCAAATCACATTTACTCTTCCGGTTCCGGCAATGTAAACAAGCTCGGTAAGCTCTCATGGGATCAGCCGGGTCACGATTCTGAGCAGATTGTGACCGGGCGCCATGGGATACCGGTCCATTCTCCTCTAGAGGCGTTTTATACGGGGCGACGCTATTTGGATTCGCGGAAGTGCCAAAAGGGGGTAGTATTGGATGTTGGCTGCCATAGCCAGTACCAGATCCCGACATAATACTGATGGATGGATAGATAGATAGGTAGATAGATACACGGCTCGGTCGAACGGCGAGTGACGGAATGTCGACGAGGGATAGATAGTGCCAGTGATCGATATGCGGCGAGGATACAATTGACGCCGAGCCGTGCCTGCCTGCCGATTTAAGGGATCCAGATCTAGACGACGCAAAGACCGATGATGCAAATGCAGGTGGTCGGTGATTGGAAAGTCGAGATGCGGGGGGCAGTGATAGGGGTTGGTTGTGTTGATGAAAGAAGGTTTGGACGGTGGATGTCGGCTTCTGTAGGGACACCTCTGTGAGTGGGGCGCAACTGCCGGTGCCGAAGTGGGGAGAGCACGGCCCGACCGCAGAAGGACGAGCTAATACAGAATTAGAAACAGTGATCGCGTCAGGAAATCGCTCCTCAGGGACTCCATAGAACTTCAAAACTGTAGAATCAATAACACACTCCTTTGACTCTCACGACTATCGAGCTACTTCTCTAGCTACCGCCAGTTGAGACCTAATGCTCGCTTGCGGTATACAAATGCCGAATGAGAAATGGTGGCCAGGATTGACACAGAGCGTGTCTAGCGAAATAGTAATCGATCAGCTTTCAAGCAATCGGATGTCTTTATAAATTACACTAATGAAGTCTTTGACTATTTCTTAATGCTTCGCTCAGATTTCATAAGTTTCTCTTCTTCAGGTCGAGGGATGAAAGATTATTCATACTGGGATTTGGCATTCTCGCCCGTCAAGATCAACCAGGTATTCCTCCGACGATGAGCCTGTCCTTCCTCATTTTGGCCTTCGAAGCGATCGGATATACATATCATCTCTTTCTTTCAACTAGTATGCGAAAAAATAATCAACCTAATCGATTTTAATCGATTATAATCGATTATAATTAGATTAGATTAGATTAGCTTAAAATTTCCTTTGATTAGATTAGGTTTTCTTATAATCATTGATTATAATCGATTAGCTTTAGATTAGATAAGAGATATAAAAATATATATAAGTCTCTTTATATAAATAACTAATCTATATCTGTAAAAAAGATATTATTAGGGTTATTATTAACCTTCTCTAGCTCCTCTCTCTCTTCTTCTTCGATTATAAAACCCCAACTTTTTAATAAGCTAATCTCTTCGAAAGTATCCTTAGAAAGCCTATTCCTTAGCTTATTTATTATTAAAGCTCCTAAGCTAAAGAATCTCTCGGAAGGTGCCGAAGTAGCTGGAATTTATAGATATTTCTGTACTAATAAGGATAATATAAGGTATTTATCCTTATTAATAGCCAATAGTCTAAAGGCTTAATCTATATATAATATTAGTATATTAAATAAGATAGATATATAGTAACTTACCTTGAAATTCGATCTTCTCTCTTCTAAATAAAAGTYTAGTTCGTCGAACTCTTCTTCTTCTTCGTTAATATATATATCGAGATCGTCATTATCGATAGCTATAGGCTCTCTATTAGGTATAGGGAGCTCTATATTCGCTTAGATTTGCAGGCTATTAAATTAGTATAATATTAATTAATTAATAAGAAGATAACTTACTAATTATATTTATCCTTAAGCTTAGTATTAATATCGCTTATAATCGGATTACTAAGTCCTAATAGACTTAATCCCTCTAATTTACTCTAGGGCCTAGAATTAAGCTAATATATATAGCTTTATTACTCTTAGTAATACCGGTTTTCGGGTAATACTTTCGGAGTTTAGCGATTCCCTTATTAATAGCCGAGGTAAAAGGTTCCTATATATCTAAATTAGTATATTATATAATAATATAAAGGATTACTTACGCGATTAAGCTCGTCTCGAACGTTTTCGAGTTTAGTATATATTTTATATACTTCGGGAACTAAGTAGTATATAGTCGGGTATTTCTCAGCTTATAGCTTCGTAGTCGCTTTAACGAATATATCGAATATCCGTAAGCACTTCCTAATATAGTCTAGCTCTCYGTCGCTAAGAAGTAATATAGCTCGATTCTTCTTAAACGATTTAGACTCCGAAGTCAATATTATAGCCGATATAGCAGGCTAAATATTAAGGAAGTTTTTTAGCATATTAGCTGTCGAAGACCACCTAGTCTTTTGATCTATAATAGTATTAGTATATAATATTATTAATAATAATAATAATAATAGTAATAAATTAATAACTTACCGAGTTGCGGAAATCGAGGATTTTCAATCTCTAAGGCCTCGATATGCCTCTTTAAAGCTCTACCATTTTCTCCCGAGTACTTAAGCCCTAATATAATAGTTCTAATCTTTTTCTATAAAGATATATCTATTAATTAGTATATATCTTATTATTATAAATAATAAGGGAATTAACTTACTACTATTAAGCTCTTCATCTCGATCGTTCTCGATATTTGCAATATCTCCTCTATTATCAAGTTCGCTATAAGCGTCCTTAATTATATTCTTTAATATATCTTGAACGATAAGGTTTAGCACGTGAGCTAAGCACGCTATATCTCCTTGAAATTTAAACCCCTTTAGATCGTAGTCTTCTTTAAAGGCTTTAAGAAGAGTATCGTTCGAGCTAGCGTTATCTCTAGTAATACTATAGATAATTAGTTAATATAAATAAGTTAATTATTAATAGATTAAATACCTTATAATACTATCTTCTATTCCGTACTCTTTTAAAGCCTTAKCTAGTACTTTATAYATATATTTGCYGGAGTRAGGCTCGCTYAAGTAAGCTATAGCTAYAGYATWTGACTTAAGTTTAAAGTCGCTATTTATATAGTGTCTATTATAATTAGTATTATATTTATTTAAATAGATTATTAGAAAACTTATATAGTAATACCTAGATAAGCGTCTTAATTTATAGCAGTCTATACGTCTAGCATTAAAGAAAAATAGCCTTTCTCTTTAATATTAAGAGTAAGATTACTCTGAATTATATCTCTTCTCTCTTTATAGATACTACTTAAATAGTCGTGTAATATCTTATTATATAAGAGAGGAGATTACCTATTAAGAAGTTAATATAATAATAATAATAATAATTATAAGTATAGATAGACTTACTCATTAAGATAGAGAGTTAACTCTCTAAAAGAAGTACTTATAATATTTCTAAACGATAGATTATTCTCGATAATAAATCGTATTAATAGAAGCTTATATTTCTTCTGATTAAAAGTCTCTTTAATAGGCGAGGCTRGCCTTTTAGTGCCTCTTAAAAAGCTAGAGCTAAAGGCTTAAGTAATAGTAGCTTRCRTAYTACTACTCCMTTRACTAGAAGTCTCTTCGAAGTCGGAAGTATCTATTAATAATTAGTATATTATCTTATATATAAAGAATATAACTTACTAGACTCTATATCTAAGTTCATTAAGAGTCTTT
>FJUX01000134.1:246078-259716 GCA_900074905.1 Rhynchosporium agropyri | reverse complement strand
AGCGTAAGATACTCTTTAGCTAATCTAGTAACTAGTTCTTATATAAGAACGCGCTAAGAGATGTCCGTAAGATAGTAGTTAGTATTTATAGCTAACCGGTCTCGTATTAATACTTTCTACTAGAGGAAAGTAAGATCTGATTTATTATCTAAAAGTAAGATCTTCTTAATAAGATAAGACTTCTTAGGGTATAACTTTACTAATTCGGCGCTAGGAGAAAGTAATAGTTTATTAGGAATAGTATTCTCTCTCTTAGTAATATATATTAGAATAGAGTTTATTAGCTTACTAAACTCCGGAATACGCGGAGATTATAATAGTAATTATAGTAGGAGAGTCGAAAGTAAGCGAGAGACCCCTACGAGGAACTTATCTTATATAAAGATTAATTTTTCTATAGTATTTTCTAGAGAGTTATTCTTTTCTTCTTAGTCCGCTAGTTATTATAAGAGGGAATAGATCAGATTCGAGTTATCTATAGAAGTAAGAGTACTTAGTAATTATATTTCTGGTAAGTTTCGCTTTTATTTTCCTTTCTCTCTTAGCTAGTACTTTCTTAATAAGGTATTAACGTTCTCTAGTATAAGAGATATTTATAGTAAGAAAGGATATAATAAATTAAGTTCGGAGGTAAAGTAAGGAGGATCGCGTTAAGTTCTCTTAGAACTAAAGGGGTCTCTAGTTAGTTAATTAGAAGCTATAATAGTAGCTTAAAAAGGAGTATATCAGGGCTATTTCGATAGTGATATATAAAAGTTAAAGTTCTAGGGTATTTATTATACTTTCTTTAAAATCTATCTATAATTCCTTTATACTAAGAGAGTTATTAAAGGAGCCTTAATAAAGACCTCTCTTATTATACTATTTATAATAAGCTAAATTAAACCCTGATTTATAGCTATCCGAGAGATCTCTAGAGTCTCGGCTATATACGAGTAGTTATCGAATAACTAACTTAATAGTAAGATATTATATTAGACTATCTCTAGCTATCTTAATCTTCTTATTTAACATAACGATATAAGACTTAAGGCAATATATAAGCAGAGATAAAATAAGTAAGGAAGCTAAGAGCGATCTTATATAGTCTACTACTAAGGAAATAAGAAGATAAGAAAGGAAAAGAAGACATATAGAGTATAGAGCACTTTATATATATATACTAGTATTAATCCGATATTATACCGAGTTAGATATAAGTTATACCGGGATACTTATGATACCTATGAGCTTTAGCCCCGGTATCTATCCTTCTCCTTATGTGATATTCAGGTAAGCTGTCGTCACAAATATGTCTACGCGCTTGTTTTCTTTCCTATGGATATAACTAATCGTATAATTAAACTACGAGAGAAGTAGCGACTACTGTATTTATTACTCTATATGCTGCTATATTATTATGAAATACTCGAGGTTCTTATAATTAGTAAGAATATAGAATTCTCGTACGCTTTTTAATTCGTACTATTACTTCTTAAGGTAATATATAATTACTAATATTTCCTTATTTTAGATTTTGTAATTATATTTAGCTAGAGTATTTTTCTTTAAGAAGAATACGTAAGGTTATAAGTATCCTTAGTTATCGAATTATATAAGTACCCCTTTTACTAATTATCTAGAAGAGTCTATTTCGAGTATTATTTCTTGGTTAGGGTTAAATTACGCTAGTATAAGTCTAATAGTAAATATATCTTTTAACTTCTTAAACGCTTTATCTATAGCCTTATCTTACTACTATAGCTACTCCTTATAAGTAAGCTATATTAGTAGTAGTATAATCATCAAGTAATTCTTAATAAATATCCGATAGAAATTCGTAAATCCTAAGAAGCTCCGTACTTCTTTTACTAAGGTTAGAGGTTCCTATTCTCGAATCGCTTATACTTTCTTAGAGTCTATTTAAATACCTTCTTTTATATCGATTACGAACCTAAGATATCGATTACGAACCTAAGGTATTTCGTTATTTATACTTCGAACTTATAATTATCGATATCTAGTTATAATATAGCTTTACGTAATCTTACTATAACTTTCGCTACTTATTCTCAGTAGTAATAATAGTTATCGTTCGTATAGATTAGGATATTATTAATATAAGTAGAATAGAATTCGTCTAAGTAATCGTATAAGGCCTAATTAATATATTATTAAAATATACTTAGGGTATTCGTAAGTCTAAAAGGAGTTACTAGCTACTTATAACGGGGTTGAGGTTAGGCTCCTACTAACTACGCTATCTGGACTAAAAGATCATAATATTCAGCGTATGCTAAATACGCCTAATATCGTATATATATAACCGACTATCACGTGCCTATTATAATATCTCCCCTCTTAGTAAGCTCGTCCTCGAGCGCTTTTTAGGCCGAAGAATTATCGTGACTCGCCCGGCTAATATGCTACGTTAAACCCCTAAGGTTTATAACGTAATATACCGAGACGAGAGATCTCGAAGTCGATACTATTACCCCTTATTAGCTTGACATAAGTAGTAGTTTTAATATATCACGTGCGCAAGTGCTCAGAGGTACCCGCAGGTTATAACATAGTATGCCGGGCTCTTCGCTTTACGCGCTAGGCCTTCGGCTCGAGGTGCCGCACCGTGCTTAGAGGTACTCTACTAGAAGACCGGTTGCGCTAAATATTCTATAACAGGGTTAAGGTTAGGCTCATACTAACTACGCTATCTAGACCAAAAGATCACAATATTCAGCGCATGCTGAATACGCTTAACACCGTATATATACAACCGACTATCACGTGCCTATTACACTACTCGTATAGATCGTATCTTATATAAAAAGCTATCTTATATTTATCGCTAGTAGTAATATATATCTTATAGAAAGTAATAGTAATATCTAGTTTTATAAACTATTTCGCTTTCTCTATATTTCGAAGAGTCTTATAGATTAATAATAATAAGTATCGATCCTTCTTTATAATTCGATTTAACCTATAGTAGTAGATATAAAATCATAGCTTACCTCCTAGTTTCTTTATAAATAAGATAAGGGAAATAGTATATAAGTTACTAACTCGAATGAATCCTTTATCGAGGAGCTTTATAAGAATCTTCTATAGTACTAAGAGTTTATCGCGAGATATATTATATAAGGGGCCCTAAGATACTATAAGTTCCTTACTATTATATAGTTCGAGTTCAATCTTATAATCTATCCCGGGATCTTATAGTAATAGTAGCATATCTGCCTTTTTATTATTATATAAATCGAGGTACTTATATAGCTACTTAAGAAGTTTCGCTCGCGGGTTAGTCTTTATCTTCGATATAAGAGCTTTCTAGATATCTGCTATACTTACGATAAATACTTATATCTTCTCATATAGCTATCCTCGAGTAAGCCTATTAAATATTACTACTAATATTACGAAATAGTCTAGCTTGTAGTCCGGCTTCTATACTTAGTTATATAAGGTTATAGTAGTAGTATTAATATAATATTATAACTTCAGGGCGATTATATATATATTATTCTTCTTAAACTATAGTAGTCCTAAAATCAAGTCGTAGTCTTCTAAGCGTAATACTATATAGAAGAAAGCCCTAGCTTCCTTATACCTATCGATATCTATCTCTATAACTATTACTTCTATAATAAGACTTCTTTCTCCTTCGAACGAACTTATTTCGACAGGGGAAATAAGGAAACGCTAGAAGTAGTAGCGAGTAATAAAGCGAGAATTAATAATACTATATAAAAAGTACTTAGTATTAAGTAGAGTCTTAGTATAATACTCTTTATTAATTATTATAAATACTAGGAAAAGAGCTTTATTTATTATATCTTTAAACTAATCCTAAGCCTCTGCTATTACTATCTAATTAACTTCCTTTCGCTTCTATTAGCGATTTTAGATAGAAGCTATTCTTTTCCCGAGCTCTCTAACTTAGGGCTCGATCCTTCTATCTCGACTTCCTTTAGCTTCAACTTCTTCGTCTTTATTTTAGCTACTATTACCCGACTTTTCTTCTTCTTAGTTATAGCGAGTTTTATATAGTAGTTATAAACTATATATCTATCTTATCTATAGTAGAAGTAAAGCCGCTCTGCTTTCTATCTTTCGATCTCTATAGAGCTCGCTTATTAGAGTTCCTTCTTTATTATTATAACTATAATAATAATAGGAGTTACTTTCTAATCTATCGAGTCTACTACTTATTAGTCTATCTTAAGAGACCGCTCTTATGTTTATTTCTATTAGTCTACTCTAGCTAATAGCTCCTTAACTTCAGCTAGCTAGTTACTAACTATATATAATTATAAATAATACTCTTCGTATAACTATTCTTCTTTTATACTAATAGTACCGCGGACTTAAGTAATAGTAATAGTAGCTTTTAAGTAACTCTTCTTAATTATATCTAACTAGTCTTATCTTTCTGCTTCGAGGAGTAGCTAATTAAAATCGTTAAGGAATTCGTTTAAAGGATAAGTTCCTTACTTAATCTTATTTAGCTAGCTTATAACTTTCTATTAGTAGTAAGAGTTGCGAAAAGTAGTAGCTATCTATTAAAACAGCTCTTCGACTATTAACTACTCTTATTATTAAGGCTTATCTAAGAGCAAATTCGGCCTATAGTCTCGCCTAAGAGATAGCTAAACGCGTACTATATTCGTTCCCTCTTATTACTAATAGTAATAGTATCGATCTCTAGCTTCGCTCGTAGGATACCCTCGAATTAGGAGTATAAGGCTAGGTTAGTACTATCGAACTTTTCGGGTTTCAGTATACGTTACTTTATAGCTATAATTAGCTCTGGAATTATCGACTATATCGTATCGTTTAGGGTTAGTACTACTAGTAGCACTAGCTATATATTTCGTTATTCTATATCTTCGATCCTACCGGCTAAGGTAGCTATCGAACTTGCTTATTATACTACTAGCTTAGTAACTTATCGTCTTTATGCCTCGAAGGCGTCTAGTAGCTACTAAGGGGGCTATTCTTCCGTTATCGTGAACTATATATTCTAGCTTTATTATAATTACTATTCGTATAGTAGTCGTATAAATAGCCGGATCTATTATATATAGTTCGAGGCGTCTATTCCGTATCGTAGGTATACGTATAGTAATAGCAGGGCTAGGGTAGCAGCTTTCTTACGTACGTATATTATCTACTGCTCGAAAGCAGATCCTCCTTTATTTAATTAAGAATATTAGGAATAACTTAATTCTAATATCATAAGGCGAATATAAAGTATATAGTATAAAAGCTTATCTATATTATGAGGAGAATTAACTAAAGAGGGAAGGGAGGAATAAGAGTCTCCCTTCGAAGAAAAGATAATACCGCGGCTACTAGTAGCAGTAGTATTAGAACACGTATAATAATACGTCAGGTACTAGCGTAGACGCCTCAGGCGTCGAGCATACTAACGGGTGCAACCCGTCACACTTAGAAACTGACAGCTCTATTCGACTATCTTAATAATCATACGATAAGACGCTAAGAACAATTAAGAAAGAACTAGTTAATCTTACTAACTCCCGTAGGGGTATACGATAAGATCTTATCTAAATCGAGCAATTTACTACCTAGAGAGCTAGAGGTTTATACTTAGTAACTATTTCTTAGCCGGAAGCTTCATTTAACGTCTCTTTTACTATATAAACTATAAATTCGATAGAGAAAGACTTTAAGCTCTTAAATAAGAGAATCTTATAGCAAAAGCTTAACTGTAGTAAAGGTCTCCAATATATTAAATTAGATAAGAAGTCTCTTAAACTCGTCGTATTTACTAATGGTTTATTTACTAATTTGAAAGACTTCTACTCTTAAATTAGCTACGTTTACGTACTTATAGATAAGTATAATAAGGTAAACGTTATTCACTAGTCTTCGGTCTACTATAAGAGAGTTACTAGATCTATATTAGCCTCTGAACTATACGCTATATTAGAAGGTTTTGATATAGCCGGTGCTATTAAGACTACTATTAAATAGATCATGAAGATCATAGTACTACCTTTAGTTATAGTTACTAATTCTAAGTCTTTATACGACTACGTAGTTTGACTTAATACTATAAGAGAGAAGAGATTAATAATTAACCTTATATATCTACGTTAGGTATATAAAAGAAAAGAGATATCAGAGGTAATTTAGATAGTAGGGCTAGATAACCCTGCGGATACAATAACTAAGATAAATTATAACAGAGCTCTGAAGGAGCTATTATATATAAATCAATTAGTTATTAAGCCTATAGAATAGGTAGATAGAGGGAATTTGGATAACTTAAAGCCGGAAGAGAGCCTATAAGGCGTTTAGTTCAGTTATCTTTTAAGCAGAATCTTTAGACTTAGTTACGTGGAAACCTATATATTATATAATACTTCTGCACGAGCAGTACTATAGTACTACTCTTACTAGAAGGTAAAAGCGTTACTTTCATACGGAGAAGTATATAGTTTAGAGCTACTTTAAAGTACTCCTAGTATTAGTCTATAGTCACGTATTAGTCGAGTATCTYCACCGGGGTTTAGCCGGCTAGATATATCTCCCTTACGGAGTCTCGACTACTTAGGAAAAGCAGCCACGATACAACAGATAATACTACTACTACTTATCACTATACTTTGGCTCATGTAGACTACTTAATTGTACGTACTACGACAGAGTGATACCAATATTAGGACCCTCGATACCTCTGCTAGAGCTCCTCTTAGGGTCTAACCTCTCCTTCTTTCTACTATATATTCGTTATAAGTAGATTTATCGATAAAGTAAAAGTAGTAAGAATTCCAGAATATTATCTTATGCCTCTAAGTAGCGATTAATTCGTCGTTTTATTAGGCCGCAGATACTAAAAGTACTTTCTTAGTATATTTAATTAGTTTAAGAGCTTTAGAGACGTAATTAATCGATATATCGATATCGTAAGCTTCGTAAAAGTAAGTAGTAATCTTATCTAAGTATAGATCTAGATCTCTCTCTAACAAAGCTATAATATATAGCTCTATATTATCAGTTATTACTAGCTAGGGACCTCTCCGGCGTCGATTTAGAGCCTTATCTTATTAGATTCGACGATTCGACGATTACGCTAGCAAATTATCTTATATATTATTCTATACTCTCTTACTAAGGCGCGCAGGTTAAGATTCTCTCCTGAACGTAGTACTTAATCGATTTAGTATATTTTCTATATTAGCAGATTAAGAGCTATAATATTAATATTATAGTAGACTTAATATATACTCTATAGATCAAGAGCTTCAAAAAGACGTAGATTAGAGGCAAATCAGTAAAGTATTCATAGAGCTTTAGTAGTTTCTAGTTCTAATAATTATAGTATATTAATATTTAGTGGGGTTCATACTAAAAGGCGGTGTACCGGCGTTATTTACTAAAGAATCACGCTAAACCGAAGAATCACTACATCGCGAAAATATTGAAGTTCTTTGCGCCGACGACACGCACCTTAGGCCGACGCCGCTGAGATACTCACCTAGATTCAGCATACTGGATTATCGTGTACAGTAAATAATACAAGGTAATTGTACTTCAAGACAAGAGTTCTTTATTTGTACCTGAATTCGGTCGTTTCTTACACTAATCACGACGAATAGAATTCGGTTGCGCGGTTATTTTGCTTTCGACTACTTTTAGGAAGGGCCCCATTAGTACCTACGGTGAAGTCAAGTCTTAGGTACCTTAGAGGCAAGGGCAGGGGTATTTGAATGGCACGGAATGGTCAAAGGATGGTTCCAGATATGAAAAGTCCTCTAGAAAGGGAATCACTAGGGGGCGGAAATTGAGTAAAAATGATAGTTTTTAGGTAAGTGAATTTCTCGTGCTTTCCTATTCAAGTACTTGGAGTAGAATCACTCAGTTGTACCCTAAACTTCGGTATCGATATAAGTCTATCAACTTTAATATACCTAGGTAGTGTCTAAAAGGAGTTAATATTCGGTCGATTGAGTAAAAGTACACTCTAGGTAAGTATTGCTCCTAGTACTACCTAGTACTATTGAAGGAGGGTAATTGAAGAAGTTTATACCTGCCCTGCATCTGCTATTCAGTATTACTCTAGGACTGTTCTTAGCTATAGAATCATTGCCCTTTAAGAGTATTCTTACTATTATACTATCAGAGACCTGTCCCTTAGTGATTCTCTTTTCTTACCTCTATCCATATATTGAGCCGTCCGTTACCGTCACTTGACGGTTATTATACACCTGCCCTTGCCTGTAAGGTACCTATTATGTTCTTTGTGTGGTTATGTAAAGTCTTTCACATAACGTAAGAGGGTTTACTATCGCGCTTTGGTGAGCGTGCGATATATACTATATCCCCAGCAGGTCAGAAGCCAAACGGCATCATCTCTATCTAGGAGCCTAGGACGTCCGTTCAAGACTTCCCTGCTTCCGATCCTAGCAAGAGTCATCAAGTTGCACGCATGTTGGTATCAGAGATGTCCTTGATGCCATGGATTCCAACAGTTACGCTTCCCTCTTAAAGTACTGACAACCAGAATGTTTTGTGACTCATTTGTAAAACCTTTAACGATCTAAGACAAAAAAATCCGACCAGTTTCCGTATACCATACATGTTTGCCATTCAATACTAGCCAGTCCCTTCAACACTTTCAACGCATCCCTTCTAACCAGCGACGAGGAGTTTACTCGGGGCGGCCATAGCAACAATTGCACTAAGATATATCAGTTACTGTCAATATTACCTGTAGTGCCAGATGTGTTGCTTACTTCAGTGTGACAAATGAGTAGAGTAGAGTAGAGTAGTGGGTACTACTCTACTCTACTCTACTATAAATAAACTACTACTCTAACTCTACTCTACTCTACTCTACTACTCTAGAGTACTACTCGAGTAGTAGTCATGTGATCAGAAACTAACCTAATTAGGACTAGTATATGGAGCGTTACCTAAAGAGGCTTAGCTGCGGCCCGTCCCGCATAGAACCTTCGAGTAGCAACACTTTGTAGAGTATTTGTTAACTTGATTATTAAGCTATATTCGAAGCGTTTCTTTATATTATAAATCGATTCTCGATTTATAATCGAATTTGTAAGCTATAGAATTATCTAGAAGTTAATATATCTCTATATAATAACGATTTCTTTCGATCAAGTCTTCCTTTTCTCTTTTATCAAAGTAGTCAAGTTCTCTTTATATCTTTATAACTACTACTCAATCGATTACTACTCTTATTATTACCCTTAACTACTACTATTATCTTATTATAGCTAATAAGACCTCTATCTCTTTAAATATACTTCAAAACTCTTCGGATTTTAAACTCGACGACTCAAAAGATAGCTCAATTTTTAAAAGAGGGCTATTCTCTAAAACCTTAGACCCTATTAAGGAGAATCCTGAGAATATCGAAAACTATCGATCAGTTACTATTAAGTGTTTATAAGCTAATTGCAAGTAAGTTATTAAATAAATCCTTCTAACTATATTATAATATACTAGCTTGAAAATTATTAGTAAAACCTGGAAAAATCAAAGAGTTTACGCTTCTACTAGTAACTATATTGCTTACTATAAAAACTCTCATAAAGCCTTCGATATAAAAAGGGTTTTAAATAATATTAATATTAACGAGGGAAAGTTATCTAAATCTTAATAAAGCTTTATAATTATATAAATACTAATAGTTATTATTAGATACCTCGGATATTACAGAGTCTTCACAAGGCACGAATAATATATTCGACGCTTTCGCTAGACAAAGAGCTAATAAAAGGCCGAAATCACCTGATAAGAAGTTTAATATTAATAAGTTTAAGAAGTAACTTTTTAGATTTATTATATTAAATCATATCTTCTTTCGAGCAATTACTTCGGAGTCATTTAAAGGGTTACTATTCTACTTAAATAAGTAAGTATAACCTTTATATATACTATATATAATACTAATAATAATTTATAATAAAGTCCCTAGTTTATATTATCAATCTCTTAAAGAAGACTTAAACTCTATATTACGAGGATATGGGTCTTGGCATGGATCAAGTGACTGTAGTCACGTGTATAGTCCGTGCGGATATTCCTAGATAATACCTTTGGTTAACTCTCTATAGTAATTAGTATAGTAATATAATAAATAACATTTAACTACTCTATGCCTTACTCTGAAGATTAACGTAACCTTGCGATAGGTTATGAGCCCCGATAGCTAGAAGTAGAGTAGTACTCAAAGAAGCAGTAGTACTATGATTCTTAATAGTAAGCGTCGAACTGTTTCTTAGTACTAAAAGGGTAGAGATTCAAGTTGCGAGCTTCCGATCAAGGTATAGTATACGCGTATAGTTTAGTTAAACTAGCGTGTCTTTCTATAGCAAATATAGTCGCGTAGAGTGCTAGTGGAGAGGGTTCTTTAGCTATCGTACTTACGCTACTATCATTAGAAGAAGTCGAAGAAGTGTACTTCGATAACTCTAGCTCTATTGAAGAGATACTATAAATAAGCTATATAGTATTTAATACTTGTACTCATATAGTAGTTAAAGTCGACGATTCCGAAATTGTCGTATCTCGAGGTGCAGAGTRTTCCGCGCTAGCGCRYGAAGCTACTACCTAAGTCCCTAGGACTTAAAATATACCTGATTTACCCCCTGTAGACGCTAAATCGATATCCTAGGATCATCTAGAGGATCCGGAAGACCCAGAATCGGAACTTATTACTACGATTACGCTAGAGCTATATAAACGTAAGAAGATAAGTAGCTCTATGTCTTTGAACTTAGTAGATAGCTATAAGCTTAAGGGAGGAGAGAACTATACGGAATYGAGAGATAAGGTACTAAATATTACTAAAACTAATAGAATTAGTAAGTTTCTTAATATTAAATCGCGTGACTACGTGCTTAAAGAGATAAACGAATAGGATAATAATATCGATAATAAAGCTCTTAAGAAGTAGTAAGATTAGGAGTCTAGAGAGAGTTAAATGAAGCTAGTAATCACGTTGAATTATAAGGCCGGACCTCTCGCGTATATAACTAGTAAAACTACTATATTAGATATGTGGGAGGCCTTATAGGCGTAGTACGAAGGAGGTAGTAATATACTAGGGTATAACGCTATATAAGATTACGTTAAGCTCTAGTATAATGATTTTAACTCCCTGGAGAAGTTTATTATCGCTTTTAAGCTCTTAATTATTAAATTAGAGACTTTAATAATAGCTCTACTTCTTATATAGTATCTAATTATATTTATTGCTATAGTTTCAGAGAAGTAGCTTATATAGGCTGAAAGATAACGTTCTCTCTTAAGAGTTTCTTCTAGTAATAATCTAGATATAACTAAGAAGTCCAAATCAGAAGTGACTTTAGTTAGTTTAATCGAAGATATTACTAACGAGATAAGAGTGAGTGACTCTACCGGAAAGATAGCGGGTTAAGCTCTATATAGTAATAAGTCTGCGCTTAATTCTGAGAAAAGAAGCAGCGGAGGAGCTACTAAGCTGGCTAGTAAGGATGCTAGGCCGACTTGTAAGCACTATAAAGAGACGTTGCTAAAGTATACTCTAGAGAACTATTTTGTTATTAATAAGTAGAAGAAGAAGGAGTTTAAGGAGAAGTCTAGAAAGAAGTAGATCCCGTATA
This sequence comes from Rhynchosporium agropyri, assembly GCA_900074905.1. Lineage (NCBI taxonomy): Eukaryota > Fungi > Ascomycota > Leotiomycetes > Helotiales > Ploettnerulaceae > Rhynchosporium > Rhynchosporium agropyri. Next base: position 248,098 of record FJUX01000134.1, on the reverse strand, counting down.
TCGAATAGCCGAGGAAGAAAGAGGGAGAGAGTAAGACTAATAAGGCTAATAAGAAGAAGACTAGTAGTAGAAAGAAGAAGGATAACGATTCCGATAATAGTAGTATCTTTAGCGCAGCCCTTTTACTGTGTTTCCCTACTATTATAGCTTCTATAGCTATATTCTCTTACTATAATAAGTCACGATAGCTCTTCGATACCGGCGCTACGGAGTATATATCTAACGACCTTTCTAAGTTTACCTTATATACGCTAAGAGACGATTTATAGTATATGCTTACTGTTAAAAGGCTATTACGCTCTACCGGGATTAGAAGTTATACGATTAAAGCGCTAAAGACTGACGGTATAGTACGTATATTAGAGTGCTATAATATATTATATATCCAGCAGTCTCTAGTCTACCTATACTCCGGTTCTAAATTGAACAAATTAGGAAGTTATTTGCGAGGTTATTTGCGTAACTCTATACTCTACACGTCTAAGGAGAAGGAGATCTGTATAATTAACGAAGATCTATGTATTATTGAAGAGACCTCCGGCGCAGGGTACGCTAGCCTTCCGGGTTTAAGCTTACCTGTAGCAGTAGAGCAAGCTATAGTCGATATAGAGCTTTAGCATAGACGTATATATCACGCTAGCTTTAACGTAGTACGACGCACTTAATCTATAGTTACTAGTATGAAGTTTATAGAGCTTAAGACTAGTAGAACTCGCCTTTGCGTACTATATGAGAAAGGCCGACTTATTCGGAAGGTTAATAAGGTATCGGCACGTGCCCGACCTACTAGATCAATAGATAAAATCCATATAGATATAGTATACCTTAAACCTAAGGGTCTAAATAGTTACTCTTACGCCTTTATCTTCTTATGCGCCTATTCGACTGGAAAGTAGGTCTTTACTTACGCTAAGAAGTCGGATATATACCTAGCTAATCAAAAGCTAATTAAGCTAGCCGAAATATAGTATTACTTTAAAATTAAGATATAGAGATATAATAGGGATAAGAAGTACTCTTCCTCTTAGATAAAAGAGCTTACTGACTACCTTGGAATACTACTAGAGGAGTTTACTTCGTATACTCTAGAGTAAGATAGAAGAGCTAAACGCTCTATACGTACGATTATCGAGAAGGTATATATAGTTATAGTAGATTAGAATATACCTAACTATATATAGCCGGAAATTCTACTTACTTGTATATATATCGCTAACCTTATCTCTACTTCTAGAGTAAAAGGGAAGACTCCTTTTAAGTGCTTCTAGGACGATATTAAGCTAGGGGTAAACTATACTCCCTCTATTAAGTATCTCCGTGTATTAGGATATCCTATCTTCATACTAATTAATAAGGAGAAGAGTGTCTAGAGCTATAAGGTAGCTCCTAGAGCTAAAAAGGGTGTTCTAATAGGATTTAAAGGTTATAATATCTATAGATACCTAGTTAATAGATAGGTAGTTCGTACCTCTTATCTACGATTTGATAGAGATAGCTTAGTTATAGAACCTCACGAAGAAGACGCTATAATAATACCTTAAACTAGAAGTGAATCTATCGATAATTTGAGTTAAAATTAAGACGTCGAGGTTACTAGTACTACTGCTCCTGATACAGGTATTATAAGCTAAGACGAGGATTCCGAAGTCGAAATCGACAGTATAGTATTACGGTTCATACTATAACGGCCTCAGGCTCCTAGGCATCACAGCAGGCAGGGCTAGCGGGATGCGGTTAGTGCGTACTAGAGAATGATTAGTTAGCATAGCCCTACGGTTATACCTAGAGAGAGAGTCGAGAGMAGAAACCTCCTCTCTATCTTTTCTTCCCTTTACTTAGCGCACCCTTAAGGGCGAATATAACTTGTTATCGACCCCCTATACTTCTGCCGTAATATAAGAAAAGATCCTTATCTCGCTAGGAAGTAATAATATCTACTCGGAAGTAATTCAAGCTAGTATCACCTTTTTGTGAAAATTGAAGGTGGAAATCGGCCAAAGGTCAGAATAACAGAATAATA
>FJUX01000134.1:231075-245793 GCA_900074905.1 Rhynchosporium agropyri | reverse complement strand
AAGGTACAGGGTGTGTATGCCAATGCAGGCAAAACTGACCAAGGTACTGGTTACAAATCCAACACTTTTTAGTACGACTTCTACTATTTCTACCTGCCTATACTCGATAACTCCGACTATACGCGCTGTCTACCTTCTGCACCTTAGAAGTAGAGTGTTTCAGAGAAAGCTAAACTCCCTCCCTTAATTAGTATTACCTCTATAGTATAATTCCACTAAAAAACCCTGTTATAACATTTTTTACGCCTTCAGCCTTATGCTCAGCCTTACGTATCCTCGACCTTAAACCCTCCTAATATCGCGACTTCTACGAACCTCCACGACCTCTACGAAGCTCCCTTCTACCTCTGAATCGCAGAGCTTTATACTCACTCCTCAAACCGAAACTAATTCCTTACTAGAGTCTATAGTAGCGCCTCCCGGTTTCTCAGATAAGTAGATATAAGTTATAAATACTATTATTACTACTACTATAACTACTACTCTCGCTCTAGAGGCTAATACTAATACTACTAGGAAATCACAATCTCTTACTGTAGACCTCTAACTTACTATAGATCACTTTCTTCTAAAGCTCGATAACGCTATAAAAGCTATCGAGTCTCACCGAGTTAAGTTCCCCTGCTTTCTCTTTACTGATTATAATAGTAAGATTAAGTATAATACATAGAAGATAGATATAAAGCTCTTCTTAGAAGAATATTCTAGTAATTTCCTTACTAGTAATATATAAGTTAAAGCTTACTTTAAGTATACTAGAGGAGAAGCTAAGACTATTATCCTCTAATATATAGATACTAGCGCTAATAGCTAATTTAAAACTACTTCTAATATCCTTAGAGGTTTAGACTAGCGCTTCTTTAATTATAATCGTATCTAGCGTGCTAAGGCTACTTACGAGAACTTGAAGATAGCTAGAAATATAACTTATAACTAGTTCCGAGTTAAGTTTACTAACCTCGCTACTACTAATAAGATCTCTAGAGATAGATAGTTTAAGGACGTCCTAAAGAAGATCTCTTCTACTTTAAAGGCTCACGTTATAGCTAAAAAGTATAAGATAGATAATAACTATGACCTCCTCGACAAGTACTTAGCTATTATAGATCGTAAATCTCGTAATATTATTACTAAAGAGAATCTAATTAAGAAGACTACTCCTATTATTACTATTACTCTTATTAGAGCTCTAGGTATTCTTAAGAAGAATACCCCTTTTAGTACTAATCGTACTACTAAGAGTAGTTCCTAGATTAACGATCGTGCTACTAAGACTATACGATTCGCTCCTAAGATCTATAATCCTAGCTTACGAGTACCTCGTATTACCGCTACTACTAATACTTACTATATCTATAAGAAGGAAAGCTATTAGGCTCGGGAATATCCTAATACTATAAAGATCGCTAAGATAACTAGTTAGTTAGTAGGGGACGTTACTACTCTTTATAGTATAAAGGAGGACGATAAGAATACTAATAATTCCTCTCTAGTAGAGATTTATAAGTTATTAGGAAACTACTAAGCTATAAGATAGTCTTCTCCTATAGTAAACGCCTCGATCTATAGAATAATTTAAATATTAATTTCCGTTCTCTTACTAGAGGGAAATAATTCCTAGTTACTATAGAATTAGAAAGAATTAGATTATTTATTAAAACAGAAGTATATATCGATAGTAGAGTAAATATCTTTAGAGCTCTACGTATCTTAGTCGCTCTTAAACTTCGTTATCTCTTAAGTATTAATTTCCTTACTCTCCCGAAACCTATTATTTCTACTAGCTATAATAGAAAAGCCGGTACTACTATTACTTACGTAATTCTCCTCACTCTTACTATCGATTATTATCGAGTTAACTTCCCTTTCCTAATTACTAATTTAGAAAGTAATAATATACTAATAGGATATAAATTCTTAGAGTATTACGAACTTAAATAAAATTATAACTATTGCTATAAGAACTATCTAGAGTAGCTTATAGATATACTACTAGTACGCTACTTCGATAAAAGACTAGAGCTACTATTACCTCTAGGTAATAAGATAATAGACTAATAATATCAGCTCGACTAAGAGCGATAGGATACTCTAATAGACTAAGAAGTTACTAGCGTATAAGCTCCCTGACCGGCACTAATTAGAAAGGAAAGTCGCCCTTTAGCGTTTATAAGAGAATAGAAGTATAGTATATAGGCTATAAATAAGCTATTAGTAAGTCACGAGCTAGCTAATAACCTCTCCTAGACTTATGATCCTAGTTCACGAGAGGAGGATAATATTACCTATGATATAACTAAGTAGAACTAGATCGATAAGTAAATATATCAGGAAGTAAGAGACTTACTTTATAAAACCGATATTAACTAGATCTCCGCTACTATTATATATAACTTCTACTTCTACTGAAAGCACTAAAATAAGGAGAATAGTTCAGAAGTTTTTATTATTTCTATAAAGGAAATTCAAGACGAAATTTAATACTACGAAAATACTTAAGCTATTGAAAGGGTGGACCCTACTCTTACTTGAACGTAGGAATCGGGGGCAGTATTCACAGAGGAATTAGACGCTAGTGGGTTAGACTATTAACTTCATTAAGTGACTTAACTACTCGAGTTACAATAAGTATCGAGCTATAATATATCCCGGATATTCTTTAATATCCGGGCCTATATACTAGCTCTAGTCCCGATTAGGTTACTACGTGATACTGCACTGAACACCAACTATTCTAACACTCCCCCTCAGAGCAGGTCACGATTACCTTATTACCCGTAAGTCCTCTATAAGTCCCATTTAGCCTTTGAACCTTTCAAATACTACTCGTTCGAGTAGCTTTATTATTCTATCGGCGACTATTTCTACTATTAGGATATAGTCGACTTTTAGGCTCCTAGTTTCCGCTAAGTCGCGTACGAATTGATAAGCGATATCGATATGCTTCGAGCGTTCGTTCAGGTGAGCGTTCTTAGTCAAGGCAATTACTCCTTCGTTATCTCCGAATATCTATACTAGTCTAGAGTCTTCCCTAATAAAGTAGGAGTATCCTAGATCTCGTAGTACTTATACAAACTATTAGCCTTACTTTACGTAGTTCGCAAGTACTATATATTCTGACTCACAGCTCGATATAGTAATAGAGCGCTGCTTCTTACTTAACTAAGAGAACAGTCTATTATAGAATATTAATACGCTTCCAGAGACACTTTTCCGGTCGACCTTATTACTCGCCTAGTCTATATTAGAGTAAAGAACTGCAGTATTATATTCTCCCCCTAGTCCGTAGCGAATTCTTATCTTAATATTTGACTTTAAGTACTATAGTAGCGCTTTCAGGGCGTGTCCGTGATACTTAGCTAGATCGCTTATAAATTAACTAAGCTTTCTAAGGATAAAGGTAATATCTAGTCTTATAAAGATTATTACGTATATTAGGCTTCTAATAGCTTACTAGTATTCGTTTATATTAATCCTTTCGTTATTACTACTCGCGGGGTGAAAGTTCTCGTAGCCTATTATCAGTATCCGTTTCAGTTTAAAGGTTTCCTAGGTAATACCGAACTTATTAAGTACGCTAAGCAGATATTATTCTTAGTCGATTTCAAGGACCCTAGATAGTCTATCGCAGGTAACTCTAGCTCCAAGAATCTTCTCTATCTCCCCTAGATTCTTAGCTTTAAATCTTCCGGAAAGTTTCTTATAAAACTAGTCTAGCTCCCCCTTCTTCCTAGCGCTCGCGATAATATCGTCGACATATATAAGGAGCTTGATTGAGTTTTCCTTATACGTGAATATATATAGATCAGTAGCACTCTATCGAAATCCCTATTCTAATAGTTCTGCCTTCATAAGCCTATTCCAGTCTCTTACCGCTTACTTTAGTCTATATAGGCTTTTCAAGGCTTACTATACGTAACTATTCTTAACCTTAATCCCTTCCGGAACTTTCAAGAATATATCCTCCTTAAGTTCCGACTCTATAAATATATTCTTAATATCGTATTATTAGTATTCCAGATCCTCTTTAGCGACTATAGCTAAGAAAAGCCTTAGCGTATCCATCCTAACTATTAGCGCGAATATTTAGTCGTAATCTAGCTCATATACTTGGCTAAATCCTCTTACGACTAAGCGAGCTTTATATCGCTCTATATTCCCGTCTGCTATAGTCTTTACTATATAGACCTATTTGCAGGATACCAGGTTTAATCCCTCTAGTATAATAACTTCTCGGAATATCTCGTTTACGTATAGAGATAATATCTCCTCAGATATGGCGGCTATCTACTGCTTTACTTATAGGCTAGTTATTACTTCCTTATATATCTTTAGGATCTTAATACCTGCGATTTCTATAGCTATAAGAGCAATCTCGGTCTCGTCGCTTATCTATTTATCCCTTATAGATAAGTCTTTCTAGTTAGTTCGTGCAGGTTATCCTTTTAGTAGTATTTTCGCGATTATAGCTCGGATCCTCTTAGCTTCCCCTTAGTCTTCCGGATCTAATCCTGCTCTTTTCCTAGCTCGGGTAAAGTACCTAAGTACCTCTTAGTTATTTATAGATTAATCAGGTTAACTATAGTTAACTCGAGTAGTAGGAGTTCTATCTATAAGTACTCTATTCATCGATTCCGAATCTCGGTCTAAGGCCTTAGGGATTAAATCTTATATCCGGTGATCTATTAGTATTACTTCAGTAGAGTTATCCTAATACTCTAAGGTTAGTTCCGCTGATCCTAGTATTCTAACCGGTAAGACGGACTTATAGGTCGATCGTGCTAATACTAGTACGTTCGCGGGTCTATCCTATATAGTCTTTAGGTTATCTTCAGGTATCTTATCTAATAAGATAGTCTTAGGAGTATAATCCGGTATATCCTCTTCAGTAAAGCTTAGGACGTTTATTAGTAGAATAAATAAAAGTATTTCTACTCGCAGATTTTCTATTATATCGATCTCTTTACTAATTTCCTCAAGTGCCCTAAGTCTCTTGCGAGCTCTTCTATCTAGAGCGATATTTATAGTTCCTTATAACCCAGCTACGTACTTCCGAAGTCTTAGGTCGACTAATCCTCTATTGCTGCTTTCTTTAATAATAACCCTACTTATTATGATTATTACGCCTCTTTCGGGAGAGTAGACCTTAAAGTACTTAGTCATATTTTCCGAATATCCTATAAAGACCCTAACTCTACTAAGGTTAATAAGCTTATCATAACGCTCGCCTGCGGGGATAGTTTTCTTATCTACGTAGTAGAAGTATTTACTCCCCTATTTGCGAATATAGTTAATTAATAGTATTTCTCCGGTAAATACCTTTATAGGATAGGTCTTTTAATTATTAATTATCAGTCTAATAGTAGTATAGTTTCTCATATACGAATTAGCTTCGGCGGCTTCGTCCCAGAATTCTAGTAGTAGCTATACTTCTTCAAGTATTATATATATATCGAATTCCACGGTCTGAATTAATCTTTTAGTAGGTCTATTCTAGTGCGATAATATAATAGTTATTAACTATACTAGTATTCCGTCTTCAGCTTTCTAATCAGAGGTAGCTTTTAGTAATTCCGGTATATTATCAGATCTCGCGCGTTTAATATTCTTTCCGGATTATAGCTTAACTCCGACTTTCTAGTCCTTAAGTGCCTAGTAGGTATCGCTCTTAGCTTTCAGTGGAATTACCCAATCTCGTCGAGAACAGATATCGATAATTATTAAGAAGTAATAGTTTCCCTATATTATAAGCGGAAACAGTCCAGCGATATCGAATTATACTAGATCGAGGATCTCGGTAGGCTAGAGACTTAGTTACTTTAGAATTCGGTTCTTCATTTTCGTGAGAGTATATATATCGCAGATATTTAAATCCTTAGGGATCTTAAATTCTCTTCTAGAGTATAGTTACTTTATATAAGTTCCGAATCTTATTAGGTCTAAAGTATATAAATCGTCGATAGTACTTAAGATATCGCTCGAGCTCTTTTCCTTCTGCGTTATCCGGGTTATCTGCAGTATTCTCGTCTACTTCAGCAGCTGGAAGTGCTTTTAGCTTACACGCTAGCTATTTAGGTTAACTACAGTCAACTTATCCGTTACTAATTACTTATCTATCAAAAGCTTTAGAGACGTGTTTTATAATATATAAGCCTTAAGATTATATCGCTTTTAAGACTTTCTTATTACTTTTCGTGATCTAGATACTTTTATCGTTAAACTTTCCGAGGTAACTACTTTTATAGAGTTTCTTTACAGAGATCAAATTAATACCTAGTTTTAGAATAAAGAATATATTATCTAAATAATAGGAAGTTCTATTCATAGCCTTAACTAGCGCTATTCCTCGTATACGAGAAGATAGTATTCCTCCCCCTACTTATATATAGACTTTAGATATTAGCATTAATTCCTTAAATAAGTAGAGTTAGTTAGTCATAGATAAACTTACGCCTATATCAACTGCTTAGTCTTCAGGAGTGCTCTTACTTATTAACTCTTTTAATAATATAACTTTCTCTATAGTATTATCGTTAGAACTAGATAATTCGCCTATATCTTTTCCGGAGTCTACTGAGTCCTTGTCAGTATCTGAACTAGATTCTGCAATAGMAGTATATCCTCTTTTCTTATATCGCGAGTCTCCAGATTTTAGCTTCGTAGAGCGTTCGTTTTTTCCGGTATAAGAAGATCGCGATTTCTTATCTTTAACTCGTGATCTAGTCTTACGGGTTGATTTACTATACCTCTTTCTTTCTTTTTCTAAACGGAGGTTCTTAGTATACTCTCTACTTACAGTCTGGAATTCGCAGTCGGCGATAAAGTAATCGCTAGATCCGCAGTAGAAATACTTATAAGAAATACCTATTATACTTCGGTCTAATGAATTACTATTCTCTCGAGAATAATAGTTCGGGTGACAGTCTACCTGCTTATGCTATTTCTATGCCGCATATACCCTTTCTTTACTATAGTTATTACTCTTAGTTCCGAGATCTTATAGTATTAATTCATACTCTTCTAAAGCTTTCACCTTTTCTTCAGTAGTCATCAGAAGCTATAGTCTAAGGCTTTCAAGGAAGGTAGTATAGCGACCTTACTTTCGGAGCGATAGAGTAAGTGAGTGGAAAAGAGCCTTATCGGAATATGATTTTCCTATTTCTATATTAGTAGTAATAAGCTTCCTGCGGTATTCCTTCAGGTTTCGCTACGATCTATCTATCCTATTATCCTTATTAAATATAAAAGTCTGAATCTTCGTTATATATATATTCGCTATTAACGAGTTCATTCTATTATATTTAACCTTTAGTTCAGTCTATAGTACTCCTGCCGAATCATACTTATTAAGTAGCATAATATCGTTATTACTAAGTCTTTTGATTATGATATCTAGGGCCTTCGAGTCGTCGGATACCTATTTCTCGGCTTTCTCTAGATTCTATATTCCGCCGAGCCTCTCGAAGTCGCTCATAAGGTCGTCTACAGTTAATGCCGATAGTATGCTTTCGGAGGTAGTCTCTGGTGTACTTTTGCCTTTTATTCCGTCTCGAGTTATCTAAGTAAAGTCAACCTTACTAGTATCTATTATATAGAATATACCCTTTCCCTTGATCTTAACTTTAGCTCGTAGAAACTATTCGTTATAGTTCTCACGGCTTAAGATTAGTAGCTTATTATCTTTCCCTATTTTTTCCTATAGTTATCGCGCGGTACTCGATACGTTCGACTGGATTTTCTGTGAATTAACTATAGTTAACTTAGTATATGTATATAGTCGGTAGATATTTGTTATTTACTAGCTATTATTTTATATAGAGGCTACACTCGGTTTAAGAGTTGCGAATAGCTTACTTACTTACTACTCGACTTTATAGTTACAGAGTTTCCTCTGAAGTCTACGAGTTATATAATTGTTTTTACGAGAAACGGTCTTTCTTATTATCCTCGGATTATTATTGCAGATCTCCCTCTAGAGTCTACAGGTCGTACAGTTAGTATTAAAAGCCTTCTTACTTACGGCTCTCCGGTTATTATTAGTATTATATTAGGGATTTTCAATCGATCGCCTTACTTTCGTCGATTATTAGTACTCTTACTTAGCTCTTCAGTCTTCTTACGTTAACTGGAATACCCCTATCTTACTTATCAGGGATTTTCAATCGATCGCCTTACTTTCGTCGATTATTAGTACTCTTACTTAGCCCTTTAGTCTTCTTGCGTTAACTAGAATACCCCTATCTTACTTATTAGGGCTTGAATCGATCGCCTTACTTTCGTCGATTCGAAGTTACGTCCTGCCGGGGCTTATAACCTATTGAAAGGGTGGACCCTACTCTTACTTAAACGTAGGAATCGGGGGTAGTATTCACAGAGGAATTAGACGCTAGTAGGTTAGACTATTAACTTCATTAAGTGACTTAACTACTCGAGTTACAACAAGTATCGAGCTATAATATATCCCGGATATTCTTTAATATCCGGGCCTATGCACTAGCTCTAGTCCCGATTAGGTTGCCACGTGATACTGCACTGAACACTAACTATTCTAACATAAGCTACTAATAATATCGAGTTATACGCACTCGATAAAAGCCTTATAACTAATAAAGCTAGGAAAGCTAAGTACTAGGAGAATAATAAGATAATTAAGGAAAAACTCCCTATAAAATAGAAAGAATTTAAAAGTCTATTCTCAGCTAGAGCTTCTGACGATCTAGCGGAGAGAAGACTTATAGTAGATTATGAGATTAAACTCACTAGGGAAAACACCCTAACTATAGAGCTACTTCGCTATATACCTAATAAGTACTTAACTAAAGCTAAGTAATATATTACTGAAAACCTCTATAAAGGGTTTATCATACTATCGATTACTTCTTAAGCTATACTAATTCTTATAGCTAAGAAAGTAAATAATAGGCTCCGTTTCTATATCGACTTTCGTAAGCTAAATAAGCTTACCTAGAAAGATCCCTACCCGATTCCCTTAATCGATAAGATAATAGCGAGAATCTCTAAAGCGAAAATCTTTACGAAAATTAATATTTAGTAAGCTTTTCATAAGATATATATATCTAAGGACTCGGAGGATTATATTACCTTTCGCACTTAATATAGTACGTATAAGTATAAAGTGCTTCCCTTCAGACTTATTAATAGCTTAGCTACCTTTTAACGTTTTATTAATAATATATTAATAGAGTACTTAAATGACTTCTACTTAGCTTACCTTAATAATATCTTAATATACTCGGATTCACAGGTAGAGTATAATATCTATATTCGTAAGGTTCTTAAGATTCTATAAGCTTACGGTCTTTAAGCTAATATTAGGAAGTCTGAATTTAGTATTACTCGTACGAAATTCCTTAGCTTTATTATTAGAGTTAATAGAATCGAAGTCGACCCCGAGAAGATTAAAGTTATTAAGAACTAGGAATACGCTAATAATATCTATAGTATATAAAGTTACTTTAGTTTCTATAACTTCTACTATCGATTTATTAAAGACTATAATAGTATTTATCGCTCTCTTACTTTCCTTACTAGGAAAGATATCCCTTTTCGCTTTGAAAACGAGTATCAGGAAGCTTAAGAGCGCCTCTATTAAGCTCTCTAGTCAACCTCGATTCTATATTACTACGATCCTTTTAAGGAAACTAGACTTAAAACTAACTCTTCTAATAAGGTAATAGCTAGCGTACTCTTATAACTCTAAGATAATAGTATATTTCACTTAGTTAGTTTCTTCTTAAAGACTATAATTAATACGGAGCTAAATTACTTAATATATAATAAAGAGCTCTTAGCGATCTTCTATTCCTTTTAAAAGTATAAACCTAAGCTACTAGGTATATAGAAGATAGTCTATATCTATATAGATCACTATACCTTAGAGTATTTTATGATAATAAAGGACTTTAACATATAGTAAGCGAGGTAAGCTGAATTCTTTATCTAATTCTACTTTAAGATTATATACTAAATAGGGATTATAAATACTCTAGCTAATACGCTATCACGCTATAATTAGGACCTCTTTCCGCTAGAAGCTAGAAAGCGCGCACTTCGGAACTAATAGCTAATCCTAAATAATAAGATCAGTAACGAAGTACTTTAAGACCTCTAGGACTCGCTTATAATTACTAAGTTCTATTATAAGCTTTTCCCGATAGGAACTCCTAAGACTATCCTATAAGCTGAAACCCATAACCTCGGCTTACTAGTAGAATTACCTACGAGTAGAGACGAAGAGTTCCTTATAAGGGAAGCTCCTAATACTACTGCTATATTTACTTATAATATCGAGAACTATAATATTATCAACTAAGTCTTTTTAGCTAATAAAGAGTCTCCGGAGCTAGAACCTCTTCGGGAGGAGGTAAGATAGAAGTATCCCGACTATTAGTTAGTCCGCGGAAAGCTCTTCTTTTAAGGGCGTTTAGAAGTCCCTKCRYAGCCTCTAGAGCTACGAATAGTACTTATTCGCTATATTTATACGTAACTATAAGTAGTATATACTAGGAACACGAAAGTTAAGCTACTTCTTAGTCGTAGCTACTACTAGAGGGGTATAATAGCGGATATTATATACTATATTATAAATTATAGCTATATGCGGATAAAGGCGAAAAGAGATAAGACCCCTAGGTTCCTCTATCCCTTACTAATCCTAGTACGACTTTAATAGCACTTAACGATAGATTTCACTAAGTTATTATTAGACAAAGGTAGCTTCGACGCTATATTCGTAATTATAGATAGATTATTAAAGAAACTAGTATTTATTTCTTACTATAAAACAATTATAGCTAGATAGATAGCTAAGCTCTTTACTATCTACTAGAGCTATCACTTCAGTATACTCGATTCGATCGTTTCAGATCATGGACTATAGTTTATTTCGAGCTTCTGAAACAAGTATTACTATATCCTTAGTACTAAAGTTAAACTAACTACTACATATAACCCGAACGTTAATAGCTAGACCGAGATTATGAACTAATAGATTAAGTAAAAACTACGTCCTTTCTATACTTACTATTAAGATATATCGCAAGGTTACGTTGATCTTCAGAGTAAGGCATAGAGTAGTTGAATGATATTAGTTGCATTGCAGTACTAATTACTATGGAGAGTTAACCAAAGGTATTATCTAGGAATATCCGCACGGACCATGCACGTGACTACAGTCACCTGATCCATACCAAGACCCATATCCTCGCAATACACCCCTCTGTAGAGATACTATAAAATCGGTAACTTCTACAGGTACGAGTGATCTAATTTCTTCTGTAATTAGTCGATTATACTATCGTATGCGTACGTATAGTGACACCCCTAGAGACTAGAACCATGCCTCGATATCACGTGAACTATACAAACCACAGGTTCCGTAGTTCCTTCAAGACAGTCAGCCTTCCTAATTGATATCTATACCCCTTATTCTAYGTGTAAAACGGTCATATTCAGTATTGCTATAAAGGCCTTGAGGTCTTGTAGGCTAAGTAGTTTAGTGAAACCGTCTGCCGCGTTCTCTTTTAAGGGTATATACTAAGGGTCTAAATAACCTCTAGCGACCTCCTGGCGCAAGTAATGAAATTTGATATCGATGTGTTTAGTACGCTAGTATAATTCAGGGTTCTCCGATAGAGATAAAGCTCCCTGATTATCGCACTATATCTCTATACTCCTAGAGTCTGGCTTATTATAGCCTAGCTCCTTCAGTACTTAGCGTATCCATAATGCTTCTCTAGTAAAGGCGCACATAGCTACATACTCTGCTTCCGTAGAGGCAAGAGCTATAGTAGTCTGTCGCTTTGAAATAGCTAAGAAAACACCTCCTGCAAGGAAAAAACAGACTCTAGTATATGATACTCTATCAATTCGGTTACCGGCCTAATCAGAGTCATAGAAACCTCTTAATTTTATCTTCTCTCTATTAGTAATGTCTCCTCCGTAAGTCGTAGCGTAGTACTTCGTGCCTTATAGGTATACAAGTACTCTCTTAGCGCTCGCAAGGTGTTAAGGTGATAGATTTATTAGAAATTATAACAATATAGAACAGTAGTATAGTATATCCCAGCGAGTATAAGCTAGGTACTATAAACTACCGCAAAGCTGTTAATATAGCTTGATTTCTTATAGAGTAGCTACTCCCTTGAATTTAACTATAGAAACCTCTGAACTAGTAGTAAAGGGCGTATCGGCGCTCTTGCAGTTAGTTATTCTAAATCGATCTAATATCTTATCGATATACGTATCTTAGTAAAGAGAAATCGTCTTCTTCTCTCTGTCACGTATAATTCTGACTCTAAGGAAGTATTTAGCTAGTCCAGCTAGTAGAATATCGAATATAGTAAGAATCTTCTTCTTCAGCTCTTTAAGAGCTATTCCAGCTTTTAAGATAACTAGAAAATCGTCGATATAAGTAACGATAATTATCTTAGTTTCTCGGTTAATATATATGTAATTATCGGTTTATAAAGGTATAAAGTCGATAATACTGAACTCCTTGCGTAGTATCTCTTGCTAGAGGCGTGGAGACTGCTTCAGACCGTATAGAGCCTTTAGTAAGAGTATATATTCATCGTCTGTAAGTCTACGCTCATATTATCTATAAAATAGCGGCAATTTGATGTATATCTAGGTGTCGGCTTTACTATGTAAGAATGCTATTACTATATTAAACTGTTCGACTTCTAAGTCGTACTCCGCCGCAACTACTAAGCCTATCTTCTAAGTAGAAGATTTACAGACTCCGGTATACGTCTAATTGTAATCGTAACTAAATCGTTACGTATAACCTTAGATTATAAATCTGATCTTATATTTGTCGATTCTGCTATCCATATCTCTCTTAGTCTTGAAAACTAGACGAGAACCTAGTACTCTGRACCCTTTTAGCATATCAGAGCGACTTATAGTCTTCTAAGTCGACTTCTCTTRAAGAGATCGATACTCRTTYATTATAGCCTTCTTCTATTCTGGCRAATTAGCTCTCTTTATAGCRTGATCRAAAGTAGTCGGATRATCTAAGAATAGAGACTCTTCTTAAGCTATATGAAAGGCGAGTCGATACTAACTAGTACTCTCTATCTCTTCTTCTAATGGAGAGATAGCCTAGGAGTAGCTGTTATTTAGTTCCGGGGTTGCCTTAGGCGTCGAATTTGGAGTTAGATCTGCGTTCCGGCCTGAACGTGTAGCCCTAGGAACGTATATCGGCACATAGTTCTTAGATCCAGGAGGTCTTCCACGCTTCTTTTATATAGTAACTTGCTCCGGGATATCGACTTCTAGTGCTAGAACTTCGTCCGTGACTATAGACTCGGCATCTTCCGTACTGTCGATTTCGACTTCGGAATCCTCGTCTTAGCTTGTGATACTTATATCAGGAGTAGTACCGGTAACTTCGGCGTCCTGATTTTAGCTCAAATTATCGATAGATTCACCCCTAGTTTAAAGTACTATTATAGCGTCTTCTTCGTGAGGTTCTATAACTAAACCGTCTTTATTAAATCGTAGATAAGAGGTACGAACCACCTTTCTATTAACTAGGTATCTATAGATATTATAACCTTCAAATCCCACCAGAATACCCTTTTCAGCTCTAGGAGCTACCTTATAGCTCTGGACTCTCTTCTCCTTATCAATTAGTATGAAGACAGGATATCCTAATACATAGAGATACTTAACAGAGGGAGTATAGTTCACCCCTAGCTTAATATCGTCCTAGAAGCACTTAAACGGAGTCTTCCCTTCTACTCTAGAAGTAGAAGTAAGGTTAGCGATATGTATATAGGCGAGTAGAATCTCCGGCCATATATAGTCCGGTATATTCTGATCTYCTATAACTATACGTACCTTCRCGATAATCGTATATATAGAGCGTTTAGCTCTTCTATATTGCTCTGGAGTATACGGAGTAGACTCCTCTAGTAGCATTCCAAGGTAGTCAGTAAGCTCTTTCATCTGAGAGGGAGAGTACTCCTTACCCCTATCATATCTCTACACCTTAATTTTACGGTAATACTATGTTTCGGCTAACTTAATTAGCTTTTGATTAGCTAGGTATATATCCGACTTCTTAGTATAAGTAAAGGCCCACTTTCCAGTCGAATAGGCGCATAAGAAGATAGAGGCGTAAGAGTGACTATTCAGACCCTTAGGTTTAAGGTATACTATATCTATATAGATTTCGTCTATTGATCTAGCAGGTCGGGCACGTGCCGATACCTTATTAACCTTCCGAATAGGTCGGCCTTTCTCATATAGTACGTAAAGGCGAGTTCTACCAGTCTTAAGCTCTGTAAACTTCATACTAGTAACTATAGATTAAGTGCGTCGTACTACGTCAAAGCTAGCGTGACACATACGTCTGTGCCAAAGCTCTATATCAACTATAGCTTACTCTACTACTGCAGGTAAGCTCAAACCCGGAAAGCTAGCGTACCCTGCGCCGGAGGTCTCTTCTTTAATAATAAATAGATTCTCATCAATTATACAGATCTCCTTCTCCTTAGACGTATAGAGAACAGAACTACGTAAATAACCTCCTAATTTATTCAATTTAGAACCGGAGTATAAGCAGACTAGAGACTGCGGGATATATAGCGTATTATAGCACTCTAATATACGTACTATACCGTCAGTCTTTATCGCCTTAATCGTACAACTTCCAATCCCAGTAGGGCGTAACCGCCTATTAGCGGTAAG
>FJUX01000134.1:166763-229505 GCA_900074905.1 Rhynchosporium agropyri | reverse complement strand
CATAGAGTAGTTGAATGATATTAGTTGCATTGCAGTACTAATTACTATGGAGAGTTGACCAAAGGTATTATCTAGGAATATCCGCACGGACCATGCACGTGACTACAGTCACCTGATCCATGCCAAGACCCATATCCTCGCAATAAGATAACTAGAGCTTACTACTTCTAGTAATAGATATCGCGTAGCTTATACTTCCTTACGAGTTACTTAGTAATATATCTCTGTTTCAGCTACTTAATAGCTATAAAGTAAGAACCTCCTAGGACCTTATTAATCTAATATCTCTAGTAACTGCTACCGAGGCCGTTAATCGAGAGAACGCTCTTCGTATAGCTACTCGGATAATAGCTACTATAGAATTCGCTAAATTCTCGCTTAAGAGTTAATAGGATAAAATAGAGCGCTTAGCTAATTATAGTCGCCGTGAGGTAGATTAGAACGTTAGAGATAAGGTTATAGTTTCTATAATAAATTAGAAGATAGATAGACTTTCTAGGAAGCTCTCTGATAAATAGTATAAGCTAGTAGAAGTACTAGAAAAAGTAAGGGAGAGTTAGAAGCTTAAGCTATCGGAGGAATAGTAAATCTACCTTATTTTCTACTTATACTTACTACGTAAGTATATCGAAAACCTACTACTAGGACAGGTACGATAAGCACTAGTACTAATTCAGCTGCTTCCGGAGTAAGACAAGTAGYAGATCGAAACTATCTTAAGCTTAAGAGTCTCTCGTAGTACCTTATAGTACTAAATCAAGTAGATAGAAGCTAATAACGATCTCGAATAGTACTCCTGCTTAGACGCTATAATAGCCCCTTACTTACTTAAGCGTTTCCACCTGCGATACCTAGTAGTAAAAGGACCGCTATAACTCCTCCCGAAGTAGCTAGAAGCATATAATAATAGTATTAACGACTATAGCGAATTAGAGAACGATATACCTATAATAGCTACTGCTTATATATAGTTCTTCAAGAGAGAGGGAGGGAAGTAGCGTTTTTACCGGATTTTTTAAGCTTCGAGGACGAAGCCCTTCTCGGAAGGGGGGAGTAGTATTATAGTCTATACTATAATAGCCTCAGGCTCCTAGGCATTATAGCAGGCAGGGCTAGCGGGATACGGTTAGTGCGTACTAGAGAATGATTAGTTAATATAGCCTTATAGTTATACTTAGAGAGAGAGTCGAGAGTAGAAACCTCCTCTCTATCTTTTCTTCCCTTTACTTAGCGCACCCTTAAGAGCGAATACAACTCGTTGTCGACCCCCTGTGCCTCTGCCGTAACATACGGAAGATACCGAGTCTATAGTCACGGACGAAGTTCCAGTACTAGAAGTCGATATCCCGGAGTAAGTTACTATATAAAAGAAGCGTAGTAGGCCTCCTAGATCTAAGAACCATGTGCCGATGTACGTTCCTAGGGCTACACGTTCAGGCCGGAACGCAGATCCAACTCTAAATTCGATGCCTGAGGTAACCCCGGAACTAAATAACGGCTACTCCTAGGCTATCTCTCCATTAGAAGAAGAGATAGAGAGTACTAGTTAGTATCGACTCGCCTTTCATATAGCTTAAGAAGAGTCTCTATTCTTAGATYATCCGACTACTTTGGATCAYGCTATAAAGAGAGCTAATTYGCCAGAATAGAAGAAGGCTATAATCAAAGAGTATCGATCTCTTGAAGAGAAGTCGACTTAGAAGACTATAAGTCGCTCTGATATGCTAAAAGGGTGCAGAGTACTAGGTTCTTATCTAGTTTTTAAGACTAAAAGAGATATAGATAGTAAAATCGATAAATATAAGGTTAGATTTATAGTCTAAGGTTATACGTAACGATTTAGTTATAATTACGATCAGATATATACTAGAGTCTATAAATCTTCTACTTAGAAGATAGGCTTAGTAGTTATAGCGGAGTACGACTTAGAAGTCGAATAGTTTGATATAGTAATAGTATTCTTATATAGTAAAGCTGATACCCTGATATACGTCAAATTACTACTATTTTATAGATAATTTAGGCGTAGACTTATAGACGATAAACATATACTCTTACTAAAGGCTTTATACGGTCTGAAGTAGTCTCCACGTCTCTAGTAAGAGACCCTACGTAAGGAGTTCGGTATTATCGACTTTATACTTTTATAAACTGATATTTACGTGTATATTAACTGAGAAACTAAGATAATTATCGTTACTTATATCGACGATTTTCTAGTTATCTCAAAAGCTAGAATAGCTCTTAAAGAGCTTAAGAAGAAGATTCTCACTATATTCGATATTCTATTAGCTAGACTAGCTAAATACTTCCTTAGCGTTAGAGTTATACGTAATAGAGAGAAGAAGACGATTTCTCTTTACTAAGATACGTATATTAATAAGATATTAGATCGATTTGGAATAACTAACTGTAAGAGCGCTGATACGCCCTTTACTACTAGTTCAGAGATTTCTATAGTTAAATTCAAGGGAGTAGCTACTCTATAAGAAATCAAGCTATATTAATAGCTTTATAGTAGTTTATAGTACCTAGCTTATACTTACTAGGATATACTATACTACTATTCTATATTATTATAATTTCTAATAAATCTATCACCTTAATACCTTGCGAGCGCTAAGAGAGTACTTACGTACCTATAAGGTACGAAGTACTACGCTATAACTTACGGAGGAGACGTTTCTAATAGAGATAAGATAAAATTAAGAGGTTTCTGCGACTCTGATTAGATCGGTAATCGAATTAATAGAGTATTACTTACTAGAGTCTGTTTATTTCTTATAGGAGGTGTTTTCTCAGCTATTTCAAAGCGATAGACTACTATAGCTCTTGCCTCTACGGAAGCAGAGTATATAGCTATATGCGCCTTTACTAGAGAAGTATTATAGATACGCTAAGTACTAAAGGAGCTAGGCTATAATAAGCTAGACTCTAGGAGTATAGAGATATAGTACGATAATCAGGGAGCTTTATCTCTATCGGAGAACCCTGAATTATACTAATGTACTAAGTATATCGATATTAAATTTCACTACTTTCGCTAGGAGGTCGCTAGAGGTTATTTAGACCCTTAGTATATACCTTTAAAAGAGAACGCGGCAGATAGTTTTACTAAACTACTTGGCTTATAAGACCTTAAGGCCTTTATAGTAATACTGAATATGACTATTTTACACCTAGAATAAGGGGTATAGATATCAATTAGAAGGCTAACTTATCTTAAAGGAATTACGGAACTTGTGTTTTGTCTAGTTCACGTGATATCGAGGCATGGTGCTAGTCTCTAGGGGTATTACTATACGTACGCATACGATAGTATAATCGACTAATTATAGGAAATTGGATCACTCGTACCTGTAGAAGTTACCGACTTTATAGTATCTCTATAAAGGGGTGTGTTGCGAGGATATGGGTCTTGGTATAGATCAGGTGACTATAGTCACGTGTATAGTCCGTGCGGATATTCCTAGATAATACCTTTAGTTAACTCTCTATAGTAATTAGTATAGTAATATAATAAATAACATTTAACTACTCTATACCTTACTCTGAAGATTAACGTAACCTTGCGATACTCTATTTATTTAGAGAAGAAGTCTCTTATTAAAGAAGAGATTAAAGATAATATTGAAATAAACGGTTCTTTTAGTCTAACCTTAGACGCTTGGATTGCTATTAATCAAGATGCTTATCTCGGAATTACTCTGTAAGTTATTATATCTTCTATAAGTTATTATTATATACTAACTTATTATAGTCATTTTATTAATAAGAACTTCGAGCTAAAGTCTTATCTACTATGGATAAGAGACTTAAAAGAGCCTCACTTAGGTCGCTACTTAATCGAAGAGTTACTCAAGTCTTTACAAGATTATAATATAGAATATAATATCTCTAGGTATATTACTTCAATATAGATTAATATTATTATATATAACGCTAACTATTGAATAGTATTACTAGAGATAACGCTAGCTCAAACGATACTCTGATAAAAGAGTTAAGAAGTTATTACGATATCTCCGGAATAGTATTTCAAGGCGATATATCTTGTATTGCTCACGTACTTAATCTAGTCGTTCAAGATATATTAAAAGCGATTATAAAAGAAGCTTATAACGACTTAGATAATATCGATATTTATAATATCGAAAATGAAGAAGAAGTTGAAGATATTATTCCGAATAGTAAGATATATTAAATCTATCTTCTATTATCTTAATACTAATATTATATTAAGCTATCTCTTTATGGAAAAGAATTCGGAAAATTATATTCGGTATCAAGTACTCTCAGGAGAATATAAGACTATTAAAGAGCTAAATTCAAGCTCTAAATATTAAAGATACTAGAATACCTCAATTAGGTAAATATTACCAAATTCTTATTTATTATATGTATATATTAACTAATATTAGATCAGAAAACTAGATGGTCTTCGATAGCTAATATGCTAAAAGACTTATTAAACTTATGGCTAGCTATTAAGCTAGTTATTACTTCTTCGAAATCGAAGGTCTTTAAGACGAATAGAGATATTCTTCTATTAAAAGACTCAGATATTCAATACTTAGAAAAATGCCTTAAGATATTTAATATCTTTATAAAGGCTACTACGAAGTTACAAGCCGATAAATATCCAACTATATATTATTTAATCCCTGAGGTTTATAATATATATACTCGTCTAGAGAATATAAGAGAAGAACTAAACGTAAGTAATAAGATCTTAATATATAAATATATACCTAACAAATAAATAGGATCCAGTCTTTAGAGACGCTATAAATAAGGGCATCGCTAAATTGAGGAAATATTACCCTAAACAGGGTATTAACCTTAATAATAGAGCTTTATATCTATCTTTAATTCTAGACCCTAGAATAAAAAGAGACGGTCTAGAGCTTATTGGCCTTACTAGAGGTTAATCTACTGATATCTTTAATCGATTAAAAGAAGTATATAATACGTAAGTTATCTTTTAATATATAATATAACTAGTAATATTAATTTTAGCTTATAGTTATAAACAAGACTATTTATTAAGTCTACTTCCGCTTTAAGAAGCTGAGAATATAGATATAAATCGAGATGACGACGACTTAGATATATATATCGAAAACGAAGAAGAAGAGCTCGAAACTATTTACAAATTCCGGCTACTTCAGCTTCTTCTGAGAGATTCTTTAGTTAAGGGGCTCTTATTATTAATAAGCTAKGAAATAGGCTTAGTAAAGAGACCTTTAAGTTAATTATCTCACTTAAAAGCTGGGGTATCTTCAAAGATATAGAGATCAGAGGACAAGAAGAAGCTAGTCCTAATATAGCCCAGGACTTCTTTATTATTAATTAGATTATTTGTATTTAGTTACTTGGTTTTTTATTTTATTATATTATAGACTAGGAAAATCGGAAACTTTTTATAAGTCTTTAGTTATTATTATTATTATTATTATTATTCTTATTATTATTATTATTATTATTACTATTATTAGTCTACTACTCAACTACTCTAGAGTAGTCAAAATATGACTACTCTAATTCTACTCTACTCTACTCTACTACTCTATAGTACTACTCGAGTAGTAGAGTAGAAATTTGTCACACTGGCTTACTTTGACAAAGAGCTGGCTGCCTCGTTGGCCTAGTCCATATCCGTTTGTCTTTTGGCCGACATTGCACGATCCTATGCCGGAATTTATGATGAGTTCGCACGTATCATAATCTTTCTGTCAAAGAGTCGTAAATCAGTCCAGTGTCAGAAGATAGCTAGATATTCGGATACATACACAGTCTACAGTTCGATCTGCATTTGTCTTTGCACAACTTTGAGCTATTGTGATTGGGAGCAACAACTCAGAGCAAAGAAGACAGATGTCCGCATAGTGATGAGCGTATTTGATTTGATAGGAAAAGCGGGAAGTATGTATCTCAGGGTGGAGAAGGAATGGGTGAGACGTACATCCAGGTGCGGACATGAGCTGTATTAAATACCGCAGATGTCACGCTAGACGATTCAGTATCGCCGATCGAGATGTGAAGTTTAATTTTTGAAAGTTTCATTGCCCGTACACAGGGAAAGGTTAATCCAAGAACTGTCGGCTGCTCTTTGTCGTTCCGAGATGTATTGGCCCACAGAATTCCATTGCTTCGCCCTCTACTTGGTATTTTCGCTGTCCACATTTCTCCTTCATTACAATAACCTTATTGGACCCATAACCAGTGAGGACCTTTTAGACTTCTCAGATAAGGTTTAGCTCGTATTCAAGTTGATTACAGCACCTCTTGAAGTTTTCTATGAAGGTGTTGGTCTATTTCGTGTTTGGAGTTAGGGTATACTTGGTGGTAAACTTGAATAGACCACTACCCTGTTCCTGTCTCTTTCATTGGGGGCCTCGGCGAGGGTCAACACCTCATCGTTTGATCAGATTCAGTCTAATTGTGGGCGTGAACCTTCCAGAGCCACCGAGCCACTGTACAGGGCAGGGGGGTTATTTATCCCAAATATTACAGTACAGTAAGTAGCATACTTTGGGTTTCAGTTAAGCTTCGCATGATCTCGCTCACACGCCGATGATGCGCACAGCATATGCGAACTCTTCTGGAGCCTTGTTTATTGCGCAGTACAGTATCACATACCACCGTATACACTTTGTTGTGGGACCAGACAACCATCCGGCGAAGTTGCGCCTCCTAGTCGGGCATCCCGAAAACCAACAACACACCAAAAAACACGATTCTATTTCACATACAATCAAAGTCCGTGCTTTCGAGGTGAGGCTCGTTAGGCTGTATCTTGGTTTTCCATGGCGCAGCTTTAACGGAGGGCGGTGGTCTTCGATCCCACGATTACGTGGTATCAAGTGGTACAGAATGTTTTTAAAGAGCTCTTAATGGCTCTTTAGGTAGCTCGAAACTCCTGTAGATAACTCCCTGCAAGCATGCATGCAATTCATACACTCGTAGATCACGTGATGGTTCTGACTTTGCCGATCCATCCATTCACAAAGATCACAAACCTACCATTGTAGAGATGCACAATTGCTGAGTAGGGTAAAGACACTGTAAGTCCGGCTGGGATCACGATGATCGCTGTCATTTACTTGCAATATACCTACGGAGTAAGTAATATACATTACTTCGAAGTTCGAAGACCACTAAGGATTTGCCTGCGAGCAAGGTATTGGGTGACGTGCCCCAGGACCCATGTGAGGGCCAAGAAACCCTTAGTCAGCATAGCTAGTCATTTAGTCGGCCCATGGCCATCTGAGTTAAAGAATGCAAGCTTTTGATACCTCAACGTTCAGGACCGTCGGTATACACAAGGATTCCTTGTCTTCAGAGAGCATTTCTAGAAGACGGCATGATCAGAAGTTTGAACATCTAGCCCGTGCGGCTGAACCTGAGGAAAACTCTTTCAAGAATAGCCCCGAGCCACACGATCAAGGAACTGGCTATCATGTAGGATTGGGAACCTGGGAACCTTATGCGGTTAGTTAGTTTCCGGGGATGTCTGAGATCAACGAGCGGAGTGCTATGGATGAATAAGCTCGAAGTGCGAGATAAGCATCGATGAGTTCATTTCCTTTCTTTTTTCATAGGCTCTGACCAGTGATGGAAGTGTGTTCGTGGGATATTGCCTGGAAGCAAGATAGCCTGTGTGGAAATTGGGATGACTTTTTGTTATGTCACAAGTAGCGCCATCCGGTCCGATTGAAAGGCTATGACACCCTTGGAGCGCTCAACCTCAAAGTCTCGAATGTTTGAAGTATCATTCAGGTCAAGAGTCATGGGGTGAGTGTGTGGGCCGAATCTTTCCCATGCCTCGCCTTTTCCTAACATTACCTTACGTGCCTCAAGGGCGAAGTCTCTGTATTGCTTTGCGATACACAACAATCCAACACGCGAAGGAAAACAAAGGTCACAGCTAAATCGCCAGACGTGAATAGCTATACCGCCATACGCTAACCAAGCGAGCCCAAAGTGTAGGGTGCATTTATCACCACCAAGATTTGTATGCATAACTATGTATATTACATTTAGGGCCAGCATAATTATGCTAATTCATCCAAATCTTCTTCAAACTCCGCATCCTAGGTGTATACCTCTATCCCCCCAATCATGTCTCTCTGAATCACCGATTCACTAGCTACAGTAGCATCTACTATACTATCTGAATGATAGATTTCCCGTAAAGCTAAGAGTATTTGAGCATTTGGTAAGCCGGCTTTAGCTAGGGAGCTAATAGTTGCACGAGTCTCTGCCGGAATAGAAGTATTTCTATATGCTAGATAGGCTGTAAATGCTATAGATGCCGCATGGTTATATGTAGCCTCTAAAACCCTTATTTCCTATTGCTCTGAAGCTCTATCTTTCAAGAGAATAATTCTCATTTGACACCTATACTTCTTACTGCCTGTATTCCCCCGCCTTTTAGAAGAATCGATATTCGTTTACTTCTCTCTTGGGTCGTATTTACCTGCTCGATCACAGATAAATAATACGCGGAAAGGTCGATTGTCTTGTTATTTGAAGCATACCCATTAGCTTTTGCATGCGCCTGGTAGGCAGCAAATCCAGTAGTAGTATCACTATAGATTACTATAGGAGGCGCAGGGCTATAAGCTTGAGGATCAGAAGTTATAGTAGAAGTAGTAGAAGTAGTGGGCGTTGAGTAGAAGTCTCTGAATAACTTCAATTCTGACTTAATAACATTCTTCAGCCTTAGGGGTAATTAGATTATTATGAAATATTTATTCTGTATAAATGGACTATGCCCTCTAGTACAAATTTGTATGGGGGGGCGTATCCCCTAGATACACACGCTAAGTCACTAGACTTTTAGCGTATGGCGGTATAGCTATTCACGTATGGCGATTTAGCTATGGCCAAAACAAATAGAAGACGTCAGAATAAGGCTGTTCATGTAATAGTGTATTATGGACTATTAAGTGCTCTGAGATCTCTCGTGTTTTTGACCTCTACATCGTACTACCTCTTTCTATCTTTAATATCCTCTACTATCCTACGAGTATGCTTACTTTCCTTCCCTCGAACGGGCTCATTTTCCACCTGAAGAAATTCCTTTACAGCGTCTCGCCCCCGCTCCTTTATTCGTCCCCTTTCCACCTTTGTATATTAAGAAAGTCTTCCTCATAATATTGATGTATTGTCTTGTTCAGGATCGAGTAAAAGACTAATATTCTGCCTATGGAGGTAGATCGAGCTAGCACAATCACCCCAACGACGCTTTGTGTCTATTATACCGATTGTATCTGATACTTACAAGTTCAAATCCTTGAAGAGCAAGCGGCATGCAGATCTGGCGGTTGAGGCACGCAAACCAACATCTCGGAAAAGTCGAGGCATCAGAAACAAACGGCCTGAGTGTGTGATTTTGAATGAAAAACCATGAAAAAAATAGCATCGAGCCACATCATACATTTCCTAATAATCACAATCAAACATCCACTCCCTT
The DNA here is from genome assembly GCA_900074905.1 of Rhynchosporium agropyri. Classification (NCBI taxonomy): domain Eukaryota; kingdom Fungi; phylum Ascomycota; class Leotiomycetes; order Helotiales; family Ploettnerulaceae; genus Rhynchosporium; species Rhynchosporium agropyri. The sequence goes on along the minus strand of FJUX01000134.1, from coordinate 220,024 downwards.
CTTTTTTCAGCCCCAAGTTCAAGAAAGCTGTCCTCTGACTGCTCCAGCCAACGCCAAACTCGAATGGGTATCAGCCATAAATGCAGATGGGTTGGCCTCGATCTTATCGACGTGGAACCCCTCTCCCGAATCAACACCCTCAACCAACACACCAGTCAAGAATGGTCCCTTCAGGCATCCCACACTGTTCCTGATAGCCAAATCGCCATTTACTGGCTCAGGGTTGGGGAAAGCAATGCGAGGTGGTCCGGAAGCGCCGAGCGCTGCTTCGTGTACTGTTAAAGATGTGAGCATCTTTGATCCAATACCTCGGAGTCTTAACATGAGAGTAAACTTACTGTGGGTGGCTGTGTTAGCAGGGGATGAAAATTCGCCTTGGAAGTTGTGAAGGGTAATGTTATAACAGATCATGTCGAGGGCGCTGTGAATGCCAAAGTTAAACTCTCCGGTAGCTCCTGCAAGACCACCTGTTGCTTCGGTACCGTTGACGACATTCTCGGGATTTGCAGCGATGAATTGATGTGAACTGAAAGCGAACAGTTGTTGTCCTCCAGCTGCTGCACCAAGAGCTTGTTGTCCGCCATAGTTGATATTGAGCGTCAACTGGACACCAGCAGTTCCTGTATCGACGTTTATGGGCACTGCAAAGACAGAAGAAGAGACGAGAAGGGTGCTGAGCGCCAGGCTAGCCAAAGTGTCGGAAATGGAGGTGGTCCTCATAATTGCTGGATTAATGTGTATCGGAAATCGTAGTGATGGCGATGATGCTGACAAGATCGAATTAGATAGTAATAAAAAGTTGTTTACGAAGTGAAAAATGAAGCGGAAAATGAATTTCTGCTCAACAGGCTGGCTGAATCAAGTCAAAGAAAAAGGTGTAGGAAGTTCCTCCCTCATACCTTTATATCATCCCATCATCCAACACACTGATACGGGATGACAGATGTTAGAATGCTTGGTACCTGCAAATCCAAGGCTTGGTTTATACTGGGAGTCGCGTTCCCGGGCTCTTCCAGTCCCCTGGGAGGCTCCAGAATGCGCAAAACATGGGCAATTAAGACGAACACACCTTGAACCAACGTCCTAAGGATTGCGCAAGATATTAGCCAGCTACAAGCCCATGTGAAGTCTAGTATGGGATTGTTAAGCGAGACTTGGGATGACTTTTGAGCGCCTTTGAAGCGAACTCTGTAACATTGGCGGTGTTTTGAGATGAACTTGGCCAATGCTTTGCCCGAACAAACAACGAAGCGTCAAAGAATGGGAGTTGTGATGGGAGGGCCAGTAAACGTCTTACAGGTATCGAAGATATATGCGCTGCGCTGCCACCAGGGTTGTATTTTTCGGGCGGGAATCAGTAGCTTCAAAGTATTATTCTACGAACTATCCTCCTATATTCTAAAGTGAAAGTCACTAAAATATTACAGGATATTACTAAAGTAACACTTTATAGTCATATAGTAAATTCGATGACTTTCTTTTATGAATAAGTTAACTTTAGCTAAGACGAATCCTCTTACCCTGATATCTTATATAGACTAATACAACTCTGATAGTAGCGCAGCGGATATGAAAGACCGAACCTAGGTAATATTGTGCAGTTTGCGCTGTGCGTACCTAATGGTGGGAAGCTTGTAAAGACTTGGCCCTGCTCGACCTCAGGGGCTCGACTGAACGAGAGTATACCTGTGAGCGTTCCAACAAATTGTTGAACTCACACGCGAAAGTCAAACAAGCCAGTGAACCGCGAGGCATTCGCGAGAAAGTAGGCTCGGATTCTGCGCGGTTGCGAAAGTATGTTTTGAAGGCCGGAATAGTGCTCCCTCGATCCGTGCCTACTACAAAACGCCCTAAATGAGGGGCAGGAGAGACAACTTTCAACATTGCTAATACCCGAGTAAGTAGCCTCATCTCGCTCCCCTCTCCTCTCTATCCACAGCATAACACCGGAATCTAGAATCAACTTCAGATCACCCTATCCGAGAGAGGCTTTTTTCCCTTCGATTGTAGGAACCGGAAGCGTCGAACCTAAATTTCAACCGCAAATACTCAGCCTACTTCCAACTCTTGCCGTCACTCTCATGACATCCCTCCTCCCAATAATCAAGGACATCTTGCCTATCATCATGCCATCTCAAGTTCACGTTACCAAATCAACAGAGCTAGATATAGCTACCGGTCAGACCGACGGCATGGTTCGAAAGGGCGCTATCATCAAGAAATCGGACAAAGTATGTGCTTCGGGTAAGCTGACTTCACTTTCTCATGCTACCCAATGTATTCCGACAGCGTTTCTTGCAGTTCACTTGGCATTTTGTTCTGTATGGGCTCAATCCTTGCATTCTCCTGTTTCACCTCTCGGGACTACGACTATCCGCTTTGGTTCGCAGTTTTATCCTCGATGCGTGTTATTTTGCATCTTGTTCTCCAACGTGTCTCATTCTTCGCTTCTGCCTTTCTTGGGTGCTGTGAATATTCGAAAGCTGCGGTCCTTTCATAGTCGAGGAATTATCCTCTGTATAGGTGTTCAAGGGCCAGCTCGTACTTTTCGAAGTCATCTTGTTGACAGAGGGCATTACCATGGAAAGCTTCATTGGAAAGCAAGTTCGTCAGTCTGATAGATTTCGTGCCATTCTCGATTTTCTGCATACATATCGTCTCACGGGCAGACAGTGGTGATCCTCAATGAAGATCAAGGTGTCTTATTCAAATTTGGAGTGGTGATGCCACCATCTCCCCATCAGACCTCATGCTCTTCAATTCCAAGGCAGCCTTAAAGGAATTTGCTACCAAAACCCAGTACGTAGGTAACCACAAGTCAAGATGTGGAAATAATCAATTTGGTCTCTTGCTGTAAGACCCAGCGTACAAGGCCCATCATAATATGATGCACAGTCTATGCTTGCAATTTGAGCAGAACCGCGTCCCAAAGTCATATTTCAGTTATTAGAAACCGTCCCTCCCTACATTGGGACCCTGAAGTCATCTCTCAAAGCACCATCTTCAGCATCGGAAGTAACAGCACAGTTACATTGCCAAGTTTCCACATCTCATCTTTTCTTCTTCGATTCCGAACCACTTACTAATCCTCACTCTCCTCACAGTCATGACTGCCTCCCCACACACCTCCTCAGCAGTCCACCACCACGGCGAACAAGACACCATAGTCTACGCAGCAAGCGGGCACGGCGGTAACTATCCCTCCTCTTCCTTCTCTCCTCTCTTTCTGATCTTTCTCCTCCCATCAACAAACCCCTTACTCAAAAACCCGCTGCTCTCACCAACTAAAATTTTTCGATAGCGATCATATCCGACAACGGCAAGACGCGGCAAGAACTCGCACCAGGAGACTTTGCTCTCATCCCAGCTTGGACCGAACATCAGGAAGTCAATGATGGCGAGGAAGAGGTGACTTGGTAAGTATTTTCATTTTTCCGATGTCTTAAGATTTTGCAGGGATATTATTTTCCTCTTTTTACGGTAAGATGGAAATCCTAATCCGTTATCGTGTGTAGGGTTATTACGAGGAGTGGTAGTGAGCCTGTGGTAGTCAATCTAAAAGGATGGGGCGAGGGTACGAAATATTGAAGTGAGAAGTGGTTGTGAAAAGTGGGAAATGTGGGGTAAATGAGGTCGTGGAATCAAGTGCAAATTTTGATGATGAGTTTGCAGTCCACAAATCAACGTTTTAGTAATACTCGGAGTCTAATTTTCGACTTGTGATACGACAAACGAGGAACGAAAGGGGAAACTAGAACATGAAGAAAGCACAGTTCTACCAGAAAAATGAGTAAACATATGATGATATAAATTTGCTTTATTTCAGACCCAGACTCCATCTGAATCATCGCTTAGTGTTACGTGCTGGGTTTACGATCAACCACTTGCCGTAAATGCATGTGCTCCATTTTTCTCTTACACCTCCGAACGTCCCCAATACTAATAAGTCAACAAAGGCGAATTAAAAGAAGAATCACGCGCTTAGCTCGCATCTCCGCTAAGTGACGACGTTCAATATCCAGCGACGCATCTGCTTCCCTAGGTGCCCCATCGCTAATCCACATAACGTGGCCCATCATCCTGCCAATTCGCTGCCGGAGTTTCCGGCATACCGTGAGCTCCAGGTGTCGGAGCCGAGTAGTATGCTGGTGTCGGAGCGTCCATAGCTGGCGTTGGAGCTCCCCATGCGGCAGGAGTTGGCGCACTGTAGGGTGCTGGAGTAGGTGCATTGTAAGGTCCAGGCGTAGGTGCTGAATACGCGCCAGGAGTAGGAGCATTGAAAGCCCCTGGTGTGGGAGCTGTGAGATGAGCTCCAGGAGTTGGAGCATCGACCCCACTGTTCCAACTGTTATTGGCAGGAGGATTGGACCAGGAATCATTGGAAGTTGATGGTTGGTATGCAGGAGTCTTTGAGCCCCAAGCATCACCACTACCACCGTATCCCGGAGTCTTCGATCCCGATGAAAATGCATCCTGGAGATTATGTGCTGGAGTCTTTGCGCCTGATGACCAAGCTGGAGTGCGATTGCCGCCACCGTACGCTGTACGATTCCCATCGTAAGGATTCACAGTACGCGAACCATCAGCCCAGGCTGGTGTTCGTCCTCCGTCGCCGCCAGCTTTCCAAGCCGGCGTTCTTCCACCATTTGCCGCAGCAGGTGCTATGATAGTCAGTTCATGTTGCACGTGGTCAGATATGAAGACTTACTTCTAGCACTACCCCAAGCTGGCGTCCGCTCGGATCCGCTGAATGCCACAGGCGTGCGGCCACCATCCCAGCCACCAGGAGTAGCACCTCCCATACCTCCTCTGCCCGAACCTCCACGAGGAGTAAACCCACCTCTATTGCCACCGTGCCCGCCTCTCGAGTTCAAGTCGATCGATTGCCCTGTGATACGATCCTTGAAGCCCAAAGCATCCTTAGGAACATTGACTGTTTTACTCTTCGTGTGTAGTTCGACACGAGCATTAGTGTCAGTTGTTTCTTTGACAATACCAAGAAGACCCTTGTAAGGACCTTTGCGAATTGTCACAGTCTGGCCGATGGAACGATCTCGTCCAAAGGATTTTGGGGGTGGCATATCCGCACCAGCACCGCCAGGATTCCGCTTCATCGCTGGATTCATCGAATTGAGATCCGTGGTTGCGGAGGATGTGACCAATCTACCACCTTTAGCAGAAACAGTGGCTACGCTGGTCGTTCGAGTGACGAAAACACCGGCATTTTCACTCTGAGCAGTATTCCTCAGGAATAGATAAGAGCGATGAATGTGGATGATCTTGCCGGATCTGCCCTCTCCGCCATATTCTTTCACACCATCGTCAGCGCGGATTTCAGATCCATTTCGGTCAGTTGCTACGGCGTGCTTGCGTCTCTCAAGCTTGTTCGATATCTGAGAGGGTAGAACGGTTCGGTTTTGGTTGTTCTGATCGAGTACAACTAGGGATTCTCGATCAACCTTTACGACACAAGCGACTGTAGATGGGTCGAGTTGAACCAAGTCCCAAAGCTCGAATTGACCAAGAGATCCACCCCCGCCTGAGTCACTGGCTTCACGGAGATCCTTGCTGAAGACCGTGACCTCAGTATTACTCTGATCGGTCAATAGAGTAACACGATCCTCGGAAATCTTGACGACCATTCCCACTTCGTCTCGGAATCGACTCCCACCAATAACCTTGACATGATCACCCTCCTTGAACCGCTTTCGAAGACCCTTGACAGGGACCTCGATTGTCTGTCCTTTGAGGTCTCCTTCCGAAACAGCCATGGTAACAATCTCGCCCCGAACGGATATCGCTTTACCGACAACGCCCTTTTGTTCTCCTTCGTAGACCTCGATCACATCTCCAGGAAGGTAAGAAGCATTTGCGGTACTTGCTTTCAAACTAGCAGCAAGTGCATTGAGATCAAGATTTTCAGTTCCATCCTCGGCGCCGGACGCAAATCTAGTAACTTCCTCCAGGGTTGGGTTAACGTCTGTGGTGATTAGAGTCTGGACCTTGACGTCTTTCTGACAATATCCATTAACATAGTCATCACCAAGATAGTTCCAGGTTTTCGTATCGGATCGTCCTTGAAGATACTTTGCGTGCCTTTTCTTTGCCTCAACCTCACTAAACAGTCTCTGTGGTGGTCGTGGTCCAGCCGGAGCACGCTTTCTCTTTCCACCCAGATCTTGAGGCGCGTTCGCATCTTCGTGTAGGCCATAGTCAAGTCGGGGAACATATCTGACCCTAATCTCCAATCCTGTATCCGTACGATCAATGACTTGGGCAAGATCACCAGCGTACTTCGGCGGGCGTCGTAACCGAACATATGCTCCTGGTTCCAAAGAAGGCGTCTTGATGACTCGGAGTAAATCTGGCATTTCCTTGATTTCCACCAACATCATCTTCGTACGAGGATATACGTTCATAACTCCATCCAGGGCAGTCAAGATGTCCGCTTGACGCTGGGCTTCCACATAAATAAATCCCTTCATCGTTGAATGTGTACCACCTCGTTCGAAAGCGCTGGTAATTGCAAGCTCGTCGCGTGTTCCCGTTCTCTCCTCCACACGCTTCACTGATCACAACATTAGAAGAGCTCTCTAGTAGGACTTTGTGATGACTCACTAATAGAGAATATTGCTTCCCTTTCTTTACCTTCTTTACAGCGCACAGCATAGATACTTGGATCATCCACACTGGGAAGCAGGAGACGTCTCGGCACAACAGCCGAATCTCCCGCACCTCTGCCGGACCTATTCTTATTGGCATATCGTTGTCGCAGAATTTCGGCTTGTTTCTCAGCATCCAGACTTGCTTCCATCTCCCGCCTGCGGTCGAGTTCACGATGTCTCTTGTCATCAAACACTCCCCCGGCGGGAAGGTCTGCGAGATCATCGGGGTGGGTGTCCGCAATGAAGTTGTCCTTAATTTCATTGAGCTCGTCCTCGTCGTCGTCATTTTCGTCTTCATCTTCGTCGACTTCAGCTTCGACATCAAGAAACTGATTACGGCGCTCGCGGCGACGCTTCCTGCGGTGGCCCTGCAATTTTTTGTCAGTACATTCCTTCAGGAATATAGCAGTCAACAAACTGTAATCTCCTCTTCCTCATCTTCCTCATCTTCATCATCCTCCTCCTCAGCATCATCCTGATCTACCGAGGGTTTCCGCCTTGAGACTGTAGGTTGTTCATCCGCCGAACCCTCATCTGCATTCGCAGAACTTCTTGAGGCTTCATTTCGAATTTGCGCACCGGCGGCGGCATCATCGTGGTCGGAGCGCCCTCCATCTTCATTGTCTGAAATGTCTGCCTGCTGGGGATTGAAATCATCTTCGTCCTCACTGTCCTCGAAATTGGTAGTTGGTAAAGACATCGTGTTGTTGTAGAGTGTATAAGCAGATGAAGGGAGATTTTTGGGAATTCCAAGGGTAGTTGTCGAAAAGAAGGTCTAGGCAGCCATGGGCGATCGATAGATTAGAGTGTAGAGCTGGTGCGACCGTGAATTCAGGTTGGTGGATATGGGGACAGAAACGCCTTGTTCCCTCGACCTCGCGGCGGTTTTGACAGCCTCACCACGGATTATGTGCTAGTGCAAAGTAGCTTAGCGCTACCAAGCCTTTGGTGGAGAGATTCCTTGCAACCCATCATCAAGGTGACTGAGGTGAATTCTTGAAATTTGAAAATTACCATCGACAGATTATCATGATCAATGTCACAAACGTGCTTTATGACTTGCTTTATTCCGTGAGCAGAGATCCAGTAATGCTCTTGCGACGATGATCCTCCTGAATCTCTCGCTTCCCCTCCCAGACATGAACTTGATTTGGTATGCCTCAATCTGGCTGCTTCATAGTGATAGAAGCTATCCTTTACGAGTTCTATAGAGGCTGATGTGATTAACCATCGTTGAGTTGCTGCTCTTAAGTCTGCGTCTTCAAAAATAAGCGAAGGAGCCATTTATTTACCTCGGGCCGCTCCGTCCCCTCACTACCAGCAGCAGTTTCTACCTTGTCAACACTCTCTCAAGCCTTCTACGAGCTCCAAAAGGCTTAGATACTAGCGATAATGAAGGCTATACTCATAGAAAAATTCGTTGAGGTAGATCCCTGATCACCAAGCCCAGAAATCCTACTTCTGACATGTGCAATACTAGACAGTCAAAGAAGTAAAGATATCTGAGGTCCCAACTCCCGAACCAAAGGATGACGAAGTGCTCATCCGAATAGCAGCAGCAGGAGTGAACTTCGTGGATCTTCTATACGTATGTCTCTTACTTAAGATATGAGATGGCCTCACTGCACTGGAAATCACTTTCCCATGTTCTGTGCCTACAAATCATACATCTTCTCACAACCTCCAGGCACGCGGTAAACACCAAAACAACCGCTCCCTTATCACACCCCCCTTCATACTTGGTCTCGAGTTCGCTGGCACCGTCATCAGCTCTCCTTGCATCTCTGGTACCCCCTCATCATCATCACTTAAGGTTGGAACCCGCGTATTTGGCGGTTCTCTCGGCTCTTACGCATCTCATATAACCTGCAAACCTTCCTCTCTGTTGCAAATTCCTGAGAAATGGACGTTTACGCAAGCAGCCTCACTGGCCGCCACTGCACCTGTGTCGTACGGAGCTCTAATCCTGCGCGGCCGTCTCCAGAAGGGGGAAACGGTACTCATCCATGCTGCAGCTGGCGGGTTAGGACTTATGGCTGTACAGATTGCTAAAGCTGTCGGAGCGAGAGTTATAGCTACTGCTTCTACTACTCAAAAGCTTGAGGTAGCAAGGGGGTTTGGGGCGGATAAATGTGTGGATTATTCAGATGAGGGTTGGGTTGAAGAGGTGCTTAGGTTGAGCGAAGGAAAGGGTGTGCATGTGGTTTTCGATCCAGTGGGCTTAGTGGGTCAAAGTCTGAACTGTCTGAGGCAGAGGGGCAGGATTCTGGTGGTCGGTTTCGCAGGGAGAGAGGGGGCTTTGGAGAGTGTGGCTATGAATCGGGTGTTGTTGAGACAGGCGCAGATAATTGGCTACGTGCGTCTTTGACCCTACCTTCTTTCAAAGCCACCATTGCCTATCAGACTCGGTCTGGCAACTCCATCATAGCCTGGAAATTTGAAGGACCTGCTAACATGACACTATCCACAGCGATATGGCGAAACAGATCGCATCGATCCCGCAGAGACAGCTCGAATCTGGCAAGAGCTGAAAGCCTTATGGGAAAGCGGAAAGCTCAAACCAAGCGTTTACGAAAAGGAGTACAGAGGTTTAGAGAGTGTGGTGCATGCTATGAAGGATTTGGAGTCGAGGAAAGTATGGGGGAAGGCGGTGATTGTGATGGAGCATGAAGATAGGCCGAAGCTTTGATCTCTTGATGCGTATCTGCTGTTACAGCCCCACATGGTGATGATAACAGAAGTACTAAATCATTTTCCTAACCTCAACATCTTCTTACGCCGAAGTTTCATACGATTTTCATGATATTACTTTGACAAAACAATAATGTAAAATTCCGAAATCCTTTCATGAATCTGAACTCTCATCTAGCGAGCAGTCCAGTCTGTCTTGATCGGCCACTTCTCTCAGACATCGATAGAGCCTGTAGGCAGATTAAGCGAGCGAATGTAGATATTACGAGGTTCAGACTGCTCAATCACGGCCCGGTCAAGCGATATAAGTAAAGTTGTCAGTGGTGTCGTTACGTGTTGCCGTGATGCTATTGCTGTAATAGTGCCCTACAATGCTTCGCGGCTTTGTCATTCTACCAGAGCATGATTCTAGAGGGGTTTTGTCACGTTAATTGACTATTTATGTAATAACATCTTCTAATGATTTATGACTTGAAGTTTGATCGACCAAAGTCAGATTTCCTGGTCGCCGGAGACGGATATTCTTACGCTTGAGGGTTACGCATTGACGTGCAAGACCATGGAGGTAGAAAAAACTTCTGTTGTAAGTGGGGATCACGATTCTACAATCCATTACTATTACTTGATATGCCAACGTAGTCTACAACGCCTCATCCATGAATTCTACCAGTATGTAGCCAAACTCCCAATACGCCGACGCTACTTTAGCCCGTTTATCCATCATTGCTATACTTCGTGATTACATCGATAACTCTACGTCTCGTAGCCGGCTTATCAAAAACCTGCGCGTGATCCAAATCCTTGAACCAAAGAACATCGATATCAGTCCCTTTCCAAGGCCGAGATTTCCACTCCTCTTCTTCAATATCCGTATCGTCACTCTCGGCCTCACTGTCGTCTCCAGCCTCAGTGCCTTCAGCACTTGCACTAGACCGATTGCTGTCGTTTCGACCCTCGAAATCTACCAGAACGCCTGTGGCTTCTCCACTATTATTCATGTTGCTTTTCGTAACCTGCTTCTCCTCGCTCAAATATTTCCCAACCGCTTCTGTATTCACAATCAAGTCCTTCCCACCTAGACTAACAGTCACTCGCCTCCCCTCAATATCCTTCTTCCACAGCACATTTTCATTCCAGAAGAAGTGCCTACTGAGCGTGTGGCTAACGCCCATATCCATGCTAGCGAAATAATACAACTGGTGCTCATTTGCTCGTTTCGGTTGTCTCCGTGTAAAATTATACGCTACATCCGGCAAGTGAAGCAAGATGGAGACAGGATCTATAAGAATAACTGGGCCGATAAGTGCAGCGGTAGAGGGCTCTTTTATTAGATGAGTTGTGAGGACAGATCCGTATGAATGAGTGACCAGGACGCATTTCTGGTTGGGCAAGAGGTGTTGAGTGAGGATCTGTTTTAATTCGGAGCACATCTCAGCGCGACCTAGTGCTGAATGAGTTATTCTGAATGAGACTGGCATGATTTCTATCGCAATGATTCCGACCTCCTCATCTGCATCATTGCGTTCCAGGCCATCGACAGAATTCAGCTCATTCAAAAAATTGGTGTAAGGGTATAGTCCAATCCCAATCCCATGTATAAATACAATGGGGAGTTTAGTTTTCGAGGTATGCGGACGATGCCAATATGATGTATGCTTGGCGGGAGATCGGTGTTTGGTAAGGATGGTCTGCGGTCGGAATGGGAAGAGGGTGAAGAATCGAGAGAATTCTGTACGGTGGAAATGAAAGCCATGGTAGAGGAGCTTCATGTATGTAAGGAAATCGACGAATCCAACGCACTGACAAGGTTAGCTATGCGCCGCGGACTTCCGAGTGAAGACACTTACGAAGTACCACACCAAACTGCGATGAAGCATATCCACCCGGTCGAGCGTCAAACGCAAACACTGTGCTTTTCCTCTTCCTGCCTCTATCGTCTTTCCGACCAAGACTTCCATAGCATCAACATATTCCTCCAACTCCTCCTCGTCGTCCCCTGGAGGTCCGCCACGGTTGAAGAACGCCCATAGCAGAAATTCCTTGACGTTCTCCCGCTTGATGTCCTTCAGATCCGCTCCGAGAAACCATTTCGAAAGATATGCTTCGGGATCCGCGATATTGTCGTTGCATTGCGCGAAAAGCTCCCTCCTCTCGTTGCGGGTTGGCGCCGGTGGATGAACGGCTTCGCTTTGAAGATGGTATCTGTAGGGTAGATATACAAAGAGGAAAAATAGGGATTCAGCAACTGCTACACTCTCGATGAGCAGTGGGACAGGAGACGTGATGGCTGTCTTGAAACCGTAAAGCGCGACTATCAGAGCGCAATAAGCCAGGCATATTGGTGCCAGATAGTGGAGAACTAGAATGCAGAATTTGATGAAGATATATTCCGTCCTCGAGGTCCCAATCATGGTGGCTTCGATGGAAGGAAGCCTGGGAAGGGAAGATGCGGTGGATGGCGAGGGCGCCTTGATCGGAGATGTACTTACTTGTCACTACTCTTGTATTGCAGTGAGCAGAAAGATGAGTCGTATGTGTAGACGTGGCATGGCTAGCTAGCATGAGATAGAAGAGGCATGGAGGGAGGGGTCTTGTCTTGTCCCAACAGTTTCGGGGCTTCCGGTGAGGATCAGTGACGATCAGGAAGATGCCTACGTGAATTATGTCCAGGATGGCATGGAAAGAAACATTGGATGACAGTGAAGATTTAGAGGTGCCAAGATGTATGTATGTATGTACCTTACCTAGGTACACTTGAGGGCAGGACTTTCACATGCATTTATGAAGTCCTACTAAGTCCCTGCTCGTTGGGATATTACAGTATATCCGAGCAGTTACTGTAAAAACAAGGCCCAAGGCCATTCGTCGCGTTGAAGTGGAGTTGCCTGATATGTTGCGCGTCACTTACAAGATCCTTTGTTATTTATGTATTTACATATTTATTCATGTGCAGGGCCTCGGCTGCACAATCACGTCACACTTTGGGTCCCTGCATAAATGGTGCACAACACACATAATCCTGAATGCTTTTGAGGAAGGAATACTTGGACTTGGTAAGTGCAGTACTGACTGTACTTCTGTACTTCCCCGCCGTACCTTAGGTGCAATACTGCCGAGATTCTGCCGACTCGACAAGCGAGATTTTCACTCACATGTAATATGCTCTCCACATACAGACACACCAAGCAGGCATGTCCTATATTCCAAGATGCAAGCGATCTGCTACTTTGAGGCTTAATATATATATCTTCACAATCTCCCGACTCTCTCACCCGGCTTGCAATCGTGAAGCGACACAGACCAAGGTCAAGGACGTATCTCTGGAAAACGCGGAGTTACTTCAGCCACTATTGGGAATACACGTCAGATCACTTGCCAGTCTTGATGGGAAGTCCGAGGAGTGTTGAACTCTAGATCAGCCAGAGAACTTAGCCGATGGCGCTCAGTGTTAGTAAACGCACATAACATGGATGCAAAACAAAACTCGACTGACACATCCTAGCATGACCATATCTTAAACCCAGTTACAGCCCTTGGGTACTACCTGACAGATTCGGGCTCTCCTCTCATCTTAGCCTGTGAAGGGTCCTTCTTGAAAGTGTTTGACGCCGCATCGTACAAGCTACTTTCGTCAACTGAAGTCTTCAATGGGCAAACTATCCATGGCATTGCTGTCTCAGAAGTTGCCAGTCAGGAAAATGCTAAAAATGCTACTCGAGTCGCCATTTGGGGCGGATCGTCCTTGCTGTTGCTGGATAAGGATGATCTTGACAGGCTCATAGACCAGTATGCCAACTGTGTTACATCTGCAGTTCTTACGGTATCTGATTGGATTATGGTTGCCGCAATTGCTCCTCATGACAATAGCTGTGTTCTCATCACTGCCAGAAATACTCTACTCCAAGTGTTCAATGCTGAAGGCGAGCAAGAGATAAAGGTGGAGACTCTGTCATCTCCTTCTAGGTCTATTCTTTACTCTGCAGATCTCGTATGGGAATCTCCCTCGGAGATTTTGGTGGCTGCTGGGACTGTATTTGGTGAGATTATTATGTGGAAATTTTCTACGACTGGTACCAGTCAGGTCCTTCACACATTTACGGGGCATGAAGGATCGATTTTTGGCGTCGACATCTCCTCTCCCGTTCTTCGTCCAGATGGGACTGTTGTCCGCTTACTCGCTAGTTGCAGTGATGATCGTACAATTCGGGTCTGGGAGCTCGCAGAATCAGCGAATCCAGGGCCATATAGCGAAATCCTAGTTCGCGAGACTGGCTTTGGAGAAAGCGAGTTATCAAACATCCCCGAAGTGACCGATATGTGCATTGCAACAGTCATGGGTCACGCCTCTAGGATCTGGAGCGTCAAGTTTCTTATTGAAGACTCCGAGCCTGCTCGCATTAGTGTTCTTTCTATGGGCGAAGATACCACAGCGCAGCATTGGTCATTGGACTATGAAAACTATCATCTTGACACAACAAGTAGTGGCTCTAAACCAGCAGTTCGGCAGCCCAACAAATCTACGGGATACAGCAGATTGGCCCATCTAAACCATGTGAAAGCATTTTCATACCACACAGGAAAACATATATGGTCAACTGCAGTTTTCCGAACAGCGAATTCTGACTGGACAGTGGTCACCGGCGGAGCCGATGGAAAAATCTCCCTGTTTAATCTGAGAACAGATAAAGCAATCTCGGCGTTACCCTCAAAGGTCAACACAGAAAAGCCAGCTGTGTCTGCAAGTCCAACAGACCAACCTCCTCAATCTCTGATGTGGGATCTGGAAAACATCCTATCAACATTGGCGAACTACACATCGGCCGTAGATGTTGTTACCGAAGAGCAAAAGCCACATTTAGCAATCCCAGAAGACGTCATTTCAGAAGCAGCCGTCACAGGTAGCAAATCTCCGAAAATCAAGAAGCCGAAAAAGCCTATTAAGGATGGTTTTAACAAGTACGCTTTTATATCAGAAAATCAGTTTCTGGCCACAACACATTTCGGCCGAGTTTTGATTGGAAACATCGACTCGACAGTCGCTTGGAGCGAGGCTGTACTACCGGAGACAGAACATTATGATCTCAAGAACTACGCTGTGATTGAAGGGTTTCCTGAAATTGATACCGTATTCTTGGCTGGATCCAAGGGTACCATCCTGGCTTATCAAACCGGGAAACCTCTTAAAGCAGTTGGAAGTGTTGGAAGCAAAGTCGCTGACATGTTCAAGATTTACAATTCTAGGACAAGCTCCTATGAGCTCTTGGTTACAACTCTGGCGAGCCCGATCGCCACTTTATTTGAGGTCGAACTTTCGAACAATGCTGCTCCTCACCTGATTAGCTTAGCTTCCTGCAGTCTGCCGGAGAAGTTTGTGGTCACAAGTGCTGGTATTGTTGATGGCCTTCTTGTCTTGGGCTCAAGGTCTGGATTGTTGGCTATCTACGATGTTTCAAAAAGTGCTGATCCCATCATGCTTTGGACACCAGCAAAGAACAACATCTCAGACGCCATTGCTACTATTCTACCCCTACCAGTGGTAGGCTCGACTTCAATAGTCCTCAGCCATTTCATTACCACTGAACGCACTGGATATTACTCCATATTCTCCTTCGAAACAAGTCACGGCCAATCTGACGTCAAAGCCGTCTCCGTAAGCCGTGTTCATCATTGCAAACTCTCATTCGGGCCACTGATCGAATCAGCATGGTTCCACAACGAAGAGCTATTCTTCTACGGATTTAAAAGCAGAAGCTTCGTCGTCTGGAACGAAAGTAAACACTACGAGGTATCTAACATTGATTGTGGTGGAGCGCATCGCAGTTACGCATACTCTCCATCAAATTCTTCTATCGGTGGCCATTTCATCTACACCAAAGCTTCCAAACTATACCTTCACAAACAACACAGTCCATCGCATGCCACTCTCAAGCAAGGCGGTCATGGTAGGGAGATCAAAGCTTCCGCTGTTTCGCCCGATGGTGTGACTTTCGCAACTGGTGCGGAGGATACTGCTATCCGTATTTGGCGGCACGAAGAAGCTACGTCGAACTTGATGTCAGATTTTGAATGCCTGTCAATCATCGAGAAACACACGACTGGAATACAGCATCTCCAATGGCACGGGTCAAATTATCTTTTCAGCAGCGGAGGAAATGAGGAGTTCTTCGTTTGGAATATCCGAGCCATTCCAGACTTTGGCATCGGCGTTGTTTATGAAGCATCGTTTCTTGACAGAAGTGCGGATGGAGATTTAAGAATCATGAGTTATGATGTGATGGATCTACCTTCGGAATGCGAGAGCGCCGACAGGCTGCTAGTCAGTTTTGCGTTCTCGGATTCTACGATCCGAAGCTATACTTACTCGAAAATTAGAGGGTTTGAGCTACTGGCTACAGGTAGATATACTTCAACGTGTCTTACTCAGCTCTGCCATATTCGGTTGGTAGATGATCGGATTTTCTTCCTTACTGCTGGGACCGATGGTAATATCACGTTATGGAAAGGGAATATCTCCGAGAACACGGTCTTGGGGACCTCTACTTCTGGAAAGCACGTCAAGATCTCTACCAAGAAGATCCATCAAAGCACCATCAAAACCCTCGACATGACCTTCACACCCTCTCATTTCATAATCGCTACAGGCGGAGACGACAACGCCTTGGCCATCTCTATCTATCCCTTCGGATGTCTCCAGGACTCGAACCTCAGTCCCAAGATATTTAGCTTGAGATCAGCTCATTCCGCAGCGATCACCGGCCTTTCCATCGTCCCTGAAGCAAGTCCGACCACATTCAGCATTATTACATCTGGCAACGATCAAAGAGTCAAGAGGTGGCGAGTGCGTCTGGATCTTGAAACAGACTCGGGCGCAGATCATGAACTAGGGTTGGAGATTGAGCAGATCGGGGATGTATTTACATCTGTTGCCGATGTTGGTGATCTGTCTGTATTGCGCGTGGGGGAGAAGAAAGTGGCGAAAGCTTTGGTTGTGGGGAATGGAATGGATGTTTGGAATCTTGGGAAGTAAAAACCCTGTGTTTGAAGTCAAGCCTATCTTAAATAGAAGTCCTGAAGCAAATTTGAGGCTTCGAACCGCTACCATGATTAAAGTCGCGCGAATCATTCGTGATACTCACAGATCACGTTAATCAAGCCTTGAAATGATATCGCGACATTGAACAGATACTTTATTTAGGTCCTGGGATAATTATGTGATTTTGAAGGTCGAATCACTGTATGACTAGATCCGATCCTCCAAAATCGACGCAGCACAGCCTCTACTCTCGGCTGCGGTATAAGTACAGTAATTCCCACTCTCTGCAATTATGATCTACGACCGGAGGAATCGGTGTTTACTAATAGAAGCTGCTTCCACCAACGAAATTGTCAATTGCTCGCCGTTGTATCATGGGAATCTCCAAGCTCTGCTCAATCTTATGATCAGAGAGACGAGTTTGTCGTAAGTGTATAGATGCTAAGACTTTCATATTTACTAGGTAGGCTATGCCGACCCGACGCACAGGAACTGTACTCAATGGCGGCGACTTGTATATGATATACACTAAGTGATTCTCAGTCTACTTCTTCGAGTCTTCACAAAGCTTCATGGCGAAATGCGACAGCTTGCGTACCTCACAGATCTTACTTCATTGTAGGCAAGACTTCAGAGATTTGTTGCCAAGTCACACACTTATCAAGAATTGCCTGTCTAAAAGACAGAGCTTATAAGTTGGAAAGTGACGACCTGCTTGCCGATACAATCCCTCGGTCCAGTTGAAGGGAAGGATCCAAAGCATCTTTGATCTCGTTGCGGAACTCCACGGGTGGATGGATCTGATAGCCAGCGAGTGCTCTGGAACGAAAATTCATGACTATGATTCCTTAACATTGCGTGTTCGAATTTCAACGTCAAAAGGTATCACAGGACATTGACTAATGTAATACTTCAATGTCATATAACTTTTTGATGACTCTATTGCCTGGGTACCTATCTATCTACCCATCTAGTTGATAACGTGCTTGACCTAGTTAATGAAGAGCACGTAGGTAAAGGCTGGGAGCTGCATGTTGTAGACTTACTGCCGAGAGGCAAAACGTTTTCAAAGGTAATACTTGCATAAGTGTAAGTCTAGATTCGTTTTCACATTCTATTGTTTCGCGAGCTGCCGACGTCAATACTTATAATCGGGATTGACAGGCGGATGATCTCTATCAAGCTCGCGAGCTCGGGTTGGCGTTGAAAAGAGCGCCCGGAAATGACATGAGCAGCCGGGGCCGACCATTGGATCCGTCCGATCAACAGCTCATGCCTTCAGCCCGACCAGTTACTATAAGTAATACGTTCGATATGATATCGAAGTCCTCAACCTCGCCGAGTCTCTCAAGAAGGACGCCGGATACAAACTCAGCCGTTTTTCGGACAATTGTCTGACGAGATCAGCATCGATATCCTTCGAACCTGCACCAATCTCAACTACTGTTCCCCTCTGACGCTCCCAAAACCTCGACAGAGCAAAGCACAATGCTTGCTACGAATTGGCCATCCAGTATTGGCGGAAAGTAACTGTCAAGCAGGCGTTGAATAGCCTGCCATGATCCCTCCGCCTACCCTGACCTTCACGATCCCTTCTATCCAGGAAGATGTGAGCCTCGATTGTCGTGTATATCACCCAGCTTCCCTAGCACCAACCTCCATTTCCCACCTTGCAGGATGGAACAAGAAAGCTGCCATTGTGGCACATCCATATGCACCCTTGGGTGGGAGTATGGATGATCCAGTCGTGCGGTGTATTGTCAATCTCTTGTTGAAACAGAATTTTGTGGTTGGGACCTTCAATTTCAGGTAGGCAGGACTTACTCCCGTCGAAGTTCATCCTGCTAACTGTATGGCAGAGGAGCCGGAAACTCGAAAGGGCGAACATCATGGCAGGCGAAAGCAGAGCAAAAGGACTACATCAGTTTCGTTGGATTCATGGTTTTCTACATGCACCTCCTCTCACCGGAACCGATACCATTCAACATCCCACGCTTCACACGTTCCAACCCTGAACTACACGAATTGAGTCCGGTACCATCGCAAGCAGCATCTCCTCCTCATTCCGGCGACCCAAATAATCTATTCCCGACATCTTCAATCGAGTTGCCGACATCGTCTGGGAAAGAGGGTCCCCCGATCGTGAATACCAAGCCACGACTGCTCCTCGCAGGATACTCATACGGAGCCCTGATAACAAGTTTATTGCCGCCCAGTCTAAACTCCATGATATCTCCTTTCCAAATACCCTCTGCAGGGTCTGCATACGCCGAAATCCGCCTTCGCGCCTCAAGTCTCGCGCTCCAACAAACCCATGAAATCAACCTCCAGATCTCCACTCTCCTCAAAACTTACACGCAAACACACCGTCGCGGCCGCAGTCTGAAAGCAGACGAGATCCTCTACTCCAAATCCCGGAAACCAAGCGCTGTCCGCATGGGAGGAGGCGAGGACCTTCGTCGAGCAAGTCATGATTCATTTCGCTCACGAGGCTCATTCTCCCTCGATGCCCCAGAATTAGTTCGGAAGAGTGTAGACTGTGTGAGGTCGATAGGAAAGCATAAACGCAGTTCGTCAAAACGGCATAATACACATGACTCCATCTCATCGTCTACGCATAGTCGTCCAGGATCTCAGCATTCACTCGCCACGACACTTAGTGACGAAAAAGCAGTCATAGACGACGAGCCAACAGAAGTGGGAGCTCTCCCGGCCGCTGTGGATAATTTACAAATAGCTTACCTCCTTGTCTCACCCCTTCTAGGACTGATCAATAGTCTCGCGACACTCTGGACGTCGAAATGCTGGCGCGAGCGAGAAAGTATTTCTGAGCACGAGATGAAATTCACCATTGATCCCACAATAGCTCTCTTTGGAGACGACGATATGTTTGTCAGTGGGAAGAGGTTGAGGGCTTGGGCTGAGAAGATGAGGGTGACTAAGGCGGAGGGTGCGAACTTTAGGTTTGAGTATGTGGAGGTGCACGGCGCGGGCCATTTCTGGCATGAGAGGAAGGCGATCGAAATGATGAGGGAAAGGATTGCGAGGTTTGTGGAGGTTTTGTGATGGGTTATAGATTGGGGGCTTCGTGATGGGTTAATAGACTTGATGGGTTATGACTGAATCATACGAGGGCATGTGTGGCGTAACTTCGACTTGACAATCACATCAGAAACGAATTAAATTACCTATATTCATAATCCATTACATACATACGATTCTTACTCCTTCTTAGATACACACTCTCTGGACTACATTGCCCTACCTTTAGCAGGGTCATTGATACCCTGGACGTACTCTCTCTAGCAAGATGAGCTCGCTGTTCATCCGATACGAAGCTAGGTTAAAGATAGCCGTAGAAAGAGTATAGGACCTCTTCTTGAGTAACAATTCATAGTCACGAAACAATTACAGGAACAGTTATAGCACACTCTTTGATAGGGCGGGATATAGACGAACATAATCGATTATCACATATCCTACCCCTCAGCGGTCTGGCATTCATTCCCTCACAACATCTCTGCTTTCTTTTCAGCTCTTCTTTCATTTCCCTTTTCATTCAAGACTACCGTATCTCATCGCTCGCCGTGGGATCCCGAGGCCCGAGCTATGATATTCAACTCAGACAGACACCCTTCTTTAGCTAAGATTACTATACATCCACATAGCACTTCAGACTCTTGGAGAAGAAGCTTGCTTTGTTCACGTATCCGTCTGTATCTCGTCTGTCAATCCTTCAATCGCGTCCCCGTCCACCCCCGATCGAGCAAGCAGCTAGCAAGTGTCCATGTTTAGGAACAACCCGACCCCGGAAACGCCTGGCTTGCATGCATGCAAAAGAGGCGCTCGAATCTATCCACAAGCGTTGCATCTCCTTTTTTTTTTTGAAGCTTGCTTGAGCTTTGACTTGCTTGCACATCACGTAACTTTGTTCAATCATACTTCCGTGCAAACATCCTTCACAACTTAACACCCCAGATTCCCCTCCCACCACTAACACCCAACCAGTCACCACCATCATTATTAAGTGCACTATGTGGCGCCCAACTCAGATTCCCAACCTCGTAATCACACTGCCAGCTCGCAATCGGACCTCTCGCATTATCCACAGCCGGCGCTCCATTAATAGCCGGGTTTGGCGGAGCCAGTGCTGTGCTCTGACTTAGAAGATCCCAGATCAAGACCATAGAGTCATCGGCTCCAGAAGCGAGGGTTCCTCTCCGAGAAGGCGACCATTCTATACAGTTGATCGCTGCGCCGTGACCTCGGAGCTCGAGTAGTGCTTGCCCGGGCTGTCGGACGTCAAGGATGCGGATTATATTAGAATCCTGAGAAAATGTGGCAAGCAAATGGGTATCGTGCGGTGAAGCAGCAAGGCGTAATAACGGGGGAGCGTAGGACATCGTTTGTTGGGCTAGGGTAGGACTTATCCTTCCGCCAGGACTTCCGTCTGTGCGAGTGTTAGTAATATCCCCCAGAAAGTTTAAAGCTTCGCAAACCTTTGTCATCCTTGGCAGTAGGTTCATATATGATAGTACTGTGTTCTAGACTACGAAGATCAAACATCCGTACACTTCCATCGGCACCACAGCTGACAAAGACATCCACGCTATTAGCGCAAAATCGGACATCAAAAACCTCCTTGTCGTGAGCAATCAGCTGTGTCTTAGCAGTCAAAGTCGGTATATCCCATATCGTACATGTGGTATCGATACTGGAAGTGATTATCAGACTTGGTGAGACAGTATTCCAATCCAACGAGGTCAGAGGGGCAGTATGCTCTGGTGTTTTCGAATTTGAAAGAAGTGCCAATGGGGTAAGTTTGCTCGCGGGCATATCTCGTCCATGGTTCGTAGGGCGAGAAATCGAATTTCCTGGTGAAGAAATTGGCGTCTCTGAGGGAAGAGACCACAACCTCAG
Organism: Rhynchosporium agropyri; assembly: GCA_900074905.1. Taxonomy (NCBI): domain Eukaryota; kingdom Fungi; phylum Ascomycota; class Leotiomycetes; order Helotiales; family Ploettnerulaceae; genus Rhynchosporium; species Rhynchosporium agropyri. The sequence continues at coordinate 198,715 of FJUX01000134.1, read as the reverse complement.
ATGATCACCAGATGTTGCCAGAAGATCAGTCGATTGCTTTTGAGACGATGGAGGCTCCCATAATAAGCGTGTGACCGGGTATGAATGTGTTGCCTCTGCTATCTTGACAAAATCCAATCCGTATTTTGGAGCGCCAGGAGTGTATGATTCGGAAGGAGTTGGTGTGATGTGCGAGTCAAGGATTTGAATCTAGCACAAGAAAATTAGCAGTATTCCCACAGAGCACTGCAAGATAAGACCTACAAAGTTGTGACCATCTTCCAGATAACTTCCTACAGCTACCTTGCCAGCATCGTGGTTCTGCGCCGGCCATTTACACCAGTCAAAAGCGTAAATTGCCCATGGAGCCAGGTAATTGCTGTTAGTAGGGACAGCATTTACACCATCATACGAATATGGGTTTGCGCCAGGAATTCCCTCGGAAAGAGTCGAGTCAGCGCGAGGCCGTATATCTGCGAGTCCTAAAGGCGTGTTCGAAACCGTCCTTTGGTTGTTCTGAGGTGTGTATTTTTGATTCGTAGGAGAGGCAAATTGGCTCTCATTCCCGCCAGGTGTCGATGGGGAGAAAGCGGAGTAGTTCTGGTTCTGACCCTCGAATCCAGCTGCTGGACTAGATCGAGTATAGTTATGGGAGAGACCGTGAGTCGCGGACCGCGAGGGGGTCGAGTACTGATCTTGAGACATGGCTTGAGGTATCGCGGTAGAGGAATTGTTCGTAGACAATGGACCGGGTCTGCCAGATTGTAATGCGCCTGGAAGCTGCCCCGCGTTCTGGTATTGTGATGTCTCGGGTGTAGCTTGTTCAAGACTGATTCGGGGACCAGCAGAGTTGTAGTCTCCTGGTGACAATTGTCCGCGCTGTGTGTTTGTAAAGTTCGGATTCGAGTTCATGTGCAGCTCGTCTGTCTGGGCTCGGCGTGGAGTCTCGTAGCGCGCGTTCTGGTTTTGGCTGGGGACCCCGCCGACAGAGGGCACAGAGGGCGTTACTGAATTGGATTGTCGCTGACCATAAGGCGACGACGACGACGAGGACGGTTTGGAGGAGGAATGAACTCCTGTGTTCGAGTTCGAGTTTATCGATGCTTCGTTAGGGGGCAAGTAACGATCGCTACCTGCGGGTGTCCTGTTCGAAGCTTCGGCGTTGAGATTCCCTGTTGGAGCGCCAAAGGAACCAAGATTCCGGGTTGCTGCTAAAATTCCAGAGGAAGCGCTTTGGGAGGGAGTGGCATTTTCTTGTTGCGAAGAGCTGCGAGAGTGGAGATGAGGAAAGTGTAGCGGCATTGTCGAAGCTTAGGCTCGAGTTTCAGTAGCAACGAAGGGGAGCTATTATGGGCAGGTGGCCGGTAGTAGCTGGAGTTTTGGTTGGCTGATCGTTTTCAGTGGCTTCAAAGCCTCGCCAAGCGAAGGTACAGGAGCACTCCGAAGGAAGATAGCGTAGGTAGTTGTAGTAGTCAAAGGTATGAAGGTACGAAGTTGAAGCAAATAAATGGTACCAGCTAGGAGTCGAAGCTATGTACAATTCATATGGATTTCGTTTATATCACGTGAAAACCTACTTCCTGAATTAAAGGTGCTTGTCAGTCTGACTCCACTTCATGAGCCAAAATGTAAATACCTCATTAGGTAGGTAATCAGTATGGCATCCTAAGCACACATTCAAACTCCCATAGCTTGCCAAATTTCTCTTCGAATTGCGAGATCAAGGATATTCATTCACAGACGTTGAATCCATGCAGAACATGATGACCCAAAAGAATAAGCCAAATGCCCGACAAAGTAATGAAACTAATAGAATATATATTTGCCATAACACTGGCAACTTTGCCTTTCAACATCACTGGCAGCAAGCGAACCTTCCTCCAGCGAAATCAATGATCAAACTGAGCCTTCACTCTGGTATCTTAACACACTCGCTCTGGAGTATCCTCATCCACCATGATCCCCTCGATCAACCAACAACTCAGCCAAATTGGGGCCATCATCTTCACTATCCTCTCTTTCCAAACCCGCCACTCTCTGACTTTCCCCATTCAACTCTTCCAAGCCATTCGTAGAGTCCCCATCATGACTTCTCTCCTCATGCCCGATTGCCTCGTCATCCATCGTGGCACCCAAAGCTCCCTTCAAGATCTCCTCTCCTTCCTTGAAAGCCTCCAATTCAGCTGCCACAGCACAAATCAACAAGTTCCATCCTCTTTCCTCAGCAATATTCAAAGTGGCCGAGAGCGTATTTATAACCCCTCTCATCTTAGTGATTTGCCGGCGTAGCATCTCGGGATCCTGAGCATCATTGCCAGCCATCTGTTTCCTGAGATCATCCTCAAAGTCAACCACGACTTTCACACTATCAGTCCACATCTTCGCACCCTCTTCTAAAGCATCTCTCTCTTTCTCAACTTCTTCCTGCCTAGTCTTAAGCTGGGAAATTTCTTTATCCCACCATTCTTTAGCCATGCCCAGTGTTCGCCTACCCGCAGGTAAAGCTGTGAAGCCCTCTTCATCCCCCATAACGATAGACGCTGGTATAGGAGGTCTTCTCAAGAAGTCCTTAACTTCTGATTCGACTTCTCGTAATGCTCCGCGATAACTGCTGAGTCTTGCTTCCCTCCTATTAACACTCTCCTTGATCCGCTCTCCCAACCACTGTTTCCTAGCCCTCATCTGAGCAAGTCTGTCTTCCATCTCCAAAATCTCGCTATCCACCGCTCTCTCCTCGGTTCTCAGTTCCGCAATCTCCTGAGCCTCCTCCCCTCCAGCACCTCCTACTTCATGTCCTGTATCCGCGTTCATACTTTGCAAATCGCTGTAACCAGCTAACTGCTCTCTCACCCCCTCAATTCTCCCTTCCCATCCTGCTACCCTTTCCAAAACAACCTTCCTCCTTTCAACTTCCGCCTCCAAAATGCCCACCTCCTCCTTCTTAATGCTCACCAACTCCTCCATATCCCTCAACAAGCCCCTTCTCGCGCCTCTAAGCCCAACAACCTTTTTCTTCGGTTGTCTCACAGGCACAATGCCACCACTGTTCCGCCTGCTCTCACTTTTATACATCGATCTCCCATTAGAAGTCGGCGTGCTACTTCCAGCATCCGAGCATACATCCACACCCACACCCACATCCCCACCAAAACCCTGCACCAAGCCCGCAGACTGGGCATCAAGCAACGCCTGTAAATCATTCTGTATAGCCCTCTCCCTCCTCTCCAACCCCAACAAAGGATCCACACCCCCAGGCCCTCCACCACCCCTCTTGAGCCTCGGACTCACACTCCTCCCTCCGTTCCCAGATGTACCGTCATACGCGCCACTCCCTACAAAGCTCGAGGAAGCCGTATGATAAGTCGAGTTCTGTTGCGAGGGAAGCAGGATACTGCTCGCTATAGGCGGTGGTGGAGCCGCGAACTGGATTCTGCGGGCTTTGGTTCGGGAGGGTGAGGGAGAGGGTGAAGGGCGCGCGTCAGCGTAGAAGGAGGGCGGAGGCGAGGGAGAGCTTGGTCGGTCTTGATGGGAGGTTGGACTGTGTGGTGAGGGAGCGAGGTTTTGGAGTAAGACGGCGTTGGTGTGTTGGCCGAGGAGAGGAGAGCTATCTCTAGAGGAGCGGGAGAAGATGGATGAGCGAGACATCTTGAGAGATTTGTTATCATGAGGTTTTGGAAACTTTAGCGGCCTTGGGAGTGGTCTATTCCATGGCGAGGGGGAAGTAGATGCTCGAGGTGGTATGGAAGCTGGTCAGGAAATTGTTGGAGCTCGAGCGGCAGCTGCTGGGTGGTAGCTAGGCAGGTGTTCGTTCACATGCTCGACGTCTGCTGTTCATCTCTGAGGAGAGCTAGAGGTGTCCTACTGAGACAATTCACGACACATATAAGACTTCCAAGAGAAATGTCTTAATCTGCAAGAGTATATTGCTTGCTGTGTTACAAGTCTTATAAGTATATCATAGGCATCTTTTGTCCGAAGCTTCCCAAGGAATATAAGTACTTACCCCAGATCTCCACTACAGCAGGGGTCCAGCCAGTCAGCAGGGGTTGATATGAGATCGTGATATTTAGGAGACATATTAAACACTTCGGTGAACTTTCCATGATACGTACTTGGGAACTGAAAGAAACCTCAGAGTACTGTAAAGTCATTTCTCTGATCAACAAGCCACTATACCGCTAGTCCAACTCGTCTCCGTTCATACACAATGATTCGTCGTGAGGTCACCGAGTACTTCGTTAATTAGTCAAGGTAAAGAAAAAGGCAATAGATCAACCAGAGTCATAACACTGTTCCAGCGTATGACTAGAACGTAGAAACTTGCCCGACGTGAAGTTAATCTATCTACCTAGCCTCCTTCGCTCGGTAAACCTTATCGCTTGACTGATTTTTCTATTGATGCAGATAACGTCGAAGTTTGATGATCCACAAGCACCAATCGTTTACTTCACTGGGTACGAATCAGGTCATAGGAGAGAAATTTGAGCAAAGACTTTGAAAGTTTTGAATGCTTAAGAAACAGCAGTTGAGTGCTTTCGAAGTGAAGGAATACAAGTGCCTCTTAAGAAACTCCCAAATTCAAACCCAACAATAATTCAATGGTGCCGTCTCCTTTAGTCAGTATAAGTCCCGCTATAAACCTGATACACCCTGCATTTCCTCTCCCCCGGTCCCTCCAGCAAAGTCATCCAAGCCCGGCTACCGTGCAAGTAGACCCATCCATCCTATATCTCCATATTCATGTATTGCTCGAAGGATCATGCATCAAACACCGATTAACGGTCCAAATCTGCCACATCTTCCACTGTTTTCTCGACACCGAAGTACCATTGTCCACGAGGTCATTCCACGCGAACCCGTTCCCACACTGGCATCGTGTAGTATGTGGACGTTCTCTTTCGTGTGCATGTTCAGGATCATCGTCGAGATCACTGTAGGGTTCGTCCTCCTCCCCTTCCTCAGCATCTGCCTCCTCAAAAGCTTCCTCCTCAACCGTGTCTTCATCATTCTCGTGCTCATCTTCAGCGTCGTCATTTTCACCAGGCAGAGAGCTAGTATCATGTGTAAGATTTTCGTCGTGCTGTAATATCGGTAATACTTGTCCATGGCTAGAGCTCTGACCCGTCTCCATATCGTTATCATCTTCTTCATCCTCGCTATCACCATCAGAGTCCTCGTATGAATCCTCTTCTGATAGATATATTGGTGCGAAACGACTAGGTTGTTGAACTTCCGGAACAGCTCCTTCGTAATTGACGTCCCTGAGGCTGATCCAATTCAGTCTTGTAAGATTCATCCTGATGTATTGTAGGACCTTCAGCCACTGCAAATCAATTTCCTCTGTTTTTCGAAGCGTGACTTTTCTGAAACGTAGGGATCTGAGGGTCGACTTATGTTGCTGCAAAAATGCTAGTAGTTCTTCAGAATCCAATAGCCATAAGTGTAGTCCAAGGTGCTGAAGATTCTGAATATGGAGACCATGAAAGATGGCGTCTAGCGGGATAGAAATCTGATGATAAGAACCAACGTGAAAAGTCTCTAGATTGGCGGCGGCGCTGAATAAATCGCGGAACCGCTGCGATAATTCGAGAATCTTGGTATCTGGGTCAGAATCTTGGACTAGCTGAAGCTCAAGAGATGTCAGCTGCGCAGCCCATTTGCTGACGTCTTCGTTCTCGTTCAGTGTTAAATTGACCAGGACGATAGATGGATCTATGAAACGACTCGACAGCCGGTGAACTGGTGAATTCTAGCAACACTCTGTCAGCTTTTTGTGTCCCAACCAGGACAGCTGGTACAAGAATACGGATGTAGTGTTCTACTCGCTTGTGGATGACGAAAATGGGGCATAGGTGCCATGCATCACATACCGATTGCTTCAAAGCCGACAGAATGGTTGCCTTGGCATGTTCTGATGCACAGTTCCACTCTGATTCTATAAGATCCCCAGCATAGCTCGGGCTACTCCACAAGAACGATACCCAGCCAGCGTCGATAGAGTCTTCAACTCTCATAATCCTAAGCTGATCTAAGTGCCGGAATTTCGTAAGTGCCTAGGCAGTATGAGAATCAGTTAGCTACGAGATAACAAGACAGAACCTGGATCTTTATCCAAGAAGAACATCCCAACGAAGATTGACTTCTAAGTATCATGATCAGGAAGAAATGCTGACCTGAAGAAGTGATTTCTTATCGAGGCCGCCTTCAATTATTTTCCTCTGGAGATCGGCTCGCTGCATTGCATCGAAAATATGCTTTCGAAATCTCTCGCGGATCCTGGGCTGTGCAGCTATTGCGAGGCGAGTCTGGCCGTCCCGTGGAGTGATTGGCGGCACCTCATCGCAAATTCGGAGGAGTTCTTCAAACTGAGGTCTGTCTATATAGAGAATGAGTAAGCACTTCATGTCGGCGTTCGCTCATACCTTTATTGTATAGCCGTGGTAACATGTACGCAATTCGCGTCGTGACTCTCGCAATGTGTTCTGTCATAGCTAATTTCTGAAGCCTGTCTGTTACTGATTGTTAGAAAGTGGCGATCCATAGACAAGTGGTAAGACGTACTAAAGCTCTCGGAGTTGAAGCGGACTTGGATAGCTCTAAACTGGTTGACAAGACCTGCATGGGCGAACTTCTGACATATCAATCTCTAGAGTGGCGAGTCAGGTTGATTACCATTACTTGGTAGATGGAAACTCACAAATATTTGCACGTCTTTCAGATCTGGGAGTGGGGGTGGTGGAATCGTTGCTGGCAATGATGTTAGTTCCTCTTCGTCCTCAATCATCAAGTGAGAGCTAGAGTTCTGGATGGAAATAATGATCAACAGGAGTTGAATATATCCCACTTCCGAGATATGGAAGAGTGGAACGGCGAGATGTGACTTACCAAAACTTTCCACACTCAAACTTGCTCTGAACTTCCACAACGGTAGCAGGTCCCGCTGTATAGGGCTCAGAAGTTCGCAAATATTACTGAAAACTTCGACAGGAAGCTTGAGAAGTGTACAGCGTTGCTCGACTCTAGAGTCGTATAAAAGCTTCTTCAGATGTTCTCTGCCGATGCGGGCGAAAGACGAATGGGCGTGCATGAAGTTGACGACATTCTTGCGATCATAGAGAGGCCAAGTCTGTCGTGTCTCCTCAGGCGTTCGAAAATCAGCATCTACATAACTGCAAGTTGTTCGGTTCGTTCCAACCAGATGCTGGAGGATGGTCTTCAAGATCCCCTCAGACGTTATAGACCAAGTCGGCACAGGGTAATCTTCGAAGAACTCGAGAATATCCTTTGGGGTGACTGATTGAGGCATTCGTTACTTCTGTTCACTGCTCTTCTTGCGAAAGAGCGCTAGCGTTCCCGGCGCAGCTGTCGATACAAAGCACTTTTATGAACTGTGGGCCCAGGGAGCATTTCATCTAGTATTGTCTGATTTAGCAGATCAACTCGGTGTGACTGAAAGATCGCGGAGGCCAGAGTATATGGTTTGAAGAATCTAGAACAATAAAAGGTCATATCATTACGAAGCAGTCTGACGTGGTTCTGCATCCGACCGTTGCAGAGGGCTGCAACAGAATAGGACAGTATGAGTCGAGATTTTGGGTCGTGCACAGGGTCTGCAAGAGGGAGACTGGCTTCACACGAACAGCTAATAGGCGGTAAACCTATCATTCTACAGCGGGGAGGAGGTTGCAGATCTGCTCGCATTGCAGGACAGTCATGTTATTTATTTGGCGCATTTGAAGCCAGTCAAACCCGTCAAATCGTGTTGCTTGCAGTAACTTGCAAGGATTATCGCTGAGCTGGGCTGCATATTGACAACGGCTGAACGGATGGGACCGGGAGGGGTTGATTTTATAGTATAAAAACGAAATATATCAACTCTCACATTGCGTTGCACAACCACACCTTTCTGCAGCGGACCAAGTTCGTCTTGATGAGGTGTCTGTATTTTCCAGATGCGTCTGAGGCGTGAACAGTCGAACTGTGCCGTAAAATTGACGCTCATGAGTGGTTGATTGTAGGCGCTTAATGATATGTCGCCTGCAGCCGCCCCCTGGAGGTGACGGGCGTTCCGGATTCTCCTCCCATGTCATTATTCCTACCGGTAGCATAGGAACGGGCCGCGCCCGTATTTAATGTTTTGCATTCGTTCGTATTGTGCGTTATCTCTTGATATCCTGTTTCCCGGGCTTTCGAGTGACTGGACTGAGCTAATTTCCGCTCGGGACGAAGTACATGCGGTGATTGTGACTATGCAAGTAGCTTGAAAGAGACATCTTCTGTGGGTCCTTGAATACGTATCGAATTCAGGCAGCAAGCCTCCAGAGTGTGGGAAACCACAGGAGACAAACAAAGCTACAGTATCTCCCAGACCAGTGTCCAATTTCGTGTCGATGAATTGTGATATCGACTCTGGGTGCTATCTTACTAAGATACACATTCTTCTAACTTAGCAGCATCAGGCAGTGGAGGGAGGTCAAATCTCCATGGTGTAGTAAGAAAAGCCATTGCAGACCGCTTTTCTTCCGGGTCCCATTGCTGAGAAGAGGTAACAAGTCGTTGCTGCAGTCCCTTCAAATGCCATGGAGAGAAATCGTGGAACACAAAATCTTAACCCGCTTGCAGGAGAGTGTCTAAAGAGACGAAGTGCGGGCCACTTCAGCCCTACGCTTCCGGATCGCAGTACTACTTATCTTCGAAGCAAAGTCGTCAGTCTTCGTCGGACTACTCTCGGCATCCTCGGCATCTAGAACATCGACTTCAAATATCTCGAGAGCTTTCCAGCCCTTCTCGAGTCTCTTCTCGTTGACCGCCTGCCCGCCCGATCTAGTCTCACCCGATACTACAAGTGCTGTCAAACTCTCATCGGTAATCGTCGGGCCGAAGGGATCTTGTATCTCGACGCATTCGATAGTGATGGAGCATGCTTTGATATTCGTGTGAACCGCACGACCGTTTGGGATAGGTTCGTCGAATGAAGTAATCTCCAGTGTTTCTCCTCGGCTGGAATTTGTGAAAGACAGTACCGAGAGTAGGAACTCCACCACATCTTCTTGGCGCTGTTTCCAGCTATTCAAGTACTCGGCGTACTTCTTGTTCTTAAGCAATTCGTCTCCAGTGATACCAACAACCAACCTGCTTTTGGCGGGAGAAGCAGCTGTGCTCGGTTGTAGGAGGAGTGCAGTGGCAGTAAGCAAAAGCTTGTGACCTGCATGGAGATGGTCGAAGGTCCCACCAACAGCAACAACCTTGTGTACTGCAGAAGCACCTGCATCATGTTCATAAGTTGGGATCTTCTGAACCATGCTAACTCCGCCTCCGATAAGTTCTACTTGGCCAACAAGTGGCGGGTTACTCCGATTTGCAGCTTCTGAATATCTTGCAAAGAGTTTCTGGCCCTCTTCCCCCTCCACAGAGAATATCTTACTCCAGTGGCGTCGAGTCATGGCGAGGGTTGGGAGATTGGTAATGGGCCCACACATACAATCCATTGACCCAGCCCAATTGTACGAGTCCAATGATGGGGTATAGTCTATCATGATGATCCGAGCATCTATAGAACCAGGAGTGCCGGAATCAACGTCGACGCCTAACTTGGCACAAACAACACACACGAGGCTGTACATGCCACCGATCACCCTCTGGACTTCATCGTAGATCTGACTTCTCGGTAGACTAAGACGGCCGTGAAGGCTTGGGTACGGTAGCACCACAAGTAATTGGGTACTTGAAGAAAGTCGTCCTACAGACGATATGGTAGCAGTGACCGAAGGTCGATATGCTGCTGAGAGAGACGCTGCCGAGATGAGAGAAGGTGGGGGCGGGAGCAGTAGTAGTGAGTTGCTGGGAGCTGGCATATTACTGATTTAAGTTGTTTGGATGGCAGAGTTGATGAAATTTTGGCTTGTTGATGTTGGAGCTCGGCTTTCTTTATCCCTTGAGCTGTGCCGCGGTGGCTAGCCGAAGATTGCACAGATTTCTTGATAAAGTTAGACCAAGATTTACCTACGTAGTTGGCAAGAATTCTTGACTAATCGGATATGTAAACGAGCTGCAACTGAGTCCATAGGATATAGTTATCGAACAGAAGTACCTAATATCGTGGAAGGCTTTCACGGAAGGCACCAGGATGCCTCAAGGAAGTCCTGTCTAGAATGAATGTGGGGTAGTACCGAGATCTTCAGACGATGGATGCTTCATCGAACATAGATAGGTACAGGATACGTAGCTAGGTGGAAGTCACGAAAAAACCTGCATGTTTGTCATAGGCCCCCATTTTTCAATATTGAGATCCGCCGAGTATACATTCGCCTGACTTTAGAGAGGCTGCACGTTATTGTAACCATTCCTGGACGCTATTCTTGAGGTCTTGAACTTCCTCGGGTGGTCCCGGTTCGGGGCCTCGGTCTGGTGGATCAGGAAAACAAGGGCGGAGAAGAGGTTGTTTAGGTTTACACCGCACGCATTCACTCTGAAGTACTTGCACAACACCCGATCCTGTTGTCGACTGCCTGCAGAGGGCAATCTTGCTCATAGAGAAGAGATCAGCATGTTCGCCAACCCCCAGCTTGCCTCGAAACTGATCCAACTGCAGGTCCTTTGCGATGTTCCCACGACTCCGGTACTCCATGTATGTACATCCTTCACTCCAGAAATCATATCAACCTCCGTGCTGCCATATCAACTTCGTCAGGACAGTCCGTATATAGTCATTCCATAGCCTTCCTCCCAGCAGAATCTATCGCTTTCTTTCGAACCAGCCACTTGATCCTGCGATAGCAACTGATTGATCCATCACCCACTCACCAACCCCCAGGTATTTTTCGATGTAAACATTGATATCTTTGTTCTCGGTAATAGACTCTTTCTTGAAGCTGGGTCTGAGGTCCCAACATGGGTATCGTTAGCCAAATCAGACTCCGACGTGTTTTCAGCATAATGATGGATCAAGGCTGCTGGCTCTTAGGAGCAACGTCGAGCAGATAATTTCGTAAGCTCGGGGCAGTGGCTCGAGAATGGGGGGGTGTTGACATACGTTAGGCCAGTTGACCTTCTCATTCCAGCGAGGAATGCAGAAACTGTGGAAGGTTAGCGAATAGTCCTTTTCAATACCGCAACAAACAACACTTACTGAGTACAGCATCAAATGCATAGTGAGTCAATCTTCCGAGCTTTCCCCATAAACCAAATGTTAGCAGGTTGAGGAACTGGGCTGATTAGGTTCCAGTCCAGAAGACTCGCCACTCAAGGGAGACTGACAACCATATTTGCGGATTTGTTTATTCTCTACCTCAAGATATTGTGAAATTCGAAGCTGTGTTTTATTTGGCGCAGTCGGTCCGTTGTTCTAGGTATTGTTGCAGATGTCCTGTTGATCCTCCGTTGAATGTCGCAGGAAGTCTTGGACGATGGAGACAAACAAGCTCGTGCGTTGTTCGAGTTGGCGAAGAGAATCACCGATGTTTGAAGGTGTTAGTCTAGCTGAATGTGCAGATGGTCTGGCCAAGTCTGGTATGCAAGCTTGCAAGTCAGGAAGATGCTGAGCTGAAGGTAGTGGAATTGTATGCCGTATGTTAGAGACCCTGGACTGCTCTCGAGGCCAAACAGTGGTGATCGGTGGGTTGGCTGGCGGAGTGGTTGTCGGGAAGATCCTCCTGAGCCTCCGATCATGCGCCAGGCTTTCAGGCATGAAATGCATTCATTCGTTCACTTACTTGATATTATGGGACCTCTCTCTGGCCAATGGCATGCTCGAATCAAGGCGCGGTCTGGAACGCCCCAATCAGACACGTCTATCATTAGCGTGTGAGGCCTGGCTGGCTGGGCCGGGCTGGGCATGGGATTTTGGTGAGGAAGGCTGGATGGTGGGATGGAATAGATTTCCTTTTCCTCCCCTCTTGCAGCAGCAGCAGCAGGAACACAGCGCCGGGCAGGACAAAACACCCAGCAGACAATCCCCTCCCCTCAATCTACTCGTGAGTTGCAGATCTTTCATCGCCCGTCTTCATCCTCTTTATCCTCTACACAAATCATTTCCATCTGTATATTTCACTGTCTCTTTCACTGCGGTAGAATTCTCAATCGCAGCCTCGCAGCAGATTGGAATTGCTTGTGGGAATTCCAGAGCTATTACAGTACCCCACCAAGACAAGAAAAAAGTTGAGGACACGGGCTGACCAACGACTTCAATAGAACCGGAACCGGAAATACTCACGAATATTCCTCCTACAGTCGATTCAGGCATTCCGACTAGCTTGCTGTGCTTGCTATTCACCTTCGAAACCCTATAATCAACATTCGCTCAGGCTCTACCCCATTTCAAATACATTATGGCCACCGCAATGGAGCACCTCACAGCTGGTTCCAGAGTCCAATGGGTATGTGTTCGAGCAGTTCTTTCTTTGTTCTTCCTGTTCGAAGATCATACTTTGTCAATTTCGCACAAGATTCTGGATCAGACAATGGCTGATTCTTCCGCTCACTTGCAGCTCTCCGACTTGGACACTGAGTTCAAGCCATCCAAGAACTACAGAAGAACAAGCAGTAAGTTTTGTTTTCGTATTTGGTGACATTTGATTCTGTTCGGTAAAGGGGCTCTGGTTTGTGTCTTTATTTTGCACTTTGGGAATCCGGACGTCCCTATGTGTTGGAAAGCGAACTAGAAGCATACCCTACCAAATTCCAGTCCCCGAACACAGACCACCCTATCTGCACAATATAGGTTTTCAAGCGGATACCAATGGGATATACTCTATGCTATCGAAGCGGAGGTTCGGGGGGTGCACGCAGTAGAAGAATCCATCTCAGCTTCCAAGGCTCTTCTGAGGGAACATTCATACTCAGCTTATGCTGGAGAGGATGCAGGACTGGTTCTGTGGAAGGCCCCCAAAAAACCATCTCGGCCGTAAAGCGCTTTCGATAGCCTTTTGTCTCGAGGTCAGTAAGAACCTGTCACCAGATGTTCCCCACCAGGTCTGCAAGATCAAATTGGTAGCCGTCGATTATCCTCATTCAAGAGAATGCAGATCTTGACCACATACTCTTCGCAATGTTGCGAAATTTTTCTGCCACATCATATTCCCATACGGCAACGAGCAATCACCAAGGTGATGATGTCCGGCTACAACCTCGATTCCTGATAGCACAGTATTGAAATTTCTGTGGACCTCGATTGTCCATCTAATCGCCAATACCTCTTCTGGGATGCTGGAAACAATAGCGATCTGCCTGGTGAGAATCAGACCCCAGAAAATACTGCTTGGCTTCACAAACATTTTCTCGGACTTCGAGTATATATGGCGACAAGAAACCACCCTGAGTACTCTGTTACCCAGCTCGCGCCGCTTCTACAGTTGCGTAATGTCACCGACAACCTATGGGACATAACGAATGGATTCAGCCGAACGATGGTGATCTTGAGGAATGGAAGCTTCCCACTCAATGTCCCATATCCTTCCCAAAGAATCCAATATTATTGGCTCCCCAGCTTGCACCACTTCTACAGTTGTGCAATATCACCGAAATCCTATGGGACATTACGAATGACTTCAGTTGGAAGCTGGTAATTTTGAGGAACGAAAACCTCCTTCCAATGTCGCATAACCTTCCCGAAAATTTGTATTCTAAACGCCAACATCATTACTCCCCTAGCTTTCCATGTCACGGGAGCTTCTTGGGCGAGCTTCTTGGGCCCTGCAGTATCCACCAGAGCTGAGAATGTCGAAAAAGCGCCTTCTTATTATCGCAGCTCTTTTCTGGGACATTACAAGCTGTGTCACGTGTCATCCAAATGACATTGGACTATCCATCCCTGAGATCCGACTTCTTTTTTCGAGCTCGCTCGATTGACAATCGAAATTGATCGCCTACCTTCGACCTTTCTGTTGCTTCTGGTGTTCTGTTGTTCTGGTCAGGGCGTGGTCTCGCTTAGCGGTCGCTTCCGAAAATTTGTCAACAACTTGAAGACTTTTAGACTTCAGAAGAAAAGAACCACATCTCATTTCATGCGCATGTGGCAAACAATCATGCTAATAGATCACAGTTATTTGTACCATTGGACCTCGTACGAACAACGTCGAAGGTGATAATCCCCTGCCTACTAGCCTCTTGGAACATGCATAGCTAACATCTTCAGCTTTGAACAAGTTGAGGACTGCAGGATTAAATGTAGCGCGAATGAATTTCTCGCATGGGTCATACGAGTACCATCGTAAATAATTTCCCCATCACTCCTAATTACGTCCGGAATGCTGACTTTTGCCTTTCAGAATCTGTCATCGACAATGTCCGTGCGGCCGAGAAAGTCCAGAAGGGACGTCAAGTAGCAATTGCTCTGGACACCAAGGGACCAGAGATCAGAACCGGTAATACCGCTGGTGATATCGATATCCCAATCGCCGCCGGAGCTGAGATCAACATTACCACTGACGAGAAGTACGCTACTGCCTGTGATGAAAAGAACATGTAAGTCTCCCAAGTCTGCTGCAATGACCTCACCTAAGGCCTCACAGGTTCGTCGACTACAAGAACATCACCAAGGTCATTGAAGTAGGACGTATTATCTATGTCGATGACGGAGTTCTGGCATTCGATGTCTTGGAGATCGTTGACGAGAAGACCATCCGCGCCCGTGCCCGCAACAACGGTAAGATCTCCTCTAAGAAGGGTGTCAATCTCCCCAACACCGATGTCGATCTCCCAGCATTGTCCGAGAAGGATAAGGCCGATCTCAGATTTGGTGTCAAGAACAACGTCGATATGGTTTTCGCCTCCTTCATCCGCCGCGGTGAGGACATCACTTCCATTCGCGAGGTCTTGGGCGAGGACGGAAAGCACATCCAGATCATCGCCAAGATCGAGAACAGACAAGGTCTTAACAACTTTGCCGAGATCCTCAAGGAGACCGACGGTGTCATGGTTGCCCGTGGTGACCTGGGTATTGAGATCCCAGCTGCCGAAGTTTTCGCTGCTCAGAAGAAGATGATTGCCATGTGCAACATGTCCGGCAAGCCAGTCATCTGTGCCACTCAAATGCTCGAGTCTATGATCTACAACCCTCGCCCAACCCGTGCTGAGATCAGTGATGTTGGTAATGCTGTCACTGACGGAGCCGACTGTGTTATGTTGTCCGGTGAGACTGCCAAGGGTAGCTATCCTAACGAGGCCGTCACCGAGATGCACGAGACTTGCTTGAAGGCTGAGAATACCATCGCTTACGTTTCTCACTTTGAGGAGCTTTGCAACCTTGTTCAACGCCCCGTCAGCATTGTCGAGTCTTGCGCCATGGCTGCCGTCCGTGCCAGTTTGGACATGAACGCTGGTGCCATCATTGTCCTCTCTACCAGTGGAGACAGTGCTCGTCTTCTCTCCAAGTACCGCCCCGTCTGCCCTATCTTCATGATTACCCGTAACGCCAGCGCTTCCCGATATGCTCACTTGTATCGTGGTGTCTACCCATTCCACTTTTCTGAGGAGAAGCCTGATTTCTCCAAGGTCAACTGGCAAGATGATGTTGATCGCAGAATCAGATGGGGCGTTTCAGAGGCTTTGAAGCTCAAGGTTCTTAGCCAGGGTGAGACTGTTGTTGTTGTTCAGGGATGGAAGGGTGGTATGGGTAACACCAACACGTAAGTTCTGTAACGGTTTTCGTCACATATTCCTACTAACATAATTCAGACTCCGTGTCATCAAGGCAGAGCCAGAGAATCTTGGTCTTGCTAAGGAATAAATTGGCTCACACTTCTGATCTGAAAAGTTGAGGTCGCACGCCCATGAGTACTTCCGTCATACTTTGCGCCACACTCTTTTGAGGGTGTTGTTTTCATGCAACGCACGGCTCGGTATTAAGGTGTCTAGAGTGGTAGAGAGCTTAGTCTCAATGCGTTGATAAGTAATTCAGAGCGAAAATATCAACCACTGCAATCGGGTTTCTGACTTCCGACCTCTTTACTTGTGATGTTGTAAAACGTCCCGCATGCTGTACCAATGTGTGATACAGTCGTTCGGAGCCATAGTGTTCCACTACAGCAGTAGAACCAATCGTTGTATGCTTGAGATCCGTTCTCTTTCTCAATATTTCCCCAGTACCATCCAAGCCAATCTCTCCTTCCAGCTCCAGCATGTCAACAATTTACCATAGTCTACTAATAATTAACTTTCTATACTGCAGAAGCAAGTATTTACACCCATCCTCGGCAGGGCAAGTTCGTCTTCGGCGAGCGAGAAATAGCCACATACATTTCAAATCTCGCAAGCTGATACTACCAATGTCACAACAGTGTGCTAGGGTATAGTGCGAATTAATTCTTTGACATCATAGAACCGTTCAATGACTATGAATAAAAATCTGAAAAGATCAGTTCATTACGAATCCCAGATGGCTTCGCCTGAGACAGTGTTTGATTAATCTTAATTCTGTTGGTAAATTCTGGTAAATTCTCTTTTTCTAACACAGGAATTTTATATCCTGCTTGGGAAACTACCTACCTCCCAGTCCTGCGTTTCCCGAGAAAGCAAGTTTTGGTTCTCGAGTATGTTTTCCGTTGTGCAGAGGTGGGTAGTGGCAACCTTGCGCTGAGCTTGGTTCTGGTGCTGGTTTGGGTCGCGAGGGATCACTTAAGATGCAACGCAGCTGTTGGATTTGAATTTGACGAAGCGAGGGCGAGAAGTGGTGGAATGGCAGCAATTGAGAAAGTAGCAGCAGCAGTAGAAACAGCGCCAGGGCTGCTATCTGAAAGAGTATGAGATAACAAGTATTGATAATTGGAATAATTTTTACGGAATAAGTCGCTAAAGATATATAAGCAGAAGTCTTAGCAAAGAGGAATTACAAAGCATTGGATCTGCAGGTGCGCGTGCGTCTGCCTGACTCCATACGAAGAATTCCCCATGAAGCGATTGCTTCTAAGTCATTGGAAGATATATAACCACGATGTGAGGACTCTTGCGTGGTTTGGGGAGTGATATGGAAGGCTGAATGAACGAAGAAGATGAAGAATCGTGATCTGTCATAATAACTGACCTGGCTTCTCTTTTGCAAGGTCGAAGAGGTGCCAGGTGCGGTCGGGCTATCATCTCATCATAACTATTGTGGACTGTGTTAGAGAATCATTATGCATGAAGTCAAAAAATACACCCAGTTAGAATAGGTGACGCATGAAGTGGGCTCTGACGTGTAAATGTAAGGCCGAGCCAAGCTCGTTGTCTGATCTGAGATATTTAGCAATAGGATAGTATGTATGCTATCTGAACCCATGTGGCTATCCTCAGCATATCTGGGGAGATGCAGCAATTTATCTGTGTTACGGATAAGAAGGAAGATAGTTCCATCAAGTTCAAGACATATCTGATGCTGCTACTCCGAAGCCAGGGTCTGGATAAGTAGATGGTGTGGGAATCAAGAGATGTGAGAACGAGAACGATAATGGCAACGACACGGAAAGTGACAGCGGCTTCTGAGGATATGCTCATATCTAGAAAAGCATGTGTGCTCGATCCGTTTGCTTGTGCCCAAGTGGACAATATCATGTCGAGGTAGAGACCGGGATTTTGACACGCGGCAATATTCTATACTCTCTGGAGAACATCTGCAGGATTCCTGTGCCGCGTATACTTCTGTGGCGATAAGAAGCAATTTTGCGTCAGGTTGGCCACAACTAATGATACGAACCACTCCATTTATACTCGGGGGCTGGCTTACCATATATCACTTGCATATTTGTTCAACGACTGATGTGTGTCTTCATCGAACGAACGTCGATAGCCAGATCAACTGTATATAGCATCTCGTGCCTGCTGGGTTAGATAAATCAAGGATGCCACCCTGCTACCATTAGCACTGCTCTTCCGCCAGTAGAGATAGGCTAATCTCATAAGTAGCTCAAAGATCAATCATACATAGTTTCTCAATCGACCGCTATGGCCTTAAGATATGGTTATATATATCGTCTTATTGTGAACTGTGCGTGGCTGAAAGATATTTAATCAAGAGAAGCACGAAGTTTGAAAAAGGGTGTGCTAAACAAATTATGGCATACAGCTTTACAAGCTTCTTCACAAGTGAATGAGAATTTCTAGACGAAATCAGATGGACTTCGGGTGATATCGACGAGGGTATTAAGACGAATATAGAGTAAATACGAATAAATGATAATGGCAATAACAAAGATAATCGACAACGGCAAGAGTATAGTATCGACAGAGATAATTTTGATGACAAAGAAAGTGGCAACAAATGGTGAAGAGGTACTACTGCAAGAGGATAGACAGGGGAACGGACTTTCTGTCAAGCCGGTGTTCTTTGATAAGAGTTGGAATTGCAAGCTTGCTGCGTCGGTTGCAATTATTGATAAGCAACCTCAAGACTCCTAAAGGGACTGTTTTCTTGATAGTCAGTTGATGAACATCTGTAAACATCGCTTCAAGAGCCTGTCATTTTATGAATTGCACTACCTGGCTTTCGCAGATTTTCGATTATATAAGTTGGGTATATCAAGGTAACTGGAGAAGTAGATTAATTCTAAAACGGTCTTGTGCACTCGTATGAGGTAATTTACTCGTCAGATGCGGCTTTGGAAGTGCTTTCTCATATGTGGCGGTTCGATTAGTAAATCACGGATAAAGGTTCAATTTTTCTGCAATGCATTTCCAATTTAGCTCCTCGTCGAGTAATGCGAACTATCGAAGGTTGAAATATATGTCCGAATATTGAAATAAATAAGAACATAGGTTTACTAAGTGGATGTACACAGGGCAGCTTAGATGTATTTGGGACTTCATGATCTGGCTCTTGCATTGAAAACAAAGTACCTATCACCACAAATCGATAGCATACGAATATTGAAATATCCGCCTAAGGATACATGACGATTAGATTCAAAGTGGTTATCGATGAGATCTCCAATTGTCAACTCTACTAGTGATTGTCGATTGATCTGAAGAGAGAGAGAGAGAGAGAGAGAGAGAGAGAGAGAGAGAGAGAGAGAGAGATTTATCGGCTCCCATATTTCGACTTGATGGGGATATTTCGCCGCCATCTTCTTGCCCCGTTTCGTCGATAATCGGAGTTTATTGCCTTACTGCACTTAATCCAAAGCCTTTTCTGCCATGCCAGTAGTTTTGAATTTTGGTTGCTGATGGAGAACTAAGCCACAAAACACCCTTCTTGCCAACAAGGTTCCTGATCTCCTCCCAAAAATGACTTCCTGGATCTACGTAGAAGCTAATCGGCAAACCGTCTGTCTCGAAAAGGGAGTCCAGGCTTCTTCTCACATACTCTGAATCTGCTGATCCACAAGGAAATGCCCAGACGAGACGGGAGAAATAGGACACTACAATGAGCAGATACCTAAAACCTTCAGGTACTTGCATGAAAGGACCGCAAAAATCTGCGCCAAGCAACTCCATCGGTGCAGAGATAAAGATCTGAGAGAGTGGTGCTGATCTTTATGCCGGGTCGTGTTTTGCTGTCTTGGAATTGTGCACTTACTAAGAACATGGCCAAGAGGCACGAGACCGGTAACAGCGTATCTCCAGATGAACAAGACAAGAACCTCAAAAAGACTGATGATCTAGACTTTGATCTTTTGGTCTCCGGAGTCCTCGTTCCTTGAAGATACGTTCTAATTTGAGTCTCCGCTATTGACCTTCCCGAACAAGAGCCTCGCCAAGTTACTGTCGGTCTCTCTATACGCTTCTTTCATTCTGCCCATCTAAGCCCGCAGCTATTCTTAACGATGGAGAGTTATCTTTACTGGCTGGCTCATATGTAGATAAAGGCTCATCAGCTTCCAAGAGTTGCCTTTGCAAATTTAGCCCAAGTCTGGGGGAAATTCAGCAGAGCATCATAGATACAGAAACCCAAGACTACCCCTCACAATGAAGAAGGTCGGTGAAGTACTGTTGCACTCTTGGTATTTTCTCAACTTCCTAGAGGTCCCCTTGGCAGATTCAGGCCAGATGTGGGAGAACTCCGAGTATCATTAAGCAGAATATCACAAACGCAGAGATTGAGACTGTTCCTCACGGAAGCGATTGAAATCATGTTTAAAAAAATGAATGGATTTCCCACTTTGCAGAAAGACTAGACAACTCAGTTATCGCATCATACCTCCTCTTCTTGCGAGATCCAAGCTCATACAAGTGACCTTATACCATTCACTAGTCGAAGCAGCACCGTTTAACATACAGTTCTCCAGTATCATCCTTTTACTTGGAGCTGCTACATTTTCAATATCCGCTGCACCACCGGCTATCGAGCTTGAGAGCAGTTTCAGAGCTATAGCAGAAGTCGCACAGCTACCACCATTCATGTAGGTCATTCAATTCGACGCAATAAAGTCAGTAATCCAGGACCGATGGAGTAATTGCTCCTTCAGGAGCTTTCGAGCCGGTCCTTTGCATAAAAACGGATGTGAGTTCCAGTGAGACTTCAACCAAAGAAGGGTGAAATCAAAGGTTCGAAAAGAGCTCAGAAAGAGATCGAAGACTTTGGTACGTAGGAACGATAGTATATCATTCAAGCTTTTTCAGAGGTTCCTAAAATATCCTCACCTGAAGAAAACACGACCTCTTCACCTCATCTTTGTGAGTTGTATAGCTTTACAGCGATCGCATGTTTTGGACGTATACTAGTTACATAATCTTTGTTGTACTGTTGTACAAAGGTCCCACTTCCCAAGACCAGCTTACAGTGTTGAACTTTTAGATAAGACGAAGGAAAATTTTGTCCAGCGGAGAGAGATGTAGTAGGTACGCCTTACAATATAATGTTGATCACGAAATCACGAAATGGAAAGGGACGATATCTGGAGAAAAAGTCACGATTTACCATTTGATGAATTTACCAGCGTTACAGACAGTGTATAAGCTCAACATGGGTTCTCAAGTGGTTACTTTGCCGAGACTGATCAGATTGTCTTAGCCTCAGAGTAGTGTAAGTGGAAAATCCATGCTTGCACTAACATATCAAGAACCATCCAATAACTGAAACCTGAAGAAATTCAACATCAACAGCGGTAGCGACGCGTGATCTCGACCAAATCATGAATAGAAACTCTACATTCCAACCCTAGAACACGATCCATCATTTCAAAAACCGTAATGAGATCATCGGCCCTTTCTTTTTCCTGTCAAAATCTTTCGCTGCCTTCTCAATTTTCAACAAGCCAAATCCTTGCAGATGAAACCTCAGAATCTCATCTTGCTGGAGGTAGTGTCTGAGACAAGATGGCGTACCGTCGATTTTCCGTCGCAGAAATAGGATACGCGATAGAGATCGGTAGAGTTGGAGAACAAATGAAGTAAGGAATTTAGAGGATGTCTAAAGCACAAAGCTGAAGCTGAAGCCGGAGTGGGAGTGGGAGCTGGAGCCGAGGGGTCTGTGATAAGAGAAATATCGGGACAAGTCCATGAGACAATTAGGTATATGAATGATGCTAAGGGAAAGAATGGACATAGGCTTGTGAGTACGTACTTATTCTTCTTTGCTTCCCCGGCTCTTGTCTCTCTCCACTCCGCAATTCTGAAGTTCCGTACTAAGAATGAATGGGAAGATCAAACTCCTAGCTTCCATCCTGACAATCCCGATCACGATCCATCTCGTGATGTTTTTCTACTGGCTGGTTGATTATACTGCCAGTGACAAGAAAATGTGAGGGCGAGACTGAGTGCGATTGTGAGGACTTGGGAGGGGATAGGTGGTATGTTAGGTTAGAAGGTAAGGGAGAGTTTTGGTACGGCTTCACAGGGTGGGCGGTCAGGGGAAGGAGGTTTGACTACAATTTTCCGAAGATGAAAATGGAGACGGAAATAGGATATGAAGGAAGAGGAGGGAAGGTCGTTTGGGGTCATTGGATGGTGTAGGATGAGAGGAGTATATGAGGTGAAGTTGAGTGGACCATGAGGATAAGTGGACAGAAGGAGGAGCAGAAAGAAGAGGGTTCAAAAGAGTGTAAGAGGATAATGAATAGTACGGATCCATACAGAAATTATAAGTAAGATAAGCGCAAAGAAGGGAAGAAAGTAATGAATGGGAGGAGAAAACACCTTGAAGTCGTGAAGAATCACATGACCCAAGCGACACAAGCCACATGACAACTCTAGATAGTTTTACATGTGGGCAGGAGCAGCAGGCACGCGTACAATGTTATAGGGGAGAATTTGCATGCAATGCTTGGCTACTACATCTATTCTTCTACTCCAACTGTTCAAGGGGTATACACAACAATTACCACGATTTAGCCAACATTAAAATCATGCATTACAAATCAACCTCCAACCTACACCACCTGACAGATCAGCATCTAAAAGACAGCATTGAAGAATCTCCTCCATGCTGGCCTGGCAGCGTCAATCTCCCTCTCCGCATTAATGGTCTCCCAATCATGCTCTCTGCGTCCAGTATCGACGTCCATGTTGGCGAGGCTGACCCATCCCTTGCGCTTCCAGATCCATCCACCAATGTAGAAGACAATTACAACCGGAAGAGCGAGGTACGCCTTGAAGAAACCCTCTGCGTCAGAGAGACCGCCTCCAATAGGGGCGATAGCGACAAAGAATTGAGCGGCCATGCAGACAAGCACAAGGAAGAGACCAAGGTAAGAGCCGTAAACCCCACCGATGGCTTTAAATGGGATCTCGTCGAGGGTATGGCCGTGATGAGCCCAGCCAGAGCGGAAACGGATGTGTGCCTGTGAACAAGTATTAGCTGAGAAGGTAGAAGAGAAGGATCAAAGAGGACTTACCAAGCAAATAGAACCCCAGGTGAAAAGAGCAGCGAGACCCGACAGCGCCAACAGCCAATCAAAGACGACACCACCGGACGAAGCGAGAGTAACATAGGCGATAGCTCCAAACAACAAATTAATAGCCACAGACCAAGTTGGGCGCCCAGCACGATCGATAGTAGCAAAGATCTTTGGTGCGTAGCCTTGTTGGGCGAGGGCAGTGAGGGTACGCGATCCACCATAGACGCAAGACACACCGATAGACATGACGGAGACAAGAATGACGATGTTCATGAAGTGATCGAAACCCTTAAGACCGGCGTACTTTCCGGCGAGCACGAATGGAGAAACTCCATCGGCGTATGGGTTCTCGGCGTTGAGAAGTCTATCGTCTGTGGAGGAGACAAGGAGACCGACGAAAGTAAGACCGAGGATATAGAACAACGTGATACGCCAAAAGACCTGCTTGATAGCTCCGGGGAGTGCTTTTGCAGGGTTCTTGGCCTCAGCAGCGGCAAGACCAACTAACTCGGTCCCGGAGAAAGCGAAAGCAGCAACGACGAAAACAGAGCAGAAGCCACGGAATCCGTGCTGGAAAGCACCAGGATCGTACCAAAGACGCGCACCCCAGTATTCGCTGTATCGGCCGCTCTTGGGTCCACCTCCTAGGACGAGGACGAGGGCGATGAACATAAAGATGACTGTGGCGCTCAACTTGAAGATGGCGGCGAAGAATTCCTCTTCGGCGTATCCAAGAGTGCCGAAAATATTGGTAATGATGATAAAGACCCAGAAGACGGTGATCCATACAGCTACACTGGTTTCTTTGTCCCAGTATTGCACGGTAAAGGAGACGACCGTCAGTTCAAGGGGTAGCACAATAAGCCATTGAATGACCTGTTCATCATTAGCGATTGGATTTGACTCACGAAGGAGTGGAACCTACGTAATTCCATCCCATGGCAAATCCCCAAGAGGCATCGATAAACCGGATAGAGTAGGTGTAGAAACCACCAGAGACAGGGAACATGACAGCAAGTTCACCGAGAGCGTAAACGACGTTGAAGATCATGACACCGGCGATTAAGAAACAGATGAGCACGGAACCTGGTCCACCATTGGTGAACGACTTTCCGGAACCGACGAAGAAACCAGCCCCAATGGAACCACCGATGGCGATCATGTGAAGATGACGGGCTTTCATAGATTTATCGAGATCAGCGAGTTGTCCATCAGCGCCGGTACCTGTGATATGTTAGTTCTACAGGCGACTATTTGGTGCAGGCGAGGTAGGCGAGACGTACGCTTCTGGAAAGACTTCAAGTTAAGACCATTACGGGTCATGAAGTCGTCCTCACGACCGGAGGGAAGATCGCCATGGATGGCTGGATCACTGACAACGTGATGACCCTTCTCAGTGTCACCTCGGGTCGGGGAAGCATCAGAGTCGCTGCCCTTGATGGGTGCAGTGCCCACAGGATACTCCTCCTTGGACATTATTAAGTATTTCGTCGAACAGCTGAAGGAAGGTAGATGACGACGACTCGGTTCAGTGTCGGTGTCGATGTCGAGTAAGCCCTCGAACGCGAGATGCAGGGACTGGAAAGGAACAACAGCAAGCAATAGGGAAAGAAGGGAGGGGAGGGGAACGAACCATTTTGTATTACATAGATGCAGGCCGGGCAAGGCTCACTGAACCCTGCTCATACTCCAGTTCCCTCCTGCTGCTCCGATAGCTGATCCTTGGTCCTGGTTCCAATTCCCAAAGGGTCAGGTAGGGATAGGGCCTAACTATCGCCTTCCCTTCCCTGCCATACAGATTGCTAGATACTTGCCTTTCACTAGACTCAACATGGATGCCCACTACGCCTCCCTACCTTACTTAGCTACACCACTCACACTGGCGACTGGCAGACACTGGCAGCTGGCTAGTCACTAATGTCACTAATGTCACTAATGTCAAGCCTGTTGGTGGTGGCCAACAGAGGCACAGCGATAGCGACCTTCTGGATGCAGGGTCTTGGCTCGGACCGGCCAAGTGATACCAAGTCCCACCCAAGACTTCTACTATCACTTGGCGACATTGGCCTCAATAATACCACCGGCCGCAATCAACTCGACACGCGCACGCTGTGTGGAATGCCAGGCCAGGCCAGCCCAGCAATGGCCAACGGCGACAAGAATCCTTGATCATGTCAAGATCATTAAACTTTTCGTGCTGAGAGACTGAGATCCCTTGTAGAAGTCTCGTCTTCTTGGGTCGAATGAGCCGCACGAAACTTTGGACATCATGTCTTGGAGAAGATGGAGATGTAAGTGAAATACAGTTTGTGTTGCTGTGAGACGGGCTGCCTGCCAGATCTGCGATGGCTACAGTGGCTGATGTCTTTACTTTGTTACCTGCGGTGCTCAAACATGCAAGCACGCGTTTGGGCAAGGCTAATTAATTACTGACGGTAGATTAGAGTTCTTGATGGATGGAGACCTTAGTGATAGTTCCGATAAGCGCCGTTCGGTGGGAACAATACAGTAATGGATTGAATAATAGTTCATTTCCCCCTACAAGCGGATTGAGATCATTAGAATCATCGGAATCATTGGGTTCGGGTGAAGCCACATCATCCGCTCAAGAATTTGATGGGGTCGACGGTGAGTCAGCATTCTGTTGTGGTGCTCACCTCAGATGAGATGGGATGAGATGAGATGGAGTGAGATGGATGCTGTGTGCGCCTATATGAGAGAGACGCCTAAGAGAGAGCCGATGGGATGATGGAGGCTGTAGGTTGTAGTTGTAGGGCGCGGAAACACACAGAGTTTCGTGGACGGGCAAACGCAAGGGACTGACTGCGTGAAGATCCCAGGCTTCTATCCTCTATCCCAGGCATCCCAGCCCATGACATCCCGCCCCTCCAGTGCTTACTTATAATTAGGAAGTAAACACGGCAAGCAACAGCTCACAACAATCGCGGCGCGGCGCGGCGCGATGCGATCGATGTATGCGAATACAAAGGTCATCCGTCTCCCAATGAGTGAGTGGCGTGTACGGGAAATACAAGGGTGGAATGCTGGACCTGAACCTCGGTGCCAATAGACGAGTCATTCTGATTCCATTCTCATCCACGAACATGTCAAGTTGTGTCAGTCAGATCTCTCTCATCTCATGTTACAAAGTCTGTCTCTGAGAGCCGCGACGAACTCAAAACAGAAAGTCCGTCTTTCCATGCTCTATCCATGGCACCGTCTTGTTGTTGTTGTAGTTGTTGTTGTTGTTGTTGTTGTTGTTGTTCCAATTGACTTTGCGCTAAACACAAACCAGCAGGCATGTCATGTGCAGTGTCAGAAAGCGGGGCCGTCTTGGCATGACCCGCTCATCACGCGTCTCCGTAGCTGATTCGTTGACACCCCGTACCCTCCTTTCCCGAACAGGAAGGAGCTAAGTCTGTAAAAACTGGGCAAATTCACCCCTACCATCCAATCCATCTTATCCATTTTATGTTTTCGACCATCGTGAATGCCAATTAGCCTTATCAGCTTGGCAGCTTGGCATAGTGGGATATCCAGGCCAATAGGATGGATTCTCCATCAGCATCTCGCACCCGGCATCAGGACGGGAACGACATGCGAATGAGAGAGAGTTTGTGCATGCATGCGTTTGCATTACGAATACTTACTTACGGCTACAGTACCCCGGAATCGAATCGATGGCCAATGCCCGTTGAGGGATTGGCTCGAAGACCCCACTGCTTAAAAGCTCGCATCCATCCCAACTGCCAAGCCTTCCACGCTGCTTTCCAGAACTCTTCTGCCAAGGCTGAAGCTCACTCCACTCACTCCACTCACTCCACTCACTCCACTCACTCCACTCACTCCACTCACTCCACTCACTCCACTCACTCCACTCACTCCCTCCCCAGACTCCGTACAAATGCCAAGCCCAAGGTAGGTTGTGTTGAGACAGGCAGTTTGTTAGTCGAGGCTTTTGGCCTGTGATCATTCCCAACCGTAAGACCGTAAGGGAGGTAGCGAGCGAGTGGTTCATGGAGCCGGGGATTGCTTTCTCTTTTCTTCTTCTCAAACTCGTACGGAGGGAGGTAGGAAGCTTTTAGTGAGTGTCACTGGAGTCATGATCAACTTCGCTTCGAACACAACAGAACAAACGCTAGTACAGTATAGACTCTGTGAAACCTGAAGTCGCGTGTACAGACAGACAGACCAGACCATCTTTGGAATCTGCGCCACCCTTACTTACCTATCAAGCCAGTAAGCCATACGATGGGACCTTCCGTATCCATGAAGAGTCCAAGAAAACTCCAAGACCTCTTTCACACTCCGCCACTCCCTATCAAAGATTCGAAAGACCCGGCCAAGAACAAGTCCCCACGAATGAATCCAAGCCCAAATGATAGGAGCCCATTTGGCGTCCTCATCGACATGGGTTATCGGCGCCTTCGGCTCGGCGTTGGGCTTCAATGGGGGAAATCGAGCTTTGCTTACATGTTGTGCTTATTTATCTATCTCCGTGCTCTTCTTGGTCCTGAACCACGTCGCATTGTCTGTCAACCTACGTTATAGTCAAGCCCTATCTATGTTCCCCTCCCAGCACACGATGAGGTTTCGCATCAGCTTTCGAAACACAGCACTCCACTGTAAGTATATACCGGAGAATATCCTTGACACCCCGAAGAATACCAGACATTGGCTTCTCGAAATGGAGCTACAGCAGGCACGCGCTGCAGCAGTGCATTTCCCCGCCCTTTGTGGTGGATCTCAGATCTCAGCTGCCCCCGTTTACTCCATTTTCATAACATAATCCCGAATTCGTCTCCGCCTTTTGCACTTTTGGGGTAAGGAGGTATAGGAATTTATAATAGCTTAAACCTAAGCTTAATAGGCAGAGCCGAAGTAGTCTAATATATTCGCTGGAACATCTGGGTCGTCCTCCGGCGGGGTTATAAGGAATAGGAATCCGTCCGGGTACCTTTAGTGCTCTACGTCCTCCCCTTCCCCTTTAAACACGTTAGCTATATTGAAGAGAACTTCTTAGTTTTAAAGCGTGGAAGGACATAGTTCAAGGATCCCTAGTATAGTACCTTTAGGAATTTAGATAGGGTACTAGCCGAAATTTATAAAGGGTATAAGCTTAAGTAAGCTATTAGTAATACTATTTACTAGAGATCCGAATTTTATTAAGAGTAAATCCGCTTAAGCGAAAGGGCGAAGTAAGTACCTATAGTCTAGCAGAGGCAGAGGGCGATAGCGTACTAGTATATTAAGACCTTAGCCTAGTGGAATCATAATAGACGTATTGGAGTAAACCTAGGCACGACACGGTCAGATAGCTTACTTAATAGAATTTAGAGTAATAGCTTATCCATATAAGGTAATTAACCTATCTATATCGCTATATATCCCCTAGATAAAGTTAAGTTTATTCGCACGTAACTAATCCCTACCTATAAGTAGCTTATATAGTAATTTATCTATTAAGTACACTCTATAGGGTAGGAATTTAATTTCCGACTCGGAAATAGTTAGATATACTATAGGTAGATCGATATAATACTATAATATCGGTCCGAGTCCGACCCCTATTAATCTAATAGCTATAGGTAGGGTATATATCGTAAGTCCTGTGTCACGAACCAGCATAGTTCTTGGCACCAGAAACCGTCCTGGCACCAGAATACTAATAGTACCACCTAGTAGTAAATACTAGACAGGTTTTAGTACTAGAAAAGAGTTAGTACTATTAGAGAAAAGGCACCTATACAGTTATAGTACGAAACAGCGAGTAGTACTATACGTCTACCTGTATTATAGCTATAGGTGATCCAGGATCACGTGACATGCTAGACTACTAGACAGGTCGCGAGAGCTTACGCGCTCTATAAGATAGTCTTATATAGCTAGTATAAGGGAACYAAAGTTCTATATAAGACTAGCACTTCTGCTATTAGATAGGAGCTTCGTACTCAAATTRATATAGTAATTAATACCTGCTTATAATATCTTAATTCCAATTAAGAACCGAACTTCTTATTTACTTTACTTTATAGCTAATACTAACTGATAAGCTTATATACCGCGTACTAATCAGAACTAAGAACGTTACACTTTAAGTACTTTACTTAAAGTATTATTAGTAAGAACGAAATAGCCCCTAAAGAAGGATTAGTTATAAGAGAAGGATCCTAAGTCAATAAGATAGAAAAGATTAATAAAGTTATCTCACCTCGAGTTAACTTACCTAATACCTATTATAGAAACTATAATAACTTAAGTTAATTTATCCTTTAGTACTAAATATACCTCGCTTTTAATAGAGATAAGTTCGAAGCAGATTCCCTTAAAGTACTATAGATTACTTCGTTCTTCTATAATACTATAGCCCACTAGATCGAACCGGCCTTAAGTAATTACTTAGTTAATCGATACCTAACTAGGGCCTATTCTACTACTATAACCGAAAAGAGTTAAGTTATCTTTCGAACTATCGTAGGCTTTACTATAGCTATTAAAGGAGTCTTTAGAGACCTTAATAAGAAAGAATAAGCCGAGAAGCACCTACTCAGAATTCGATAGTAAGGATCTATTTACGAATATACTACTAAGTTCTACTGCTACTCTATATAGTTAGACTAGATAGATAGTAGATTAAGAGCCTAATACTATTAAAGCCTTAAGGACTATATTAAAGATAAGCTTTCTAGGATTAATAAACCAAATAACTTAGAAAACCTAATTAAATCGTCTACTATTATTAATAAACGAATCTAGGAATAAGCGAAAGAAAAAGAAGAATACTTTACCTCTACTTATCTCCAGAAACCCTAATTTCTATAATAATATAATAAGTATTAGGGAAATTTCTAACTTCACCCGAATAATAAATATAACTATTATAATCCGATAGAAATAAATAGAGTAGAAAGAGGATCTAAAAGCTAAGCTAAGAAAGATAAACGCTAAGAGAAAGGCTTATACTATACGTATAATAAGCTAAGATACCTCGCTTATAATTATTCTCAGAAGAAGAAATAGAAAGGGAAACCTTAGAATAAACCTAAGAGAGAGTTCAGACTAGCTAAAAGGAAGCTAGATTACCGAGAAGCTTCTAGCGCAGAATAGAGTTCGCAGGACTTTATAACTTATAAATCTAGCGAAGAATTCGAAGAGAACTTAATTAAACTTCTAGATAAAGACTAAGAAAGCTAAAGTATTATAGATAAAAGAAACTATTTATATAATAATCTCTTATATAATAACGAAAACTAGACTCTTCGAAATCATAATAATAGAAAAAGAATATAAGTTTATAATAGAACTAAGTCCGATTTTATAGAATATTACTAAACTTATAATATACTTAACCCGAGTATAGACTATATCGTAGCTTATCGCGATACTACTACTATTATATTCTAAGTTAATACAAGGGATATCGAGGAATAACTAGATCGTTATATAGCTAACCTCGAAGGAGAACCGGAACCGAAAGAGTTTAAATAACTAGATTAGTTCCTTCGGATAAAAGACACTTAAGCTATTACTAAGGAAATAGGAAAGGAATGTTATTAGCAGAGAAGATAATATCTATTAGAACTAGCTACTTATTAAAGAATAATACTAGATCCGATTCAAGAGCAGGCTAATCTCTATTACTATATACCTTATATCTTAATTACTTACGAACCTAGCCTTAGGACCTAGTTAAACGAAATAATAAGGAAAATTATTAAAGAAGTACGTAATTACTCTATAATAGAACTATTATACTTAGAGCTTACTACTACTAGAGAGTTCGATTAGTTAATCTTACTAGTTATAATAGATAGTATTAAGATAAAAGCACTTATTAATTCAGAAGCTATAAGATACTTTATAAACTTCACTTTTATTAAGAAATAGAATATTCTTACTACTATTAACTTAAAACTATATTATCTTATCTTATTAAATAGAAAAAGCGCCAGATCAGATAGATAAGTCCGCAGAAGGATAAGAGGAATAAAGATAATTATTAATAGATACGAAGAAACGCTTTACTTCGATATTATATCTATTAGACGATACGATATCGTATTAGGAATATTATAACTATATAACTATAATCCTAGCGTAAACTAAGTAACTAAAAAGGTCACGTTTAGTAATTATAAATATAAATATAATTAACTAGCTAGTAAAAGAGAAGCTAATACTACCTCCTTAATAATAACGCCGATAGACTCTAGCTAGTTAAGTCGAGTTCCTAGTTAGATAGAACCTAGGAATTATCCTAGTTAAATAGATAATATTCAGGAATAGCTGCTCGAACTATATAGGAAGTTCTCGAAATTGTTCGAGGATCTGCAGGATATAAAAGCTCTACTTAAGTATAAACCTTAAGATTATAAAATAAATTTTAAAGATAGATTTATACTTATTATAGAGAAACTTAGTTATTATAACTATAATATTATAAAAACACTTAAGGAGTATTAAGAGTTAAGTATAAAGAAAGGATAGATTCGGAAATCTAAGTCACTTTACGCTATTAATATACTAATAGTTAAGAAAGCAGGAGATCCTAAAGAGAGACCTTATAGAGACTATTAGATAATTAATAATAGAAGAAGGGAGATATATACTTTTTACTAAATACTTAGTACTTATAAGATAAGCTAGCTAAAGTAAAGATATATACTAAGTTAGACTAATATAACGTATTTAATTTAATCCGAATTAAGGAGAGATATAAGTAGAAGACTGCTTTCGTATTACCTTTAAGGCTATAGGAATATATAATAATACTATTTAGCTTAACTAATACCTTAGCTACATATTAAAAACAGAATAATAATATTCTTAAGGACTTTATTAGGAAATTCGCTATATATTACCTAGATAATATCCTAGTATACTCGGAGACTATCGAGGCATACTAGGGCTATATTATCTAAGTTATAGAAATATTACGTAAAGTAGATTCCAGACTAAAGATATCGAAATATAAATTCTCAGTTAAATAAGTTACTTTCCTAAGATATATTATTCGCCCGAGAGAGATAAGTATTAACCTAGAGAAAATCAGAGCTATAAAAGAATAAGAATTACTAAAGAATATTAAAGATATATAGTTATAGTTAGGTTTCGCTAACTTCTACTAATAGTTCATTAGAAACTATTCTAAGATTACCGAACTACTTATAAGCTTAATAAGGAGAAGTATTCCTTTCACCTAGACTAGCTAGTATAAGGAAGCTTTTCAGA
>FJUX01000134.1:51945-155987 GCA_900074905.1 Rhynchosporium agropyri | reverse complement strand
CCATACTAATAGCGTATGACTTAAGCTTAAAGCTACTATTAATATAATAACTATAATAATAATTAGTATAATAATAGTTATTAATAATAATATAAGGAAACTCACATAGTAACCCCTAGATAAGAGTCTTAGTTTATAGCAGTCCACGCGTCTAGGGTTAAAGAAAAATAGCCCTTCTCTCTAATATTTAGATCTAGTTCTTCTTGAATTATATCTCTTCTCTCTTTATAGATACTATTTAAATAATCGTGAAGTAGCTTATTATAAAGAAGAGGGGATTGTCTATTATAAAGTTAGCAAATTACTATTATTAATATATATAAGAGCGACTTACTCGTTTAAGTAAAGAGTTAATTCTCTAAAAGAAGTAGTTGAAATACTTCTAAAAGATAGATTATTTTCGATAATAAATCGYATTAATAGCGACYTAYATCTCTTTAAATTAAATGCTTCTTTAATAGGCGAAGCAGGCCTCTTAGTACCTCTTAAAGAGCTAAAAGCCTGAGTTATAGTAGCTTAACTACTACTACTTCCTTGACTAGAAGTCTCTTCAAAGTCGGAATTATCTATTAATTAGTTAGTTTATTTATTATTATAGAAAGATATTATTAACTTACTAGATTCCGAGTCTAGCTGCATTAAGAGTCTTCGTATATTAAAAGCCTTATGATTAAACTTATAATAAGTAATATAATTACTCGTAGAGTGATTTACTCTCTAGCCTTTAAAGACCTTTCTATATGAATTATTAGTATATATATATAAATAGAGTAGATTTTAATACTTACGTGCAACCTTTATATAAGCACTTAATAGTGACTAATCGAGGCTCCGTAGGGTCTTCTCTAAGAGGCTCTAAAGTCTTAGAAAAGAGACCCTTTTCAAAGATAATAGGTTAATCTTTAGTATTAATCTCAAAATCAAAGGCGTTTTGAGCTCTATTAATAGAGATAGCTATTTGATAACCGGAAGTAGACATAATAGAGGTATAGATATATATATATATATATAAAATTATATAGATATATAAGGGTAAAGAGTAAGATAAGTATAAAAGTAATACTAGATATCGATAATCTGAAGAAGATATTTCGTTTACTACGAGGGAGTAAAGGTTCTTATATATAAAATATATAGTTTCTAGAATAATCTACTTAGATATCGATTTCTAAGCATATTATAAATAGATTCGTTGATTTATAAATATTAGAAATCACTAGAATAGAATAGAATTATCTAGAAAATCGATTATAAATCTACGATTAGAAAGCGTATTCTACTTRTTTCTAATAGTTTCTAGATTATATAAGATTAATAAGCTATTATTACTAATAGAAACTTGATTTCTAATAGTAAGTTCTAGTAATTTCTACTTTAAGAAGACTTAGTAGACTCTCGCATTAAGTGGCGAGTTCGCTTCAAGTGGCGAGTTCGCTTCAAGTGGCGAGGGCCTAATCTTAGAAAGGATAGTTAAGCGAAGATCTAAGCCTAATACGTGCTAGTCTAAAGTCACGTGAGTTAATCGATTTTTAATCGATTAAATCAATTATAATTAGATTAGATTAGATTAACTCTAAATTACCTTTGATTAGATTAGATTAACTCGAGTTAATCTGATCTAATCTAATCATTTCGCACACTGATTAGGGCAGAAGGGTTCCTGACGTCAGTCTATAGTAAGTAGAAAGGCCCGGGATAGCGTTTCGAACTCTTCTTTAATATTATTTACTAAGACAGATATTTTCTTTATAATCTTAGAGTTCTTAGTCCTAGATATTACGAGAGTAAAGAATAACTTTCTAGGGGTTACTAGATTATTATAATCTATCGATATAACTAAAGGTAGTTTAAGTAGGAGTAGTTCCTTAGGGATTAACTCGTAGTATAATAAGTAATAGTTAATTAAATAATAAGGAAGAGTAGTATTTTCTTCCTCGGTCTTATAATAGGGAGATACGTAAGTAGGTAAGCCTAGTATAGAAAATAATATATTCTTTTTAGTATTTTATAGTTTTATAGGTAGCTATGAATTTATAGCGAATTTAGGGACTAGTTAAGCGAGCTACCGCCCCTTAAGTGCCGCTATAGGAGTTTCCTATTTAGGAATCCCTATTATTATTCTAGTCTTATTCTAACTTAAATTCCTCTTGTAGGACTATTATATAATTATTATCCTCGTACCTCTAGGTATCTACTATAAAAGCCTTAACTTAACGTATTAGAAGCTATCCCTATCCTTAAAGATAGTAGAAAATATTAAAATATTCCTATAATCTGTAATATCTATAAGGGTACTTTTAGGTAGCTCCCTCCTGCTTAGATAAGGTCGGGGCAGGGAGTCTTCTAGCTAGAAGTACTATTATTATAGGTAGAACGTTAGCTATAAGTATATTAGAGAGGTCTAGCCTTAGTTTTACTAGGCTAGCTAGGACTACGTAGTAAGTAATATTCTTATGATTTTTCGGCTTATACTTATCGCGATTTAGCTTATCTATAGAAGATTTAAGTTCTTCTATCTAGTAACGCTACTTATTAAACTAGTTTTATACCTATAGGTAAGCTACTCTAGCCTAGGGCTTAGCTATATATACCTTAGATATTAAATCAGCTATAGAATTCCCGAAACGTTTAAGAGAGATAGTAGTAGCTAATATCAGGTTAAGGCTATCGTGTATTCTTCGGACGACGTTACCTATATTTATTTCCCTAGCCTTAATATAAAGCCTATGTTTTTTTATAATATATTCCCGAATATTAAGCTTACTCTTATTTTTAAAGGTAAAAGATAGCTTATCTATCTCTACTAAAGCTATAGATACGTTAGTATAGAATCGGTCGATAAGTTATATCTGCTATTTATTAAGATTATATATTATTCTAGTTTTAACTTCCCGGTCTAGTCCCGTGAACTAAGTTTTAGCTTATCTTTTCATATATAGTAGTAGAGTAGCTAGTATTCGTATAGCGCTATAAGAGGAGGCTAAGAAGTCCAGTTTCTTAGTATAGGCGTATACTAAAGAGCTACTATCGTAAGACCTAACCTTATTTACCTGTAGGCTTTTAATACCTTCGAATATATACTTTCTATCGCGATTATAGGAGAAATAGTTCTCCTTAGGTAAATAATATTATATATAAGGATTATATCAGGTATAGGGGTTATACTCTTCAGGTCTATCGTATTCCTCTGCGCGTAGTAAGAGCCTAATTCTAAGCTAGACGTACCCGCGTTCATATCCGCTTAGTCGGTTATAGCCGGAGCGTTAGTAGCCCTAAGATTTAACGTATAGTTCCCGGGGGTAAGAGTTATTATTATTTCAGTAAGTTTCCCGAGGTATATAAGTATCTCTCGGAGGGTAAGAGTTATAAGAGTAGTAACTTTTATAAGGAAAGTCTCTTATATAAGGAGGGGGAATATTTTTTATATAATATTCTCTTAGCGTATAATCTCTAAGCGGATATTCTCGGGATAAGTAGTCTCTCGGTAAGTAAGAACCCTTAACTAGGTCGAAATCTCGTTCTTATAGAGGCCTATAGTCTAAGTGATAATTAGAGTTATCGCGATAAGTTCCTAGGAAATACTCTAGGACTCTTAAGGGTTCCCTTAAGGGATTAGGATCCTTAGGGTTATATTAGTCGCGTTCGCGGAAGTTATAATTATCCTCCTAGTAACTATATACTCTCTTAAGTAGTAATATCGAAAGCGTGAGTTCGAGTTCCGCTTATCTCTTACCCTTATTCTAATCGTGCTAACTTCTTAGTCGGCTTTCCTCGGATATAGACGAGAAGTTCTAGTTCTCGCGGCGAGTATTAGATAGGCTTAGGTAACTGATTCTATCTACTAGTATTTATAGTACTTAAGTAGGTCTGTCCCGGAATCGTTTAATAAAAGTTACGAATACTTAAGCGGAAGTAATATATAAACCTTAGGTATAGATAGTCTCGTATGCTTTCTTCTCTAATTCCCTTCTAGTCTCCTTATTAATAATTCGAAGAGCTGCTCTCGATTCCCGGATATCTCCTTTATTTAAAATATCTACGAGATATAAGTAGCTTCCGTCCCGAATAGCCTAAGCTACTTAATATACTAATGCTATATCTCTCTTCTAAGCTATATTAGAATATACAATATCTATCCGGACTACTATTAGAATTATAAGTAAGGAATAGGATTAGGTAAGCGGAAATCGACTTGAATAACTAATTCTATTAGCCCCTTTAGGTATATTCCTAGTAGATAGAAAATCCTCTGATATAGCACTCCGCGCTCTTAGCTAGTAGGAGTTAACCGAGTTAGTAAGCGAGTCCTCGATTAATAGAAAAGCTTCCTCTATAATAGATCGAAGTTCCGTAAGTAAAGAAATCTTATGTTTCTTTTTCCTCTTAGGTTTATAAGTTAGTAACTATAGTAGTAAAACAGGTAGTAAGAAAGTAATAAATCAGCCGTTAGTATCTCTTAGGCGTTCCTTCCCTATAAGAGAGGGAGGTAGTATAAGTAGGGTATAGGTAGAGTTACTACGCTATATTATTATACTATACCTACTACTACTAAGTCGATTCAGTAAGTAGGATTATAGTATCGTCCTCCTACGAAGTGTCCTCTTACGAAGTAGTAAGGGTTATAGAAGAGTTATAAAGGAATCGGCCGAAGTCTCCGGTTAGGGTATAGTAATAAGCGTCCCCTTTAGGTACCTGAATAGCTCTAGATAAGGCTTAGGGATATTAAGGTTTAGGTCCTACGAACGACACTAGACGTATCACTCGGAATTACTACTAAATATAGACCTATAGGTCGCGATGTTATAATATCAGAAAAGCTTACTTTCTCTAACTAGCTATAGGCCGACTACGTGGCTACTAGCTATACTGCTGACTAATATAGTCCTCACGTGGGTGCCAGGGTCACCCAATACCTTCTGAGGGGCAATATCACTACGAAAAAAGCAGACTAGATAGGTTTTTAATCCGTTTCTCCGAAAGTCTTTAGGAAGTCACCAAGACCTAGTCTAATTCTCTCTAATATATACTTATCTAGATAAGGTAAGTAGGAGCTCAGAACCTAAACGAGGGTTTATCGATCAAGATTGAATTTTATATCGAACAGGATCAGATTCCATGATATACCTATCTATCACTTCGTGCTATAAGCCCTCCTTCCCAACTAAGCTATCTCACTCTCTTCCCGTCCGCCCCCCTTCCCCTCAAGAAACGCTATACTCTAATCTCTTATTCCGGGGTCAGGCTAGGGATCCTGTATATATACATAGATAGATATATGATAAGTATACTAAGGATATTATGAAACGTAAAAACATATCTATAGACCTATATTCTCTTTATATTAAAGGTCACGATATACTTATACTAACGTATAAGAAGAGAACAGAGCTAGATCTAGTACCTTATCTTCTTAATATATCTTTATCCTCTCAAGATCATATATCGAGCGAGCGAGCGCGTGCCTCGACGATAATAAGGACGGCGATCTAGTTTGAATATAGTACTAAGATAATGAATCTCAAACGAGGATTTTTACGTGCAGTGTTAGATAAATAATATCTATCGGCTATCGCCTATCTTCACAGTCTCTATCTAGCTCCTAATAATTCCTTCTTGATAATATATATAAGATTCAAGATCCTGCACTACACCTCTGATACATTCCAGTCGACATACAGAGAATTCTGCTCGCTGGTACTGTATGCTAATACTTATGTACTTATGGCACGATTGAAACTTGGCATCATCTAGAAACAGCTAGGCAAGTCCAGTAAATCGCAGTATACAATCAATCCCTTGATCTTCCTTGTCTGGGATCCCGATGCCCCCCGAATCGTTCACAAATAGGGAGATTTCCCGCTTTCTGAACCTTTGTCTCCCACTCCACTCACGAGAAGGAAGGATGGAAGGAGAGGTCGGGACGTGTGCAAGATGGGATGGGTACGATGGGATGGGATGGGATGCGATATGGCGTTGTTGCATGCACGCCAGCTATGGAATACCGTCAAAAGTCACGAACGGGGCCGCCTAAATTGATGATGGTCTGGCTCACTCCGTTCTGGCAATCATTCTTCCCTCCTCCTTGTCACAACAGAACACCCTCGCTGCATTCTTCGACGACCCGCGGCATACGGAATGGAAGACGCCACGGTAGATGGGAGAACAAAATTTATCAGGAACACCCCTACCGTCGGATTCGAAGAATTTCGTGCGTTTTTGAAATGCATATCTGCATCTCTTCTACCCACCTGAGATCTCGGATTTCATGGTCTTGAAAAGATGTAAATGAAAAGATGAGACATGGCTACGAAGATGACTCTCATTCTCTGGCGTGATTCTAACCCTTTAATGTAGAAGAACGACAAAAACCATGAAGCTACGTAGGTAAGCTGCTGGACCCCGGGTTTTTGTTATTGTGGAGGAAAACCTTCTGTTGCGAGGATATAGGTCTTGGCATGGATCAGGTGACTGTAGTCACGTGCATGGTCCGTGCGGATATTCCTAGATAATACCTTTGGTCAACTCTCCATAGTAATTAGTACTGCAATGCAACCAACAACATTCAACTACTCTATGCCTTACTCTGAAGATCAACGTAACCTTGCGACACCTTCCCTGCCACATGGCCAAGATGTCGCGTCTTCAACTGAGCGAGTAGAAACCTGAATCGCGAAAATCGTCCGTTCAATGTCCACGCCATGCTGGTTTGACATTTGAAGCTGATCGGGTTCGTGTCCGGCGAAAGCGTGAAATAAGTTTTGTCCCTAAAGATGAAGTTTTGTTTTGTCAAGTCCCATAGATCTTTCATAATCCATCAACACTTGTTCGAATCATAAGGTAAAAAGCTCTTGTTTCGCAAGAGACCAAGCTACCCAGCCTTTATGGCTCTGGTTGAAACTTCATCGGATTGAACTCCCTACTGAAATGGGACACTGCCCTCGTCAAAGGCAGAAGAATGTACCTTTGTAAGCAAGTTTACTGTGTTTCAAAGACCAACGTATATTCCGTAAATATTTCAAGTCCTCTTGGAAGACATTATCGTTATGACATATCATTTCTTCACCCCAGCAGCTTCGTCACCACCTCCGCAAACCTCTGCGGCTTCTCAACCATGGGCAAATGCCCAGCCCCATCAATAACCTCATAAGCAGCTCCACTACTACCATACGAAGCAGCCATCTCCTTCATAGTACCAGGCAATACTCCATCTTCCCTTCCCACGACAAACGCACCTTTCACTGTAGCCGTCTTCATCTCCTCTTTCAAATCATACTCAAAAAGCGCCTCAACACTCTTCTTGAACCCCTCCAGGCTATTATTTTTGACCATATCCTTGACCTGCAAGCACGTTTTCTCCATCTCCCCACCGTCATAACTCTCCTTGACGAACCACCTCCTTGTCGTGATCTCCGCGAGCTCCTGGCCTACGATCTTCTCTCCGCTGAGTGTAGAAGCGCCTTCCTTTTCTGAAAGCGCTATACGCTCACCCCATGCTTTGGAGTTCCCAGCTGGTGATTTACTGCTCGTGTCACAAGAGATGAACAAGCTCACTCGCTCCGGGTATTTCAGCGCGGTATTCAGAGTCGTACATCCACCCAACGATACTCCAATCACAGCAGCGGCTTTCTTGACTCTCAGAGCATCCAGAAGGGTAATAATATCAGCCGCCAGTACATCAACAGTAATCTTTTGCGTTCCGCAAGATGCATTCCTGCCACGTTTGAGGTATCGAAGGACTCTGTACCTCTTGTTCGCTGGCTCGGAAAAGAAAGCGGCTAGGAAACCATCCCAGATCTTGTAGTCGACGAGAATGGAATTGCTGAGCACGATCAGAGGCGCGTTTGGGTCTGGGGATCCCTCGAGTCGGAAGGGGAGTTCTACCCCGTCTTTCGTCGTAACGAAGGATTCTATCGCTCCCGCTCCACCAGGAGAGTCCGGAATCGTTTTCGTGGGCGATGATTTGACATCTGAAGATTGCCAAGAGGCGAGATCTGGAGCTAGATATCGAGGTGCAGGCCCGAATGTGTAGTATAAATCATATACCCTTCTTCCCTTGTGCTTGACGCTTTTCTCCATGATTTCCTGTGTCCACTTCGTTGTTGTCGCAGCTTTGAACTCTTCTCCTGCCAGTCCATTTTCGGGCTTATATTCGTGCAAAGCGAGATATTCAATAGGCGCATTCGGATCAATCGAGCTCGTCACAAATCGCCTGGTTCGTAGCCATCCCGGAACTTTCGACAGCAGATCGACATGTTCTTCTTGATACCACTTCTCGACCTCCTTGACGGCTTCCTCTCCAGGGTATAAGGTCAAGAACACAGCAACCATGACATTCCCTTCTCCCTCATTCTCTACCTTCTCTAACACTTTGAACTCCTTGCTCTCCCACGTCTGGATATGATCGTACAGTTTTCGATCCACCTTAATCTCCTTCATCGTTTCTGCCTCCCTCTGGCTCTTGACAGGCTGATCTCGAAGTCGCAGATATGTCTCTCTCGTCAATTCCGACATGTCCGTGATATCGTACACGGCCATCCATTCGGGGTTCTCTTCCGAGGGCGCAGCATCATTTGCACGGTATCGAAAGCCATTGGTAACGAATGGGAGACGAAGACGTGTAGGTCCATGTTCGTTGTTATACCAGTCGTGGAATCGGGAGATCGGAAGGCTGGGCTTGGGTTGCATGGTGACATACAGGATGCCAGTTGTTGTAGCCATGGTGGTTGAGATTGCGTGGTTCTGGGTAATGGGGGAGTTAGCAATGGCTCTATTTGTAGTTTTCGAGAAAAGAATAAGTAATTTCTTGAAATTATAATGAGATGTTGGTAAGAGGAATTTTGGGCTCCGTAGTACATACAGGTAGATATTGAGCGTTGTTTTGGTTGCAATTGGTTGATGGCTGGATATCTTTCCGGACCGATTGATTGACAGGTAGTAAAATATCTTTTCGCCTAAAATAAAGAATGATAAGTGAATCAGAAGGAAGGTCCAACCCTCAAGTAGTTATATATTATGATTGATATGTTGCAGGGAGTAATGTGGAATCGGCAGCTCCGTCGGGAACAATTCCAATTGACAGAGTGCGGGGTCATGGAGGGGCAATTCCAACTTCGAGAGCTTTGGTGCTCGAAGAAAACAGGCAAATTGCACAACAAGATGGACTGGTGCTATCGTCAGTATTGCTTTGAGTCTAAATGAAGGTCCTATTGCTTAATATCAAATCGTGGTCCTTTCAAGATCGAGAATGAATTGGAGAAAGGCGATATCAAGACAATTTTGCCGGCAAAGACTTTATCCGCCTAAATCGTGCACAGTCGAAATATTAATTTATACGTACAGACAAAG
Organism: Rhynchosporium agropyri; assembly: GCA_900074905.1. Taxonomy (NCBI): domain Eukaryota; kingdom Fungi; phylum Ascomycota; class Leotiomycetes; order Helotiales; family Ploettnerulaceae; genus Rhynchosporium; species Rhynchosporium agropyri. The sequence continues at coordinate 146,642 of FJUX01000134.1, read as the reverse complement.
AAACTTGGGGTGAACTACTTGAATATACAAGAGTTATGAAGCACTTCTATTGGCTCACGAACGATCTTCAGCTAATGGCCTTAAGACCTTGATGTTCGTAACTTCGCATAACCAGGGCAAGCCTGAATTTAATCTCCTGCTTGATCATTCGTTTGCTGGGATATATTTGATACTCAGATTATGATTGAAGTCTCTTACTAAAGTTCACGTATCCTCATATCATCCCAAATATGCCTGAACTGGACACCTTTACGTCCCGCTTCATAGCTTTGTTTACTTTCTAACCGTCTGATTTTCCTCTTATTTTTAAGCGAGCGAAGCTCACTCATCATCCTATCAGTGCTGTTTGGTACCTTCATCAAAAGAGGGATGTCAAGGAAGCAGTGCACTATTTGACATCAGTCGATAATGTGGTGGGTTTCTGGATCTTGTCAGTCGTGCAGATTTCGAAACGGGACTCTCTGTCGCGGAAAGCCTGGATGACTGAGTGTACATGGATTTCCTGGTGATAATCTTTTGGAGGATCTGCGGAATATGTTCGATACTTTGTCTGTACAGTGGCTTACTAGTGATACGCAGGTATGATTACTGCGAGTCATATAAGTCAGGTTTGTGGAGTGCCGTTAGGGCTTCATTATAAAGTCAAAGACCTGGGTGTAAACCGAAGGCGAGTGCATCATCAACTCGACTGTAAAGTGAAGATCAAGAGTCAGATCGTGTACTTGAAAGCTCAGCAATGCCATAGTGAAAGTTGGCCAGAATTAGACACTCCTATTTGCTTAAACAAGGATCCATCTCGTCGACGTGTGCTGTTATCCACATGGAAGCTGTAATGTTTATTTGTACATATTACGAAGCCTTGAACCGTATACAGTAGTACAACGGTAACACTTACCCAAACACCATTCCCAGGTATACGCGTTGCAGATCCCTTCTCCCTGTTTTCAACGCATCCGAAAAAAAGACCTAAATCAATGAATCCAATCCTACACTTTCTTCGCCAAATCGTCCATACTTGATGGATAAAATTAGAGCCGCTGAGCGAAAATCTGGGATCAATCCGCACTCATTGTCGCTTACACTCTTCCCGCGGATGGAAACAGTCTCAACGGCATGGCCGACCTGGACTTGAATCGTGCCCAACAGATGAGTTTCATTACCACTTTTGCTGTTCTTCAAGCTCTTGCTCTTCTTCAAATTCTTGCCCTTCTTCAAAATCTTGGCACTTTCATTCCCTGCATCAGGCATCGCTTCTTCAGACCGTTCCCAAGCCTCGACCCCAGCATCAGTTTCTCGGCGCAGATATGTGTGATCACCGTTCCCTACCCCATTCCATTCTGTCCAACGACGCCAAAGAGTTCGCTTTATTGGGAGGCCCTGTGTTTAGGCCTGCAAAATTGATTTTATCGATAGGGTGACTGTCCCGCCTTTGTTTCCAACGAGATCGAGAATTCACCTCGCGACTGGTGAGGTTCGACGCCGTGCTTCCTCCCTCGATTGAATCTTTGCTTGTAACCCAGTGCAGCACGATAACGGAAAATAAGATATTGGCATTGCATAGCATTAGACAAATCCAGGCTTGTTCTCTTTTCAAGACCATGAGGAAGGTCAGATTGACGACTGATGACGTGAGGGTAGCGAGGGAGCCGACAAATGATCGAAGAGCGATGGTGCGGAGGGAGCTATTAGGTGAGTTTTTGTAGGAGTATAAAGAGCGAAGTGGTCTGAAGAAAAGGAGCGTCAGATACAGATTGACGGTGGCGTCGAAGATAGATGACGCAGCCGACAGAGAGAACTAAACAGAGATTAGATGGTGGCTCGTTTGTTGATCCAGAGAGTTAGACGCAGCATTCCAAAGCAATTGAAACGCTATAATTTCGACTTCAGACGTGGCTTGGATACACTGCGAATGTTATACACCTTCTCGACAAGAAAGTTGTAGATCAACTTTAAACTTCGCATTAGTCGAGTCAACCAGCTTGAATAAGTGTTACATACAATCTGTAGACATTAGCTGCAGCTCTCGAAGTTAGACAGCGCACTTACTTTAGTCGTCATATAGCATGCAAGGCAGATCACTATCGACGAGGAGCAAATCGTCATGTTGATATTAAGTCCGAAACCGTGCTGTAGGATAGTACTGATGAAGATGAACAGTATGGAATCGGCGTAGATGATCAAGATGACTGCAATCCGACAGTCACAATTGTGCAATCACACGGAAGGATCGACGCACGCCAACTTGTTAGCGGTAATTTGGACCAATCTTTGGATGATGATATTCTTCTAGCTGATCCATGCCATTAGATACCAGCCCATTTCAAAACTCTGGTGTACTCACAGAAGCAGACCGCGAGTATTGATATAATCAGCAGCGAGAGAATTGTCGAAATAATCATTCCCACTCTCAGCAGGAACGTGATCAACTGGTTCGTCCCCCACCGCGCGGGGTCGCATGCGCGAATATGCGATGACTGCAATACCCATCGTGCGTAGGGTGGGGGAATGGCCGTATCCAAATACTCGTGAAGTTCTCTATTCATACCCCTTCTTTGCGTTGCATATTAATTCCGAACGCTCATCAATTTCGTCTCGAGGTCGTGCAAAAGGGAAGTGGATAAACCCAGAAACCATGGATATCTAACTAAGCTTGTGGCTAGCTAGGCAGCATCAGCTCGGATTGCCTTTTGTTTCACCATCAGGCTTACAGAATCTCTAGCCCAGATGAAGGAACACTCTGACATGATGTGATCCAGAAGGTAAGTTCAGATGGTGCGTGACAACACGCATTATCTTTGCCCCTCAATGCATTCCTTCATCGCGGGTGGCGGTGCGAGAAGTTGAGAGAGAGCTGAAGCTGTCAGTAGTTCAAAATAACACTCTCACGAAGACTGCCTCCCTTGTCCATCAAGCTTCTTGAAAGATCAAGCTCATGGGATTTGTTGTTTGCCGGCTTCTATTCTCTGACCATACGGGCCTTATAGATACGAAATCTGATAGGTCAAATTTGTTTTCGTATCGGCTGGTCAGCTCGGACGATATCACAGTTACACAAAGCTGAGCAGATCAAGATTGGCGCATGTGTCGGATAAGGAGTTCGGCAGGACGTCAAACTTCAAACAAAGATGATTTTTTGTAGGTAGTCAGAGTCATTCGATCGCTGGACGATATACAAGGCGGCCAATTCCTTCTCAGATGTAGCAGGATATTAGTACTTTACTCAGATTCAGAATCACTTGCACTATTTTGAGAAAACAGAAGAGGAGCTGCTTGAATACTATGACGATGGTCCTCTCATCAAAGTAGTATGACGCCTGCCGAAATCGATACATTGCAGCCTTCTTTGAGCCATAGGATAACGGATATCAGAGTTCGATTTGAATCATAAGTGCTGGTAATTGGCCTATTTCACGTGACATTATTTTAGATATAAAATACTTTAGAGAATTTCATCTTATCTGATCTGATCAAGACTGAGAACTCGTTGTAACGTTAATCCCCAACTATTAATCGGGCAGGTCAAAGTTTCCAGTGAATTGCTTTCCATTTTCTGTCATCTGCTCTCGCATAAAGACACGGCTTCCACCCCTATATCCGCGATTCTGGAACCTCAATAACTTCTATTAACAAGAAATTGTCTCTGGAGAACGAGGTTCCTCCATAACAGAACCCAGTGTTAACTCACGAACAGTCGAAACAGACCGACAGCACCAAGAATCTCGAGCATAGGGCCACAGAAATTCCCATGTGCAATGATAGCGAATTGTTAATCCTCTCGATCCGGATCCGCAACCATCATTGACATGAAAGGTTAGCTGGAACAGAGATGACAATCCGGAAAATGCATGTAATTGATTAATGTCACGAAAGTATATGATGGCAGCATTAATGTCGCTCGACGGACTCGCCTTTACTCCTCAGCAATTATGATGGCTCCAGCCTCAATGAAACTCGGCATGGATCTGTATATCAGTGACCCTGAAGCTCAATTAGCTATGTCGATTTAAGTATTAGCATTTGTGTTTGGCCGCATGTTATTCGCTCCACTTTCCGAATTCTTTGGGCAGAAGAAACCATTAAGATTCCATCACTGCCGGTATATTGCATGGAACACACTTTGTCTTGTTGGGAAGTCGAGCGGCACGATTGTTGATGGTCGATGTCTCTCTGGCTTCGATGAAATTGTCTCCATTTTGGTAAGTCGTCCTGCAGCCATAAAAACAGATTCCTGCTAACTATTTTACGCCAAGATTTTGGGCGCTCCAATGGTAGACATATTCAAAGCAGACCAAAGAGGGAGATCATACGCAATTGTCACATTCGCAACAGTTCTGAGCAGCCATTGGACCTTTGATCGGGGAAGAAATTTCTAAGGCAGCAGGATGGCAATGGCTCTTTTTGGCAGTGTCGACCTTTGATAGTGTCCTCATCACACTCTACGCCATCCTTACGGATGCGCCATGTAGCCCAGGTACGAACTTGGGACGCTATCTTCCATCTCTGTCCAATGTCTCAAGAACTCTGAGACGTATCTCGTCCTCATCTAAAGACGTTATTGCATGAATGTTCGCTATCTCTCGATTTCGTACTAGTCTTTTTAGCGAAGAAGTCAAAGCAGCTCCGAAAAGAGATAGGCACAAACTATCTAATGGCCTCTGAGCGTAGCCACCCAGAACTTTCTTAGAAGCTACGAGGCAGCATGTTTCGATTTACTCTTCTTCACAATCCCAATTATCCTAATCCTAGGGCTCCTGACCTCGTACAGCTTCAGCATTATATCATTGCTCTAATAACATTCTCAACAATATAGCAAAAAAAGCATAGTTAATCCGGGACTACGAGCAGTTTCCACTCATCGCTATTGCTTTAGGGTCAAAGCTTAGCTCTCAGATTACGGGTCCATGTATCGACATTATGTAGGCATGTCTTAAAGCGAAGAATGACGGTATCATGTCTTCAGAGTATCGAATCCCTGTGATAGTTCCAGGAATCTTCATTATGCCTTTTGGTCTTTTTATTTATAGCTAGGCACTCGAGAAGCATCTTCATTGGATTGTCGTAGATATTAGTGTTGCTTCAATAAGTAGTAGTATGATATCGCTAGTACGGATCGAGGAAGCCTTATTGATTATCATTTCGGTATATAAAGATGAGCTTGAGATATAACAAATACTACCGTGAATACATATCAAAAACCAACTCTCGCTAGTACTCACTGTGTACAGGTAGTGCGATGCTCTCATACCTGTTCGATGAATTCCAGCGACATTCTGCCAGATCAAACGCCGCTTACAGAATTTTGTCAGATACCTTGGCATTTGGCTTACTAATCTTTGTTCTAAGTCTTTATGACCAGCTGGGGTATTACTAGGGAGATCTTATGCTGGCTTTACTGTACATTGGATTGGCTTTCCTAGCTCTTTTGATTATGTGAACGTGAGGGTTAAAAATCAGAGCCATGGGGAGACCACTGTGAAGGATGTAAACATCAACGCGTGCTAGAGCTAACTTTTCAGCTACTCAGTCCTGCGGGGATAGAGGAGAGGGTTTTGTTTTGTGTTCAATTGGGTCGGCCGATTTCTTAACTTTCATTAAATGTCCGCATAATTAGGCTGGGGGGAGTATTCACTTCCAGCTATCACGTTCTGCTACCTAAAAATTCGAATACAAGTATTTTTTAGTCATGGAGTATTCCGAAACATAATAAAGTATAGGAAGATAGTCCCAAATAAACTTAAAATTCAAAAATCGTAGTAATTTAAAGCCTTAAAATTACTCTAGGACCTTCTGTAACCAATGGAAGTTTTTTATTGCTTCACCCGGGCCCTATATAGACTCGCCACACATATAGTCGTAAATCATAGCGAGACCTTCACCGAGTAAGAGATTAAAGTTCCGAACATCTGATAGAACTCGAGCCATATTCAGATGTTAGGTCCATATATCGACTTAAACTCATTTGAGCAAGTTGTTTATACGAGTAAGGCCATTCTCGCTAGGCCAGACCTTATTGAAAGACCCTGAAATATATATACGTTCCTTATCACTTATTGGTCGCTTATATGCTAATTTCTAGAATATGATAGCTAGCCATTTTAAAGATATAGCATAAATCTATCACTCTGCATATATCCCCAAAGATGTGATGTCAAAGCGGCCAGAGGCAAACCTCAGAACTTGTGTTGGCGTTTTGTTTACATTCGGTCTTGGCGGCCCTTGAAGCGAGAACTGCAACGTCTACACAAACAATTGACTAATCCACAACGTTCAAAGACTTTCGAAGTAAGTTGTCAAGCATAAGAAGGAAAAGCTTCGAGGATGAGCTTTATAATGGCAGGATAGGGGTGGGGTTAGCAACAACGTCGTTCTCTGTCGTCAAACAAATACGATTTCCTGACAGTTTCGTACCAGCTAGGTCTCAACAACATCGCAACGTCTGAGTCACACAGTAAGCACTGCAAAATAAAGGTATATAATCCACATCGAGGTTCTCGTTCTTGATCCTGTTTCTATTGTCAAAGCGCTGTAGGATCAGACTAACGTATACCAACCAGCATAACCCACACCCCCCACCCCTCCAACCAATTCGGCAAGATGATTGCCTTCAGCGCACCAGATGCCGCCTCCTCCTCAAAATCTTCCGACTCCTCCTCTAAACCTCCCTCCGGCTCCTCCTCCGAAGTCGCAATCCGCCACCATACCAATTGGGTATGCTGTGTCGTACGTCAAATCCACTCCAATCTTGTCCTAAGCCAGCCCCGAATATATCCTGAAGTATACTATAATCTGACTCTTATGTTTCTTAGTGCAAAGAATGGACTAATCATCCAAGATACACCTGCTTGCGTCTGCTCTTCGGCTGGACGTTGATCAATTATTCCTGGGTCGCTTGCAGGCACGATAAGTGCAAGGAGTGCGTGGAGATGACTGAGGCCAGATGGGCAGAGAGATTCCCATACTAGGGAGAAAACATTGAGATAAGCTCGGGGAAGGCTTGCTGGATGTGGGGAGTTTGTGTGTAGTGATAGCGAGAGGAAGTGCGATAATGTGATGATAGCAGATATTTTTCTTTGGCAATACCCAGCGCAAGTTTCGTGACGATTGCGCATTGCTTGCTAAGATACGCGTAAATATCTTGGAATGAATTTCGTGAGTTTACAGCTCTATTGAACTTGACCAAGTTAGATGTGCCCAGATCAGTTATAACTTAGGCGCGAAGATACTTTATGAGATCGAGTAGATCATCAAGTATATAACTTCCTGTTTAAGGTCCAACTTCTTAGAGACTCTAGAGACCACGGGAGCCAGCCCCAATTAGATTTATCCGTTGAGACCGTGATGACGAGGCAATAATTCTTATTGCATGTATGCATACCATCAGTCGTTGACTTAGGCCAACAGATATTCTGGAAGCAGCCCGAACCTTGAATGTGACCGAGCTTATACACAGTCTCGCTTGTGTCAACAAGAAACAAATAACCTCGAGTATTCCTCCCAACCGCACATTCACACGCACGAGCCGAAGCAATGGAGTCACACTCACCGACAGTCTCGTACGACTCAATCTTGCCCCACGGATTGGATGACATTGACACACAAACCTTGCTCGCCGCTGTCACCGAGAGGGATGATGCACAGCCATATCCTGACCAGGAGCCAGAAACCAGTAGATTCTCCTCCGACTCCTCCGACTCCTTCGGCTTCACAACCCCCCTGATCCCCAAACCTGGACGCAACTCTATCTTCCAGCTCTCCTCAAAGAGAATCTCCGAGCTGTTGCACGACCTCAGCGGCTCAGTACAGCGGAAACTCAATTTTGACCAGAAGAGCTCCCGACCACGAAGCACCAAAGGCTGGCAGCGTCTCCAGGAATTGACGGATACTTCAGACGAGGCTACTTCTTCGGAAGAAGATAAACAATCCAACTACTCGCCAGTCAAGCGAGCAACATCATTGAATCGATCAAGTTCAACATCCTCCTCCTCTTCCTTTTCAACGAACCTATGGGGCCGATCCTTCTCACTGTCGCGCAAATCAAGAGTCGAGCCTCCGTCCTTACTCAGTATGTTAACGAACAAGCCCACCGTCGCACGATCCTCGACATTGGAGCCTGCTTCTGCTGTCGTCAAATCCTCCGTAGCCACCAAAGGCAAGAATGATGGTGTTTGGGTCTGCTGCCTCGTAAGTACCTCTGAAATTACCCATCTACTTCTCTTCAAACCCACCACTACTATTTTCATCTTGAAGAAATCAGCAAACACCCACTGAATGCTCATGTAGTGCAAGAAATGGTCACGTACCTCCCACCCCATATGCGGCAAGGTTCGTGCGACGGGCGACAAGAAACCAGAGTACTGGCCATGCAAGCACGAGAAGTGCAACAGCTGCGCGGAGATGACGGAACGGAGCAGAAAGCAATACGAGGAAGGTGGTTTGGGCGCGGGCATGGTTGTTGGGGAGTTGCTCAGAAGTCGTGAGAAGAGACAGGGTATGAGCTCTGGAGCAGGTAGCTTTGGGAATGTATGAAATGAAGCCTCGAATGATACGGCAAAGTCATCAACAATTGTGTGGCTTCAACTATAATGCCTCAAGCAATTACGATTATTTCGTGGCTGAAGAATGACTTGTGGTAGGCATTGAATAAATTTGAGATGGAGCTGGAATTTCCCTTGTGTATCGTTGAATTTCTAGCAATCATATTTGAATAAGAAGATAGGTGGGTGGGAGGAGTAGGTCTATTAAACACGATTAGCAGATTTGAGGAGTTCAGTCTTTTGGTACCTACCACCGTAAGCAAGATTGCTCTTTCGCCCTCCGCTCTTCTTCAGCCCTGTAGCGCTGGCTCCCCACCCTCTGTGATGTGCCCTTTACCGTCCCATTCCCATTTTCATTCCCTCTCAGTCTCTAGCTATATCTGGGTTCGCAGACCGCTAATCCATCTATCAGCTGTAGGGAGGATATTTTCGTGGCCAGCTGACGAACAAGTTTGCGAATAGTTCAATGGGTCATGGTCATGAGGATAGTAACGGCAGTGCAGAGAAAATAATCTCGGGCAGCTTCATATTTAATTTACATCCTTGAACCTCTTTCTTTATCTTTATCTTTATCTTTATCTTTATCACATGATTCATATTATAGTGAATTTGCGTCACCTACGACTTTAACCTTAGCTGGATGACTTTGAAATAATGAGATTGTGAACTGTAGTGCTCCTACAGCCCTACGAACAATAGTGGAGTAGCTCAGCTCACCTATTAGCATAGGAGGACAGGGCTCAGCAGGGTAAGGCTGAATTAAGCTTTTAAGCCTTTCAGCTTTATTTGAGTAGTTTCGAGCTAAGCTAGAACGAACGCACCGACCATCTCGAAAGATATCAAAATGTCTTGCTTGTCGCGTTCCCTTCCTTCCCACAAACAAAATATCCTTCGAGCTTTCACCACCACCACTAAGCCAGCAGTTACTTCTTGACCGTCCAACTTCGAGACGGTGATAGAGAGAGAGACAAGGACTTCGAGGAATAGCCCCCTAGCCAAAGTTCAGCCTAGCTAGCCCGAGCCATGGCCACCGAGGCGCTTCCTGGCAATGCAATTCCACCACCAGCCGCCGAAGCTCAAGCTCAACATCAAGCTCTTGCCAACTTCGACGACGCTCAATATCCTCCCACCGATAACGATCCTCCCCCACCCTACGAATCGCAGCCTTTGCGCCGTGTTTCCAAATGGATCATCAATATGGCAGCTACAGCCTTCGCCAAATGTTTTGATATTTTCGTCAACGTGTGGGCATCAGGTGATGCGACAATCCGAGGAGGAATGAGAGAAGGATTGGCATGGTTTGCGAACACAGCCGAAAAGTTACTTGTTTCTGCGATTCCGGTTGCAATGCTCTTCGGCACTACTTCCTTTTGGGGTTTCCGCCTCTTCGCCCCTACTTTCGATCGGATTCTCAACCTCTTGGCCACTGGCCTCGATCGAATTCTCAGCCTCGTGCTTATCGTCTTTGTCATCACCTTCGCCTTCATCATCTGGGCCTTTCTCTATGATCCTCGTGTTGATGAGCTGAAGGTACTTGGTTTGGCCTATTTGCGTGGCTTCGTAAACAACCAAGTGAGTCAAACCTGATCACAGATCTACCTATACAGACTGCTGATAACTCTCCAGGTTCAATTTCCCCCCCCTGACCAATTCCCTCAACACACAATCCATAAGCACACGACTCGTGGACCATCAGGTGCTGATAGCTTTCCGGAATGATTGGATTGGCATGTCTAGGATGGGAGCTTTGGCATCCGAGGCTGGATTGGCTGGTTTATCTTGTTGGTTGAGCTTTGGCGTTTCGGAATGGGATGGGCTTGGCTTTCTTGTGATTGGAGGTTCAGCCTTGCGTGGAGCTCCTTGCCTGGGGAGCTGGAGCTTCGGCATTGGAATTGTCTTTCGAATGGGATGGAGTTTTGACATTAAGGATATTGTCCTTCAATGGATTGGAGTTCTGGTACCCTTCCAGGGCTTCCAGGGAATCTGGAGTTCTGCCATTGGGTCAATCGTTTTGCAATGGGATTTGAGGCCTATCATTGATTAGATCGTCCACCATAGGAGGTTAGATCTCTCTCTTGATAGTATTGAACCAAACGACATGATCCTTTCACGTACCAATGGGATTCTTTCACACTATCACAGGCGACTCCTTGCCACTGACGTATACACATATCCTCTTCTCCTTCTGCGGGTGACTCGGGGTGAGATGAGCTGTTTATGCAGCCCTTTGCATTTTGACCTAATCAAGTCAGGCCTGCAAAGCCGTACTCTCTACCTCCTCGTGGTGCAAGCTATAAACGCTTTAATTTATTTGAGATGGCCAAAGAGAGACGCAATCAAAGGTTATCTGATATGTAGGAGGAAGGGAAGCCGCCCGTCTGCAGGCTCGATAGACGGATATTCTCGCGGTAATTCGATTTCCGTGCACCTTCGATAGTCTGCAACGCATACAATTACGATTTCTAAGAATTTACGACCTTTAACCTCTCTCTCTCTCTCTCTCTCTCTCTCTTTCTTTCTTTCGACTCTTCAACTATTACTCCTCCCGAAGCAGCTGCTTACGGCTAATTGCCTTTGACTCTTCTGTAGTCATAGCTCTCATCACCTCCCTCCCGAAATACACATGCTCGAACTAGACAGACTCTACGACGCAGGAATTACAGAGGCAGAGGCATAAGGGGATAATTAAAGTTCAGAAGGGGGTGACTATTAGTCTCGCGATCGATTTCTCGAAGGGTAAAAGGCGAAGAAGAAGGAGGAGGAGGAGGGAGTGAAGGAGGTGAAAGGCAGTATATTTGAATCAGGTTAAATATATACGTACCAAGATAATCTGGGCTTTACCCTTATATTAAGGCTCTTCGGGGTCTTAATATAGGGTTCGAACCCTAAAAGGAAGGGATTTACTATGATCGTTCCTAGCACAACTCTCTTAACTGGCGAAGATAGGCGCAGTATTCTTCTTGCCTATCAGGCCCCCTAAATTGCTTTCTAAAGGCAGTATACTCGTATATATGAGTTCCTAGCTTAGCACGTCCGCATACCCCTTAGGAGGCCTGGTGTTTACACCCTGACGAAAACAACTATTATTATCACCTAATGAAGTCAATAATTGACTAATCTTGTGCCGGTGATAACGATCTGATCCCGCTGTCACTCGGCCTGTCGCGGCTTGATAACTTTGAGCTGTTTGTAAATTTATTTATGTCCTGTAGTTACTTCACAGCTCTATTTCTAAAACGAATTACCATACTAAATCTTATCTGCAAAGTCATACAAATATCTATAGATATGTCTTATAATTCTTTCGTGGCTTGGAAGGGGGTAAGCAGATTCAAAACCTAACTGAGAAGAAGTTTAGCTAAAATTGCCGGTCTGAATGACATGCGTATATATATTATAGCTTAAGGGTTTCGAAATCAAGACTAATCAAATGCAAAAATAAAACCTATCCGTAGGCAATATACGTAACAATAGAACCGTCCACTCAACAGATCTCACTTGACCCCGACGCTTACGTCTCCTCTTATATTCCAGGCACAATGACTTTGGCCAAGCAGTACACATATTACAGTCCTGCAAACTATACTCCTATGTATAAGGGACGGCAGCTTGATTTGTGGGGAACTCTCAACCTTAATCATGCCGGCATTGGCGATCTCGCGTAAATCATCTACAACTCCTATCACATGGATCTCGAAGCTCCTCAACCTAGTCCAAACCAGACTAGTGACGTGATTCCTGATGGGAAGAAGGGAGTCGAAAAGGCGCGGTCCACTGATACTTCTTATCATGGAATAACTAGGCTTAAAGAAAAGTCGTAATTGAATTTGATCGAACGTAGCCGCCAATTCTGGAGACGATGCTAAAATCACTAATATAGAAACTATAACTGTTGCCAAAACCTGTTAGGCTGTTGATTACTTCGTCTCGGGATTTCTTCTCAGGTGTGATAGACGTGGGGAGGCTTTTCGGCTCCAGCGAGCATGAACATAAAATTATAAAACGAATTTAGTCCTATTGATTCATACTATATAATTTGAAAGCTATAGACCTTAATCCATGATTTCAAACCCAGTAGATGAAGTCTACTCTTCGGTAGTATTAGTCTCCCATGAGGAAATTGAGGGCGCTAGTGGCTCGCTTAGCTCGACAAGGTAAAATCACAACATGAGAGACGGATGAGCTTGAATCAGGGAAGTCTACGACTTTAGAGGTATAACACTTGTAAAGAGGGATATATTTCTGTATTATATAATGTTCTAACGGTTATATATTTCAAACTAACATCCACTCATCTACTTTTGTTGATACGATTTATGCTCGAATTCTAGCTAAAGTAAGCGTATGAAGTGGTATACTTAAAGATGATTATCACTTGTATATATGCAACTTCAATACGGAACAAAAAACAGTCTAATTGGAGATTATAATATATTCTGCTAATTTTTATCTTCTGATAAAGGCATATCTAGACTATCGCTTAATACCTATAACGCACTAGTATGAATCAAAAGCAGTTCTCCTCCATATACTACCAAATGAAAGTACAGAAGCCTTCCTTATCCTACATTTCATTCTAGATACCCGAGAATCAACGTATCCCTACAATGAGCTATAATTTGATCCATCTTCCATCTCAACATCCTCCCACTCCTCAAGGCACGGGGTTGATGGTGCAGAGGGCGAGCAAATGTATTTGGCAGCAAAATTGATATTCTCGACTTCGCTCGAATGTTCTGCGGCGATCACGAACGGGTCAAGAAGGTGTCCGCTTTGCACCCAAGTCTTGATTTACAGCCGCGCCCTTGGTAAGTGTAGTTGTAGTGGAAGTAAAGACAGGCACGGTAGTACAGACCATGAAGAGCCGAGGAAATCGTGCGATATGGAGATTTGTTTGGCTACGAGGACAAGGGGATGGACTTTTAGATAGACGGAAGCTTGATCTGTTCTTTCGAGGAGCAGGTGGAGGGGCTAAAAGTGTTTTGTTAGCTAGCACTTCTTGGTGAGAGATACGGGGCAGCTTGCTCATGGCTCCGGGAGGAGGCGGGAGAACTGGATCAGCGTTGAGAGCCGGCGCGGCGTTCATGGTTGCTGACTTGAATTATCGAAGTCAGAAGCTGGGATGTAGGAGGAAGAGTTTTGATTGAAATAGTAGAAATCTCTCTGATTGTTCTGAGATGAGAGGAAGACAAACGTCTCTATGGTTTGTTCTTATTGAGGGCTTCTTTTTCCAAGCTCTGTGGAATATCTGTCGAGACTGCAGAAACTTTCAAAATTCGACGTTCAAGTCAAAAGGCCTTAACGCGAATAAATATTGTCGTTACCAGTTATTGCTTAGTGACTTCAATTCACTAAGAATCTGCCGCATGATCTTCGGGTTGCGACAGATGCTTGGTGAGTCAAGATCAGCAGATCTTTATAGCTCATTCACGTTTTCTGCTGCTGCAAATCAGTAGGAACAAAGAAAATACGGCAGATAACCACCTGGGTAAGCCTAAAGATTCACGCTTGAACGTTCCGATAGTCATACGGTGTATCAAGTGGCCCAAAAAGACTCGATGTAAGCTGGGGCTTGGTCAACGACGAATCCATTGGGAAATTATTACCTACAGCGAGACCTAGCTCTGAAATAATGTAGCCATTGACATTCCGGCTTAGAGAGTTAAGTGTCACTTGGAAAACTGGTTTGTGGGAGCTTAATCACGAATACATTCGTGAAAGACTTTCGAAGACGCTATATACATGAGGGATTTCTGGAATACCAAAGCATAAGCTTTCCTGGGACGCTGAGCAGTGTTGAAGGCTGATGATAAGTTGCCGCGAAGTGGCACAGGACTTCAAACCCTCCTATGGACGAGGACATCATCCAGTCTTGCTTTTCCCAGTCTTGCTTTGCCCATTCTTGCTTTGCCCATTCTTGCTTTGCCCATTCTGCCCATTCTGCCCATTCTTACTTTGTCCATTCTTGCTTTGTCCATTCTGCCCATTCTGCCCATTCTTAGTCTGCCAATTCTGGTTTTGCCAATTGTTGTTTTGTCCATTCTTGCTTTGCCCATTCTGCCCGTTCTGCCCATTCTTAGTTTGCCAATTCGAATTTTGCCAATTGGTATTTTGCTCATTCTTGCTTTGCCCATTCTTATTTTGCCCTTGGTTCGGAGCTTGCCCTTGGTTAGGAGCTTGACCTTGGTTCGGAGCTTGCCCTTGGTTAGGAGCCTGCCCTTGGTTAGGAGCTTGACCTTGGTTCGGAGCTTGCCCTTGGTTCGGATCTTGCCCTTGGTTCTGATCTTGCCCTGGATTCGGACTCCCCCCAGTGGAATTACCACCACTGCTAGCCCCTCCCTCGCCCACAATGATATCAGCAGATCCAGTACTTTGGTACCCCTCGGTAGCAAGAATCATGTAGTCATGAGTACCAAGCTTCATGCCCAACTTCTCCCAAGCATCAAAATGCGCGCCAACATTGATGGTTCCTCCAACACGCTTGTCCCGTCGCACACTCCAGTATTGTTGAAACGTCGATGTGCCCAGGATGGATGGCTGGTTCGTTCTGGTGGTCTGGAGAATATCGTATGTGGAACCATCGGTCGTTACACTTCCCTTCTTGGATGCTGCAGATGAGGGATTGAAAGAACCGTAAGTCTCGACGACTGATTGAGAGGTTAGTTAGGCCATAAATACTTCGACTCAGGAACGAGACAAGCGCCAAAAGATGAAAGCCGATCGTGATCAGATATCAATGAGGCTGTGAGGTCAGAATATGACGTACTGTAATATTCCACGAGGGAATTAGTTGTCCAGCCGTAGATGGAAAGGTAGCCGTTTCCAGGACAGGTCCAAGTACCATTGTATACGACGTTCCTATGGGTAAATTTGTCAGAAAAGCTTTCAAAAACGATGTTTCTGCTTACTTTGGTCCACCGGTTTTCCATCCTTTGCCAACCACCACGTTTTGACTGGCCGGACTCCACTTGACGGTGTATCGACCACCTTGCAGGTTGTTGTAGCTCCACTGGCCTCCATCGCTCCAGGCTGAGTAGAAGAATCCATTGTTCATTCCGGTTCCTTTAGGCGTGTCGCGGGTGCTGATTCGCGCAACATTGGGGAGTTCTTGACCTGGTGCTGCAAATGCGCCAATGGCTGAGAGTGCCAAAGTGAGAGTAGATAGAAGGGCCATTGTGGGTAGTGATAGATCAGTTGAAAGATGTGAAGAAGTGCGAAGAACTGTGAAGAACTGTTTACTCCTAGCAGGGCAGGAAGGCTGCTCTTCATATATGTATTTTCAGGTCCATAAAAAGCAGACGTCGTCGGTGATCCTCGCTTATGATGATGTTTCGTTCTTCCATGGATCATAAGGCCAATCATTTCGAAGGTTGATCCTAAAAATTTAGCCGTGGTGGTAATTAATTTGTTGGAGACGCTGTGCGGGGGCTTATGTTTACATGCTATAGCGGCAGGTTTCTGGCATGTGGGGTCAACCAATATAACGACACTTGGAAACCCATCAATACGGTAGAAATCCAAGTGCCTTTGGATACTCCACTTGCTTGTGGATGTCACATTGTTCGGTCCTTATTGAAGAGGATAAGAACCGGGAATGTGAGCGGAGCAGGAAGAGGTGGAGGGGTTTCAAGCGCATAGAGCTTTCATTTATCCAAAGCATCGAAGGATGCGTTTTCAATATTACGATTCCTGTCATTGATATCTCGTAATTGACACGAAGCCGAATTTGGCGGGCTCGGAATTTAGATTCGTGAGTTTGCGGTGCAGACTTCTGGAAAGAATGGAATCACTTCTTTCCAACAAGCATGAATGACAGGATGCAGATTGAGATTAGCGATGTTATTGAGCCAAGAGCTGCGACAACGACATCCTGGTAGGATGTCTACCGCAAATAGAGTGACATTGCAGATCTCTTATCGATAGGCTTGGAACGGCGCATCATCGATTGATCTTCGATACTACCGGTAGTTCCACATACTATCGATCAAACTACCGGCATACAGTCGTCGCTCCCTAGAAACGGTCACTCACGGCGAGATAATTCTTGGCGCACTACCACAATAACGATAAAATAGTTGAAACAAATCTGAGTATACCACTAAATAGGCCTTGATCAGATCTATCCCTGAGTTTTCCTGGAATTATTGAACATTTTCCCGAGGACAAGTATACTCTTTTCGCGCTTATACTTGAGGCGCATTAAAAATAGCTTTTGTAAGTGCTAACAGCTATTTTTTAATTATTTAATCTATTAATTATAACTCTCTTATTGCATTCAAAACACGCACAAATAATGGTGTTTCTATCCCTTAGTTAGTGCACTTCAGCGTGTACTATTGTTTATAAGTCTTAATAGAGAGTGGTTATAGTTTTATAAATTAGGTTGAGAGAGTTTTCATTGATATCGGCTCTAGTTATGTCTTGTAAAGGCTACCAGGCCTTGTAATGTTATCTATATAGTTATACATGACGTTATCTGTAAAATTATCCATAAGGTTATTCACAAGACTATCTAGGCATCTTGCTACAAAGTACTTACTCGCTTAAATACTTTTTACTTCTTAGGGAGGAAGCAAAGTGAGGCGAGCCAATCAGACTCTTAATCTCTCTACTTGTTAGTATTAGTAAGTGGTACCTAAACCATACTTTAAGTACGACAGGATTGAGTTGAGTGCGTTATATTTACCTCTAAGTTGCGGTAAGTACCACATCATACTCAAATCGACTCAACTCACCTTCATCACTACGCTGCTCGCCCCGGTCTAGACTATATATTCCTAAATCTTTGTAAGCAATTAGAACCATCGAAGGCCGAAATTGTCTTCGATGCCGTAACATGAGCTCAAGACATGTATTAGAAAGGGGGGATGATCGGAGTTCAGGATGCTCGAGCTGTGCAAGGGCGATCATCATAAGGAGATTTACGTAAAGTCGGATATCATATGTGGTATTTACACAGGATCATCCATGAGACAGGTCACAGTGGAGCCCGAGAACGGTTCAACTTCTTTTGAAATAACAATGATGCTAGATGAACATGTGCCCAGAAACCCACGGCTGATCTGCTCGACTTTGGCCGGGTCTCCTAATACCTGGGCTTAGGCATAACTCTGGCTGATTTTTTAAGATTGAGAACGCGAGGAAGAGTCTCTAGTGTTTCTTTCAAAGCTTGTATCTCAACATTGCCCAAGTTGATCGCGTCATTTCTGTCGGTCCACCATACAGCAATACTGTTGAGATGTCTAACATCGCTTGGATCAAGAATGCTCATGGAAACCTCGAGACGACGAAATTGGGATCAGCTGTGGAGATTAGAATAATCAATCTCAAGCCATCGATCGGTGTTTCAAGGTAAATGCTCTAGGGGATCTAGATATCTGAATTCGAGATCAGATATTAGCTACTACAATAGACCTTGTGCCAAGGTACAGTTGTCATTCTTTCAATATATCTGAACAAGTATTCTGGGATAATCTTGGACCACCGGTGATGTGCTGCTAGTAGGGAAGTGCCGATTCTGAATGGGGAAAAGAAATCAGCTTTTTGAGGATTAGGCGTAGCTCAGATATGTGGAGCCTAAGAAGCTGCGGATGATGATGATCGTGATGGTTACTCGCGTTCGACAGAGGTACACCGTAGGTATATGCTCCTGAGGCCTCGTAGGGGGCATAAGGACGTGCCTAACTCAGGGCTAATGTGTACAGTGGAACATATAGTACCTCAGAGGACGAGATCGGTGGCCCAGTGGGCATCAATGGGCATCAATGCTACTGCGTCTATCTCCGCTAATTGAGATAGTTCCGCTAGAGTAGATGAAACAGTGCGAGCTGCTGATGCAAGTGGAGACTCACAAATAAGACAGGAAATTTATAGGACGCCCGCAGCATCCAATAGTTGTATGCCCGTAATCATACACCTATAACTGTACATCTATAGTAATACACCCATACCTCAACAATCTATTCCAACACCTTGAAGCAATGAAACTCGTAAGGTTCCCTCCGATTTTGTACGTGTATAGCGAGGCTAACAGCTCACGAGCCACGGGTATCACATTAGTAGCTGTGTTACCATCTAAGATGTTTTACGTCTCCCGTGTCAAAGAAGTGATGAACTTGGTGTGGTGCAAGGTAGCGGAGTGATGGTTTTTTCTTGGATAGAGCTTGCTGTTGAAGATCGTCGTTGTTTGAGTGCAAGTATGGTTAAATAGAAAGCCGATAGAGAAACTAGTGGAAGAAGTGCTTTGGATCGACAGAGAGCGTAATAATTGTGGTACACTATATACTGGAGACTGTCATATGGGGGCCTAGCATGGAGAAGCTGGCTTGTGTTAAAGCTGGTCTGTGTTGAAATTTGGTCTGTGTTGTGTCGACGTGGAGGAGGAGTTGCGGATAGAGTTGTTTCAAGATTATTTGTATGGGGAAAATAAAAAATGGGACCGGAGACTTGGCCGTTCGGAGTTTTTGTCTCATCTCACTCGGAATCTTTAAAGTTTAAGAAGAGGTTTGTGTTTGATGGGATGGTGGAGCCAATTCGATGGTGTTGCACAGCACTAGACCACTGCTGTTGGCGGAAGAAAAAACCCCCACCAAAAAGTGCTCCGTTGCTCTCTCTCAACACTTGAAGATGGTGATAAAATCACACATCGTGTGAACAAGATGATTAGATCAACTAGTAGCCTCGAAGATGAGTAATCCATATAAATTTTAGTGATAGTTAGAAGATATGTGCTTATTTTCATATCAACGATCGCATCAAAGGTTGGGAATCTGATGGCAAGAAAAGTAACCACCACATCACCTACCATCCATTCATCTGTTCAAAAAGCCCCAGAAGCAATGAAATTATATATACCAAATGTAAAAATCCTCGGATCTGGACAGCGATATGATCGCAGAACACAAAATTTGGGAAAGAAAGAGGGTGAAATGAGATCTGTAAATCTGAAGACCTGAAAATTGAGCTTGGCAAAACTTGGTTGACCCTACAAATTAAGAATGGAGAAGCCATAAGTCCGTACTTTGTTGGGAAATACGAGGTTATTTACTCAGCTATCTAAGTATTCTGGAAAAGTGAAGCCATCCACAGATTCGGTTCCTGGTTTCTAGAGCATTAGAAGAATGAGAGAGCTTACGTTGCGCATTGGAGTATTTCTCTGATCTGCAAGTTAATCACAAGGTCAATGCAGAGCTTTGTTCTGCTAACAGTTTGAGATTGTACCACAAGACTTTAGGAAATACACGACTTAATGTTAAGGTATGGCACAATCGACAGACTTGGGTCCAAAAGGAACCGAAAGCCACGGATTCACGGAACCATCGCACAACTTGTGTAACACAAATCTGAAAGTGCTTCGACTCAACAAAGCATTTCGGATGTGACGGAATCACTAGACGATCTTGGCTAGGAAACAATTCAATTACGCAGAGCTATAACTGGGGCGTTACAGAGCATGACCAAGGTCAAACAGCTCGTTTCTGCTGCATCAGGTATCTAAACCACAAGTAAGTAATCCTTCGATATCTACCATCCCTTACCACCGCCTCCATTGCTCCAGTCCGCAGTGGCAGCAGCATTTGCATTGGCCGAATCAGCCCAGCTATCGCCACCTGCATCAGCATCATTATCGCCGGATCCCTCCTGCACCTGATCGAAGCCTCCAGGCTGGCTGAATCCCTCACTGCTCTGTTGGAAACCACCATCACCCCCTCCATTACGGTCCGGCCGAGGTGCATTTCGCTAAATGGTAGTGTCAGCAAAATTATTTGATGTCATTGATAGTACATCAGAGAACAAGTCTTACCCATTCCTGAACGATGGCAGCAATCATCTCACGAGCTTTGTTAACGGCAGACTTGCGGCCCTTCAAAGTAAGAGTCACAAGCTCACGAGCCTTTGGTCGAGGTTCAGTCTTCTCAGACATCTGGATTTCCTTGATACCGGACTTTGCCTTCAACTCATTGAGACTTGCACCCTTGGCTCCGATGATGATTCCCGTGCATCCAGATGGGAATTCCATGGGCTCCTCGATCTCAGTGGGGTCGTTATCATCCTCAAAGCCATCGATACCGCTTACACCTGGAGCAGCGGGCTCGGCCAGCTCGGTAGCCTTGCTGCCATCACGGTTGTAGGCTGTTTTTGAATTTAAAGTCAGCAGACATTCTCAAGACAATCATATAAAGTCACAAGATTTTCTCATGATGTTAGTAGAGGGGTTGGGGTCAGCTTACCTTCCATACGTTCACGAAGGTAACGGAGAACGTAGTTCCAGCGGGGAGCCCAGTAGAACTTGGAAAGGCTGGCGACGATCTTGCTACCTTTATCCTTTCTGACCTCTGAAGAATTGGCAGCGTGATCAGCCCAGATTGTAACGCCATACTCGTCCTCAGACAGGTCGGCATCAGCGAACTTGGCAAAGGCACGAGCGGTCCAGACACCATTATTGCCTTGGTAAAAGTGAACTCCAACATCGATCTTACGACCATTGTAGTCACCTTGGTGGTAGATTTCGGTCTCGTCGACTCGGCTTTCGGAAGGAGCAGGAACGACTCGGGTAACCTTCTTGTAATACAGCTCATCATGGATGTAATTAAGAAGGTCTACACGATCTTGAGCAATCTAGTTGAAAATATTAGTCAGGTAAGATGTGTAGGAAGTATGTGCGGTTTGGGAAACCTAAATCGGGCAGGCGCGTCTCACTGGTGAGAGCGACGGAGGACAGTGCAAGATCACAACATACCTTGCGCTCGTCACCCTCGAGCTCCTCGTTGACCACAAAGAAGAGTTCATCCTCACCATGAGGCTGTTGATCGTACTCCTTGGCGTTCTTCGGATTTCCATCATCGTCGGCGATAGAGGCGAAGGAATTGAATCGCTTCTGCTGGGCTCCGCCAGCCTGCTTGCCCTTCTTATGTCCACCTCCAAGCGGAGTGTTCTCTTTCTGGCTGACCTTGGATTGCGCCATCTTGTCGTCTTCTTGGTGATGTTGAGAACAGAGTTGGGAATGGAAGAGGTCGAAGTCGCGAGGCGGGGTTCTTATACGCCTTCAGGTCCCATCCAGCCTGCTCGCTCCCACCTCATCAGGCAGGCACGCAAGCGAGCAGTTTCTTCGGTCGCGCTAGGATGCAGCACGTGAATGCCTTTCTGCGTTCTATCTTCAACTTTCCTTCGCTTTCGAGAGACTCGGCTCGGTAGAAACCCTTCCTTATTGGATGCTCGGAGATTCGAGGAGGTGGGAAGGTGGAGGGCGTAGCAGGAGAGCAAACGGGCTGACGGGCTGACGGCCTCCTGCATCGTTTGCAACCAACAAACGGGCTGCAACCTACCTGAACTGGTTCAGGTCACTTCTACGACGTTCCTGAATCTCTGTGGAAAGCCTGATGATACCCACTGCAAGTGCTTTTGGAAAGTCACAGATCCTGGCCACTAGAGTATCGAGATCGGGCAAGTTTGTCTTCAAGAAATCGATTCGAGAATACGTGGTAGCAAGTCCAGAGTACCTGATTATCACTCTGGTCAAGTCATTAAAGTGTTAGGTGGCTATGAAGAACTGCTTCAGTTGATGTCCTGCGATATCATGGTTACTTTAGCATCGAGTTGCAACCGCAAATTTCTCATGGCCCATTTGCACGCCCTGAGGATAAGCTTGTCCAGCCTTACATAATTCCACGTTAAAGGTCTGTCATATCTGCCACTAGTGACTGTTTAGTATCCCAGAAATCATCGTCATCTAGTAGCTCATGTAAAATTGGATGTGTGCTAAGCCTCCATGTTAAACATGCCTGTATCTGCTCTAGTACTCAACAAGTTTCAACTCGCAATGTGCCGACCGACTAAGATCAGTAGACTTACCGCTCCTATATATCTTGCATCTCAGATGCGAGCACTAATTTGCAGCGTCGTTACGGAAATCTACATTGGGCCTGCTTTCGAGAAGAGCAACAAGAGGCAATTTCGTAGGCGATCTTCCACTGCACGGCTACATTGAACCTAGAGAGCTCTTCATTCGCAGTTGATTGACCCAAGTATCCTCCGAGTTCGATACCAGCAGAAATGTGACTGCCAAGTCACGACTACAGCAAACGCCCATTCCTCGTCTCCGGCTACTCTCCTTACCGTCCGCTGACAGTCGAAGGCTAGGATACTCTATCATCTCAATCTTCCTCTATTATTCGTCCTCATGTCTATAGAGGCCAAAGGAATCCATCTCCAGCGAAGCGATTTCGGTAGCTCCATCCAAGATTCCAACATACAATAGTAAATTCATGAAAAGCTTGTGTGACATTGATACACCATTTCTTTTAATGTCGTGAGATGTGTTCATGACATCGGAAATGAATTGCGGTGGTCAATCATACCTAGCAGATTTAATCTTCCGCCGAAGACGATTTCCTATCCCCGCATACCAGAAAGGTAGGCAGATATTGATATTCAGCTTCGCTTACGCCCGGCCCCTAGCGCATATTGTTGACTCGACGACTCGTATTCGTATATCTGCTAGCAATCTCGTGACATTCAATATACTGCAGCTTTTACATTTTCTTTAAGTCGCGATGATTCATAGAACCTGCTTTGGGAGCTGGTTCTCGGTAGTAACCTGTCTATAGCACAGTATCAGACCAATCGGTCATTGAGAAATAACAAAAATGGCAAAGCCGAATCCTAGAGATGCGATTCAGAATACGTCTATCTCCCAGGAGGAGCTAGGGGAGGCAAGAAAACATGGTCAACCCAGACCTTGGCCACTGCGGAGGCAACTCCATGTCCAAGGACCTTGAATCGGGCAACGCAAATCTGCCTCAACCTGAGCTTGAAATGCCTAGATCACAGCCAGCATTAGCAGATAGAATACGGACGAGGGATTGTGTTCATTACCTCAATTTGAGAGGCAGTCACGGTCGTGCCCGGGACAGCTAGTAGAGAACGAGGTTGAGATTGTGACAGAGCATTCAGAAGAGACCTCACTTCAGAGAAATAAAATTTGATTTTCGGGATTTCAAACCAATTGATTGAAACAGACTCAGCTTGCGATTGGGATTGTGGTCGAGAATCAGAAAGATGTCTAAGATCATTCTCAGATTCAGCATCAGAAGAATCAAAATGAATATTCGAGAGGCCACAACACTCGAGAGAATGGGACTGAACTTGAGATTGGGATCCAATATAGGTGACCAAAGGCTGAGAGTGAGGGATTTAAGATTGTTCCGGGCCCTAGGATAGGTATTGATAGGTTGAGATTGAAATTGCGAAGAGGTGATATGGGCGTAAGAGTACAGAATTGATCTCGGGAGAAGGGACCTTTGAGATCATTGAGGTGTCGACGCGGGCATAAGAGCAGTGGTCTCCGTATTTCTTGTTAGCATTGCCTTTGCTTGACCATATCTGCCCCTCTCGTAATTGAAACACGATTTCGTCGATAAATGTAGGGGAAATTTGACAATCTTTGCCCAGGTCTAGGCGCCAGATCGGTCACGCCGACCAAGCCAAACGAGATTGTCCAGCATAAAGTCCAGCGATGCCAGTATTAGGTACATATGGTGGACCGAAACACTTGGAATAAGTGGGAGAAAACTAGGAGGACCGCTACTCACGAGATGGATAACGACTTGTATTCCTGACATAATCCTTAAAGTGGGGATCTCTGACTCCTATGTTGCAGTAGAGGATGTATACAGGACAGACAAAGTGCACAACCTACTGCATAGGCTCAACTTATTCTGCCTCAAAGCCTCCACAAATTAATGTGATCTGGTAACGAATGCCAGCTAAAATGGTCCTTCACCCTTGGTTACAGGGTCGTCAGCATCCATCACCTGGTAATTGGAGTAGCTCATTTGCTTACCAGTCGATCTCCAGATTTCTAGAAGTAAGATAAACCGGATTGGGAGAGGACATGGCGGCAGACCCGCTCGACCATCGCGATCCATGGTAGCCTCGGAAGTGAGGCTCTCCAGAGTCGAGCCGAGGGCTCCTCGCCCTCCACCTTCAGATACCAAGCAAAGATTACCATGGTGGTAAGCTCGAGCTTGATTTGAGAATCGAGATCGATGTTTGGAATGTCAGACATAACGTCTGAAGATCGTATGGTGTTAGAAGGTATGATTGTGAGGGAGACTTTGGAATTTTTTGGGTGAGATCGTTGTTGGTTTGTTTAGAAGTACCGAGGAAAGATCGTGGGCAGGCAAAATGTATAGAGACGCGTCGGGACGATTTGATATTTTCCCGCGTGACGACGATGCCGACCTTACCCTTAGAGACATAAAATCTTTCACATAGGGAATGTATGGGTGTGAAGAAATAACATTATCTTTCACATTTCTCTCCAAGATCTTACAAGAAGGTAAGCCATGGTCACGGCTTCCAGTATTTATACATCAAGCTCTATCTCCAGCAACAATCAACGACCTCCATCCATTGTTCCTCCAGTCAACTCCTGTGCAATCTTCTTCATCCTTCTTCCAGTGAGTAAGGCAGGTGGTGAGTGAAAGTCCAGCGCCGTTTTCTGAGTATTGTTCACCACCGAAAGCATTCCCTGGATCGCAGGAGGAGCCCCCATGGCCGCCCAGATGTCATCACCAACGCGACCAGGGTGAGGATTGTCGACAAAAATCTTCTCGATCTCCGCATCCAGTTCATCTTCGCTGGTAATGAAACTCCTTGCGTTCATATAAAGCGTGTGAAGAGCGTCCCTCCGTGTCTCCTTTTTTGCCAATGCAATTGCCTCGACCCTCGCAATCTTCTTTGCCACTCGACTGGCACGATCAGGATCGGGAACTGCCCCTGACTGTAGGGTTCGATTCAATTCGGTGACGGTAGGATTGGTGAGACGTTCGTCTTCTCGTTTAGGAGCATGTAGAGCCTTCTCACGCTTCGCACTCTTGTTTCTGCTACGTGCTATGGCATTCTTATCTTGCGCCATCTTCCTCTGATGTAGTGCGACTAAGCCTTCCCTAAGATTTGTCCGTCTAGACTCTGCCATTCGTCGCTTCCAAGCTACAAACTCATTTTGGGGTTCGGCCTGTGACGAGGGCTCAGGAGTGACCGCGGCCAAGTACTCAGGCGATGTTTTGTCACCGGCTCGGCGGGGGAAGATGTTTCGAGGAGGAGGGAGAGTTCCCTTGATATTTAATTTCGGAGAAGCTTGATGTTGTGGTGGTGTTGGGATCTCGATGAATTTAGGGTGTTCTGGACCAAATCCTGCAAGGGAAGGGGTTGTTGAGAAGGAGCGTAGAGGAATTGATTTTGCCGGACATATACATCGACCGAGCGAGTTTAAAGACGTCCTAGATATTGAAGGAGGCATGGCTGGTGACTTGGGGATGTCGTCGCTCCCGCAGATGAAGTTGTCGTTGATCCTTGGGCTGAGGAAATCTTTAGCGCGCTCGACATGAGGCTTGAGCCACACAGCCACATTTTCCGATAAGGTTAGCGTGATCTAGATCTTTAACAAAACTTTTTTGTCTGCTCACTACTCTTCTGCAACCTTCACAACCACATCACCACAATCATGGGTCGAGCGAAAAAAGAAGCCTCGCGCAAGGTGCGTGAGGGCAAGAGTAGTGATGGGATGGCGAACGTCAAGGTCAAGGGGGAGAATTTCTACAGGTATGCTGAACTCTGTACTGGATGCGATAGTTCGCAGCTTTGGTGGGCGATTGCTAACATCCTCGTAGAACTGGCAAGCAGGCCAAGGTCCTTAAGATGTTCAAGGACACTGGATCTGGTCGACATAATGCTGCAGGAGATGTCACACAATCTGCACAATTCCAAAGCAAACAAGTTCCCGTCGCGCGAATCGAGCCCAATCGGAAATGGTTCACCAATTCTCGAGTCATTGGCCAAGATGCCCTCAATTCTTTCCGAGAAGCAATGGCCGAACGAGCTACTGATCCATACTCTGTTCTACTCAAATCGAATAAGCTGCCCATGAGCTTGATTAGAGATGGTGAAGGCAAAAATGGGTTGAGGCAGCATCAGGCGAAGATGACCGTTGAAGCATCGCCTTTCTCAGATGTTTTCGGACCCCATGCGCAGAGAAAAAGAGTTAAGATTGGAGTTAGCTCGTTGGAAGATCTGGCCGAGCAAAGTGTGCAGAATCATGATACTTACCTCGACCGTCTGGAGCAAGCCCAGCTGTTGAGTGGAAACTCGACGGCAGATGGCGAGGCCATTGGAGAGGCTGCGATCCCAGATCATGGCTATGCATCAAGTGCGAGAGAAGCCATCTTCAACAAAGGTCAAAGCAAGCGGATATGGAACGAGCTGTACAAGGTCATTGACTCTTCCGACGTTGTTATTCACGTTCTTGATGCCCGAGATCCCCTTGGTACACGCTGTCGAAGCGTTGAGAAGTATATCAAGGATGAAGCACCACATAAGCACTTGATCTTTGTTCTTAACAAGTGCGATTTGGTCCCTACCGGTGTAGCTGTAAGTCAAGTCCTATCGTCTCTCCCCTGCATAGTTCCATCGTTAAGTCAAGGCGCCTTCTGCATTTTTTTGCTCATCGCAATGGAAGACTGTCTGTTACAACTTTGGTAGATTGATTCCATTCTCGCCGCTCTTGATCCTTGGGTCTTGAGTAGACAGCTCACCGTCTTGGAGATTCTGTCGTAAAGAGTCTGGTTCTGTTTCGTTTGAGTTGAGGGCCACTTCCGCTTTCATTAGTGGCTTGTGGTGGTTTTCTTAGTAATGATTCATACATTACAAATACGGCCACTTTTCTTGCAGTTTCATTTGCTGACAGTTGCAGGCCGCATGGGTTAGAAACCTCTCCAAAGATTACCCTACGCTCGCTTTTCACGCATCCATCACAAACTCATTCGGAAAAGGCTCTCTCATTCAACTTCTCCGCCAATTCTCCTCCCTTCATTCAGACCGCAAACAGATTTCCGTAGGCTTCATTGGGTACCCAAACACTGGAAAGTCGTCCATAATCAACACACTCCGCAAGAAGAAGGTCTGCACAGTTGCTCCAATCCCAGGTGAGACTAAGGTATGGCAATATATCACATTGATGAAGAGAATATATCTTATCGATTGTCCCGGTGTTGTCCCACCAAGTACCACAGATACGCCTCAGGACATTCTGTTGCGTGGTGTAGTAAGAGTTGAGAACGTGGAGAACCCAGAGCAGTACATCCCAGCCGTTCTTAGTAAGACTAAGCCACAACATATTGAGCGCACATACCAATTGAAAGGCTACACCAATCATATTGAGTTCCTGGAGTTACTGGCGAGGAAGGGTGGCAGATTATTACATGGTGGTGAGCCTGATGTAGATGGTGTTGCAAAGATGGTCTTGAATGATTTCTTGAGAGGAAAGATACCTTGGTTCACACCTCCGCCTTTGTTGGAAGGTTCTGAGCAGACAACAGGAGTCGAAGGTCGTGCTGGCAGACTTGGTGAGATGGGCAAGAAGCGAAAGCGAGATGATGAGTCCGTTGCAGGTACTTCAGTCGCAGACACCTCCGTTGCAGACACATCGATGGCCGACGTTGAAGATGATGATGACGAGTTTGTTGGCTTCGGTAGTGACGATGAAGGTGTTGGACTTGATGATGATGTCGTAGATGATGTCGATCAGGCGTTCGGTCTAGACTCCGATGATGAGGACAGCGAGGTTGACTCAAATAATGAAAATGAGGGCGATGATGATGCCGAGGCTGCGCAAGAGCAATTGCAGCATGAGCTCCTAGACGATGCTGATGTCTCGAGTACAGTTACTCGGAAACCCACCAAGAGGAAACGGCAGAAGACATAGCTTGCCACAGTATCAAAATCAATACCCATGTATGAACCAATTATCTTTATATGTGATTCGAGATTTGGAATGTTGTATGCGGCATGGCAATGCTGTTCAAAACGAGTCGAGCTTTCCAAGTCATCAGCATAAGTCGCGCTGGCATGAAATTTGTGATTCTGTAAAGCAGCACCATTAAAGCAGCTTGCAGTCCATGCCGCTTACTCTCACCAATTTTCTCTTCAGATGAGTACAAAATTGGTGGCATGGCCTTTGCCGCCATACCCATGAGAAACCTTAACACACGACATATTGGATCTTCCCGGGTAGTGACATTACCTATGCTTCATATGACAGTATTGAATACATCCCCGCTCACTATAGATGGACACGTGGACTTAACTTTGTTGAACAACACATTGAATAACATAGGAAGGTGCGAAGGTCGAAGTTGAATCCAGAAGGAGATTCGACCAACAATTTAACGTTAGACAGACTGGTGTCGTTACCTTGAAGTTACGAGAAGCAGGTTTTTGCCCGTCGTGATGGTGCTAAAGCCTGTCTAACAAGCCGGCTCTGTATAAAAAGCGTTTGTGCAGTTCCTTAGATTTTCTCATAGGATACTGAGATTTCTGTGGATTCATATTGAGCCTTTTTTGGAGAAGTGAAAGATGAGAGGAGCTTTCAATCGGAGGCTTGGCTGGGAACCATGGCTTTGCCGATAGATGCGATCGGCACTTGTATCATTTTTCAGACCTGTATATGGACAGCATGATGAAGCTAGCATCACAGGCTTCAATACCAGAAAACAGCAGTCATGGATGTACCTCAAGTTGTGATTCAATCAAGTCATTATGCTATCAAAGCTAATTCACTGTCCGAACATCATGCAGCCATCACGACATCTAGCAAGCTATCAACTCACCAAGTAATCTCTCACGTTCATGGTCAGACTTTCTGATCCCAAAATGGAGCCCTGCTTCTTTAGAAAGGCAGCGGCGAACCAAGACAGCTACGCCGTGTCAGCAAGAGATCATCCATGAAACCCTCCGCTTGATCGGGCTGGTTACCCGATGCTGGTGAAGACTGCAGGAACTGACGACTTGCTGAGGCCGTAATGAATACACATGTAAATGTAGAAATTAAATCAAACCCATGGATACGAGCAACGATCCCCGTCGCTCGGGAACACAGCGATGTCTCTAAGGTTCTTGACTCCGAAGAATACTTGTAGGCCTTCAAGTGAGTCTTTCCATTTAGATGGATTCCTGCCGGCAAGACTTGACTTGACGTGCTCGATCATTAAGCCACTTCCTCAAAAGCGCTGACTTCCACGGGAATGTTATTGTCATTCTCTCGAGTCGATGAACACAATTGGGATGAAAATTCTCTGGCTCTCCTCATTTCTCCACACTTGTTGCTCAAGATAGGTGAGTTTGGTATTTTGGACGGGGTGGGAGGTACTTGTAGGAAATGAGACACTTTAAGTTCTCAAAGCTTTATAAACGGACTAGGTATAGAAGTGGTAGAAGAATTGAAAGGCAGTCGCACCCTGTAACTAAATCATGTTCATCTGGCTCCTGGAGCCATCCATCGGAGTTTATATCTTGATCTAAGAGTAGTGAGCCTTCTGAAATCCATACGCACTCAGAGCTCTCAGTCAACCTAACAGTTGCTGGTGATCTTTTCTTATATAGAGACCCACGTAGGGGAATATTTTGGAGCTAATATCAAGAACACACTAGTGCCTTGATATACAAAGTTCCCAAGGAAAATTCAAAACTCACGTTGTTGTGGTGGTCTGTAAACAAGCCGGAACAGCCTCTGCGCGACTCCAGGTGGGTCTGACTTCTCGTTGTCATCGATACCAAGCTGTCACCTCAAGTTATCAATCGCTACTGATAGTTGCGACGACACACCGACGCTTCTCAAAGGTGAAAAATCAACCAACCTCGCTTCCACGCACCAACAAATGATTGCCAACATAATAAACCAAAATACCGAATTCCGCGACACATCACTCCTAGTTGTCTGGTCAGAATTCTGGTATTGGCTAATTTCTGTCTATCTAATCCGTTCAATTGGTAAGATCGATCGGACCTTTCCTATCTGCCCCTGAAACACCACCGTGGGCCCTCGCAGCGGGATGCCAAAAACGTGGTGGGCCATTCTTGAATTATGCCTGGTTTAGGGTTCGGGAGTATGCCTTCCATTCATAGACAGTTGATGTCGACTATCGGTGCGCAAGTTTAAGTCGTCGAGAAACCAATTCAGTGTTTGTGGGTGAGGAGGAGTTTTTTTTTTGGACTTTTTGGAGGTGGTTTCCGTGGGGTTTGTTTGTTTTGATTTAGCCGAGTGTTGCTTGACGCGAAAAGAATAGGGACGATGAAGAAGGTAACGCTGATTGCTCCCAGGAGTTCCTAAATCTTGAGAGAAGAGAAAGGCTAAGCAGAACTTCTTCTGACTAGCTTTATAGAATATAAAACTGCGATTAATGTTTACTGTTGGTAGAGATATCTTGAGACGCAACTTCCGGTTTGAGGTGATGTTAGAAGTAGAATGTCCTTGATGGCCAAGGCAGCGTATCGCGTGGTTCTTATTTAAGCTAAGAATCATTCAGGCTCCTTATATTTGTGATTAACCCAGAATTGAGATCTCCATTGGTATGTATATTTCGACACAAGCAATGAAAAGCGACAACGTGAGCGTTCCTAGTGTAGTGAGAACTAGAACTAGGATATCAATTATTAAATGCATAGATGAAATCCAACAGAGGAATATCAGTAAAACTTCTTTGTAAAAGCCCTCCCTAGCCGGCAAAAAAAATAGCCTATTCTAGACGCTGATACGTCATATGAGCATTACGGTACCTCCATACCCAAGCAAGATAAGAACAGGGCACGTTGCCAGAACGTACAGTATACATTTCCTTGACATCCACCCATCGACTAACTTCGATATCGCGAATCTCTACCTTTTAGCGTGTAATTCGTTTCGCACGTCTAGATGAAATCATCATTAATGATAATAGCTCAACTAGTGACAGCACTATCTCGAGAAGACTCTCATTCCTGTCAAAGCCAATATCTAAGCCCTACATCCTCATCTACATCTCACAGAATCGAGGCGTTACATGCTTAGAAGATTTGGCTGCTTTTCTGCGTACAGTAGTCAAGATCTGTTGTTTACCCCTGAAGGCAAACAACATACCCTTCTTGATATTGAATTGGGCCTCGCTGCTGATCCATCATCACAGAAGGGTAATAGACCTTTACATCTTCATCCGTGGTACGGACACCAGCCAAATGCCATTCACTGTTCTCGTTCCCTGTCGCCGTCTTAAACCTAGAACCAACGCACTGACTCACACGTCCTGCTCGGATGACATGAGTAACTTTCAAAAGCAAAGGAGCTAGAAAGACAGGTGAATTTGATTCCCCAAACGAAGCACGCCGTTGATGCGCTATGTAGGTATATAAATTACATATTCATGTCCAAAACGCCATATAAAATCGGCGCCACGCTCCCTTGTATCCAAATTCGCTAGGTCGGTATAAAAAAAAATGAACAATAAAATATGGATATATGCCACCTCCGCCTTCTCCCCAGCTCCGATATTTCGCTCCAGATCTCAAGCTCTCCACTTCTGATATTTTCAATATGGTTTATATGTCGTTAATTCGTGTCCCCGTCTTCCCAACTTCTGTCTCTTATCCAATTACATCCCGCCCTCCAAATCACGAATTCTCCCTTGAATTCTCACGCTCATCATCAGCCTGTCGTCCACTTCTAGGTGTTCCGGGATCAACATGTATACTCGGTAAACCCGCCAGTCTCAAACTCGGTAATTGCGGCACGCCGCCCACTCCCCGAGTCGTTCTCTGCTCATGCCGCGGTCGATTTGTGGATGAAGAACTCGAGCTGCTTGTCCTACTATGCCTCAGCTGATCAGTCCTGCTCCCCCTTCTCGAGCCTTGACTGTCCACTAAAATCGCTTCGAAAGAAGGTCTCAGCTCTGGAGAAAGTGGCGCCACGGGCGTACTCGATGTCGTTGCAGGAGGAAGGGAGGAATCGGTCGTGGGATGCTCCTCACCACGCGCGAGGGTAGGAGAGGTATAAACAGGTGGTGGTTCGAGAGGCGCATGATGGTATTCGTCGTTCGCTGCATCTAGTGAGATGTTTTCGTATCCAGGAGGACTACTTGGCGGTATATCCTCATGCTCGATCATTTCCGGACTGCTACCCGCTCTTCCCTCATTCGACGCCGAAGGTCGGCGATCAGTCTGATGGCTTCCTCTCCTCGGGCTCTCTACATTGGACGCAGCTCGAGAGCGAGTTAGTCCCGGAGTTGGGAGGTCGGATGTCTGCGTATCGATACTGAGGATTGAAGATGTGCTGCGCTCGCGATGATGGTATCGGGAACTGGCTGCTATGCTTGCAGCGTCTCCCAAAAGACCTTGCCGTTCGCTTTCTTGACTATTTGCTCGTAATCGCGTTCCATCATGTCGTGCTACACCCAAATCGCCATATGAGACTGAAGACACAGCTCTCTGCCTCTCCTTTTTGATCCTCTCGTGCTCCGCTCGTAATTCCTCCACCGTCTGCCCTGCACTGGCACCACTCGCAGTTCTAGCCCTCGCAGATAGCTCCCGTAGCGCAACCTGATCGCCCCGTTCCCTTGCTTCACGCCGTAACCTTCTCTGTTCTTCTCGTTCTTCATTTTCGCGTCTCCGAGCAAGGCGAACCTGGTACAAAGCTTCCATCTCCTCTTCTCTTCTGCTCTCCTCATCATCCTGGTTCTCTGGAAATTCGATCACCACATCAATTCCCCCTCTATCTCCCTCCCGTCCTAAAACTTGTTCGTTGCCCAGAGCATTCGGCCGGTAAGCAGGTAGAGTCATCACAGATCTGACAGATGTGTTCCGATCCACGCCAGCCGTGGCAACCGCAGCAGCATCGAAGGAATTTGGCGGATGTGAGGATCGGGCGTTTCGTGCAGATACCGGTTCTAGGGATTCGTTCGCATTCGGAAGTTTGTAGTGCGACGGGCTTGGGTTCCATTTCTGCCATGCCTTCTTCAGAAATGGGGTAGGGATGTATTTGGGGTTCTTGTGATGGACTCGAGTACGGCGTAACATGTAAAATCCGAGTAGCATACCGAGGACTCCCAGTGTGACTGCAATGACTGGCTGTTGTTTGTTAGCGCTTGTTCACGGAGGGGCAATTCTGAAACGTACAACCAGGAGAGCTGATGGCCCGCTATCGCCTGGAGTCACATTTTGAGTCGAAGCTGGACTGGAAGTCCTAAATGGCCTGAAAGGGGTCGAAGTTCTGGAAGCAGACGCACCAGCAGCGGAAGTCCTCGTGCCACTGGCACTGGTGGTAACTGGCAGATTGATACTGCTCGTCGAAGAAGCAACAATAGTGCTAGCAACGCGATCTAGTCCAGTCGGTCCCGCTCCACCGGTTTGACGAGCCTCCAATCTATTAAGATGCATGTCTGCGCCGTCCAAACGAAGGTTCTATTGACGGTAATTATATAAGATAGAAATGATCTTGAAGGGAAGAGAGACAGACCTCATACCCAAGGAACGACAGCCTCTCGTTCTTGCTGACGCGCTGCTTCGAAGCAGGCAGTACAGGAGAATTCGGCTGCGGCTGGCGATTGGCGCTTACGAGTTCAGGTCAGGTCAGGTTCAGGTTCAGGTCCGGGCCGTAAGCATATCTATAGTTTGAGACGACAGCTGTCAGATAATTCGGGTAATAAATAAATGGGTGATGTGCAATTGATTTTGATGAAGCACTAAATCACAGTTCAATGATCGTACTGTGCAGGATTACCGATCTCTAACATGAGAAGAATGCGGATATACTTTTCTTTGTTGCCTTGGTAAGGAGTGCTGGTACTCTGCCTCGAATCTCACTTTCCTCCCCTCCCCTCCCCCTAGCCCGGTCTAATAAGCTTCAATAGTCGTATGTACTTCGGTGGTAACCCAGCACCCAATTACAAACTCCGAATGGCACAGTATGGATTCTCGAGCGCCTCCACCAATTGGAATTCCATTCTAATCTATATCCCTGCCTATAAGTATTTTGGGGGCAGCATAGTATCGTGGCTGAAGCAGCATCATGGCTGGGAGGCCAAAGGCTAGGAGGCAGGCCGCAGGCCGCAGGCAAAGGCTTCCAATTATATCGAAGTCTGCATGAGCGAGGTACTTCCGTATCTACAACACAGATTACGCGTAGGGGTTCATCGTCGACTTCCATTCTTCCGGAGTTCATGGAGTCGTTGAATCGCAGAGAAATCATCGAGTTGAAGTTACTGCTTAGTCGAGGAGGTAGGACAGGACGATTCGCGTCTTCCTCATATCCCTCCCTCCATTGCCCAAACTCATCACTGCCTCAAATTGTCCCCGTCGCCCCAAAATCCGGGCTCTTCTAAAGTACTACAGTTGTCGTAATTCCTGCGCACTTTGACTTTACGCCTGCAACTGCATCTGCAGCTGAAGTCTTGGCCTTGTCTATACTTTATCTTGGCACTACTTCTATGATGGACGGTGGTCAAGTCAAGTAGCCAAGCATGAAGACCGTGGATACATTCAAGTTCAGACTAACTACATGGCACCGGATTGAGTGCGGTCTCTCAGCCAATCTTCCATGATTACCTTCATCCTTAGCTACAGAAAATGATTCAATCAACTACTATAGTTATAGACAGACCATTTCTCGAATGTCTGCTATGTGCCTGGAAAACCGAGAAGAGGGAAGAACTGATCCAACATTCTACAAATTCGCCAGCCTGTTAAGTCTCGATGGTTGAACACCAGCTGTTCGGCGGTCTGGCTGTATTCCAAGTATTTGTGACAAAATCCTCGAGGCAAGAGACATTAGCTTTGGCTTCGATATGTCAGCCACGATCATTACAAAAGAAAACAAAGCAACTTACCTCCAACATATCTTTGAACCAGTCCTTAGCCTCATCGACATCGGCATGACTGCCGCAGAAACCAATCTCGCGCATCCTTGACCCATGATTTACATTTGGAGGAACAAGAACTTCGCATCCGAACGTCGATATGACGAGCTCCAAGTAAGTACATCCGAACCTTGCTTTGTGGTTCTCCATAAAATCATCATTTATTCCGAAAAGGTTCCAGAAGTCCCAGTTGTCGACATTTAAACCATCATAAACCTCCCCGAATCTTGGGGCTGGACATAGGCTGGAGAAATGAAATGACGGCATTTTCTCGCCTGTCCAGCGGAACTCCCCAACCCTCGGCAGGCTTTGGTCGGAGATCACTCTAGCAATTCTACTCTCTAGTTTATCCTTCATGCGCCACTCTGCTTTGCTTGGTACCATGTCTGGCTCGTTACCCAGGGACTCTTCCATGGTGTAGCCTCGTGCCGTGGCTGGTCGGAGTCCAACTCCCTGGTCGATCGAAGCAGTAGCTTCAGGCCAGAGCTTCGATTTCACTATGAAATGAACTTCTTTTAGGCCAGTGCATCCACCATAACGAAAATTGTGTTGCGTGACATCCTCGCTGAAACCGTGAAGAGCTTCTATTAGGTTAACGCCGCCATCGATTCCATAGAGCGGACTCATGCGCATATGGCCACAACAATATAACATACTCGGCGTGCACAGAAAAGCGACCCTTGGAATGTGTACTTGTGGACGCTCTCGCTCTGGTGAAATCAGGTTTATTAGGGTGGTGAGACAAGTCCGCTCACCAAAGAAGATGATGTCAACTCGAGGATTGAAGTAAATTTCAAACGGCCCATCTGATGGGAGTCGTTTGTTGTCCGAATCGAAACATCTGTACTCCAGATACCTCTTCCCTTCGTTGAGGGCCTCAGCACAGGCTTGCATCACAGCTGGCAATGCTCTGCATCTTGGGCTCACACGCCAGAATTCGCAGGTATTTCGATTCCAGCCCCAGACAGGATTTCCTTGATCGGTCCTCTCAAGTTCGATCAGTCGTCCATTCTGGTCCAGAGCTTCCCGCCATATTTGAACTCTGATCTCAAATGGTAAGTCCTTAAACCGGTTGAAAATTTTGGCATTTTGACCGTCGAGTTTCGTTCGCGAATGTTGAGGAACAACCTCAACGTCTTCAAACGAAGTCAGCAAATTCTTGTAGAAACATTGGAAATATTGGAAAATCGTAGATGGTGACATTTAGAGATGAGATCTTGAAGACGGAAAAATCTCTGTATGAGAAGAAAATTCGACCAAATCATTATACTGTAGCTTGTGCGTAGGATTCAGATACTAGATGCACCGGTCTGTGGAGTGAAAACTGCTAAGTGGAGCCTTTGAATCTGACACTCGTTGGTAACCGAGCTAGTTCGTGGTTCATAGCTTCTCATGACTGCAAATTGTGGTTCGGAAATTGAATCGGGCTGAATCTAAGTACACTTCTTCTATAGAGTTTGCGATGAGTACCTTTTTTGTCAAAGTGTCGTGGAAAATGGATGGCATGGTTGAATGCGAGGACAGTTTTCTGTCAAGCAGCGTACAGCAGCAAGGCCATGCGCTGCAACATTGCTTAGCTGTGAGGCGATGTTGTTTGGGACTAGGGCGCTCGTACTAGGTAACGTTGCTAGAATTAGGTCCCGACTTTTGGGAAGAGCTGAAAGTAGCCGAATAATGCTTTCCGATGATAACCTGAAGACAAATCCGTGACCGGGGAAGTAGAGAATGAAGTTCCGAGTAAAGGGATAGGAAGATTTCGTGACTTGAAATCATGACTTTGATTATCGTCGAGTAAAAAATCCATACTTTCAATGGGTGAGGTCAGCTTTCACCTGATAAGTCACGAAATAGCTCCGACAAAAGTAGGGTTCAGTTTCGCGAAATGATGCATTTTTCTTCTTCTTCTACTCTGTCTAGGATACAGTGATGTGTTTTTCGACTCACTGTCCATATGTTGTCTTTCCTGTCGCAATGTAAGACACATCCATATACAATTTTGTCCCTTGCTCCATCTGCCGCTGTAGCAGAACCAGTGTGGTGATCTTAGATGAGTTCATAAACAGGCAGAATACTGCCAGAAAGAGAACGAAACTCGCGAAAAGACTGATGAACGCGGAATGCTTTTCCTCTGAAAATGAAGGAGAAAAATAGACAGTTGAGAAATTTTCAGATCGCTCGAATAGGACGCAATGTCGTCGATCAAAGGCTTTTCCATTCGTGCAAAACAGATATCAGGGACTCGGGAGCAAGAATTACTAAAAATGGGTCAGCTGTAAGCGGGATGGTGGGAAGCTTGCGGACTTACAAAAGGTTCAGACCGCCTCCAATTCGTCGAGTTGTCGGTAAAGATGGTGACCCTGAGTATAGCAGGGCCAGAAGATACATCTTCTTAATCGCTGTCGTCTCGATCAGAATCCCAGACCTTTCGCTCTATCCAATCCACATATACACGTCTATAGTACCTATCGACAAGCCACCATTTGTGCAACTCGATTTTATCGGTATTGGGTGGAAAGACAAGCTTGGCGTCATAGGATGAACGAGCCTCTAATGGTTCAAGGCTATGAATCTGTTCTAGCGCAACTAGCAGAGGGCTCTTGTTTAAATCTGCGGCTCGACCTCTGCGAATGAG
Source organism: Rhynchosporium agropyri (assembly GCA_900074905.1). Taxonomy (NCBI): domain Eukaryota; kingdom Fungi; phylum Ascomycota; class Leotiomycetes; order Helotiales; family Ploettnerulaceae; genus Rhynchosporium; species Rhynchosporium agropyri. The sequence continues at coordinate 108,759 of FJUX01000134.1, read as the reverse complement.
TCTATTTGGTACCTTTGTCCGAGGAGCTGCGACGGAAAGACGTGCAAGAGTCTGGTTGTTGATTGTCGACGGAGTCAGATCTTTGCAACCATCTTGGAGATATCGTCGAAAGGAAGGGCACCACGAGGCCTTGTCATCCTGGAAGATGTTAGTGACCGAACCTAAAGTCGAGAGGAAAGCCAAGGGAAGCAAAACTAACAGCTATAATATCTACCGCTATACTGCCTGCTTGGACAGCAGTATTTGTTGGTCCCCCGATACCGTATTCGAGCCGCTCCATGTTATTGTCACGATCAACCCCGATGACTTTGGTGGGAAAAAATATGTGACAGCCAGTTATCGATTCAAGGACCCGTCTCACGTCTCCGCGGAGGACTGCGGAGCGTTCGAGTTCATGACAGTCCCACAACTCATATTCCTTGATGATGTTTCCATTCTCAAAAGGCTTGATAGACGTAAGGTTGATGTATGAGAATTCCGGCAATGTGCTGCCAAGCCAAGCATTGGTGTCTGGAGTCTCCCACTCTGCGTGCTCACCACTACTGTACCGTCTCATCAACTCCACAGTAGTCGCTAGAAACTTTTTTTCAGTAGCGTCTGTGACTATCGATGTGTCGGCGATGCGAAAAGTCGTGGTGTTATCAACTTGTTGTGGTTCATCGAGGTAGGTATCCATCACGTGGATAACTTCCTCGAGACCTGAGATACCAGGAAAGAATCTCATGGAACTTGGATCTTTTCGTAACCTAGGTACATGCATTGAGCGCCCCCAGTTTGCTGGCGGCGCCGCATTACCAGAGGTGTTGATGCCACGGAGGATATCAATGGGTTCAGACACGAAGTCTAACCCTGGATTTCCGGGGCTGGAGCGCCGGCGCCAGCAGAAGTAATGGTCGCAACAATCGGCGAATCTTCGTGAGCTTGTGATGGCGACCCGTTGAAACTTCTGATTCCGGAGGAATGCAATGCGGCAGAATTGTATGAGCGTCCCTGTACAAGTTCCAGTGGCGAAAAGAAGAATGTCGACCGTTGGATTGAAGTACACTCGCTTCTCGGGATCATCAGGAAAGCGGAACTCGAGCTCGAATTGTTTGTAGTACATGAGTCCTTCCCGTCTACTCTCGGAGCTAGCATGCAGCATTGGAGGTGGCTGACAAGAGGGACGTGCCACTTTGTAGAACTTGTGGAGAATCTTTGATACCGGGGCATCTGGTGGCGACTGGTGTACAATTTCGATGAATCTGGTGTGATCCGAAGCATGTTTCCACTATAGGCCTCTTTATTAGCAAGTATTCGAGTTAAGCTACTGGAAAATAACGATATTTCCTAGGACTATAATTGTGGTGTTAGTTGTCGTGCCGGATCAAGCTCTGGGAATTTGCTCAGCTATCATAAGCTCTCAAAATGGTTGAGATCTGTCCAAAAGAGGCATCGGTATGACAGACTTCTTCTAAGCTATTCCGTATCGTGATATCGAAGGCAGGAGGTGAAGGCTGTCGATGGTGCATCCACTTACAATCTGACGTCGTAGTTCGAGTGGTAGAAAGGGAAATAGGACAAACTCGTTAGCTGCCAAGGACCTAGGATTATAGTAAGCAATCTTGCAAGAGTAATGTCAACTAAGGGAGGAGGAGTCACAGTCTGGCGGTCTCGTAGCTGTTGCAAATGGCATAAGCTCGCTGCTATTTTGTATGTCAGAAGCTAAAAGTATTCGTGTGGAATCTATGCTATTAGCACAATATAGTGCTTGGACGTAACTCACCGGGTTCTTTTCGAGCTCTGATAGAGCGCTAATGACGATTTCGTGGTCTCCGAAGCTTTTGTCGTAGTGGAAAGCTTGCGCCATCTGAGCAGCTTTCGCAGGATTAGGATCCAGAGGACGCGCAGCTGTGCCTCTCTGTAGAACCTATTAGATCATGACTGGAACATTCGTCGCGGACCATTGTCTTCGCTACTCACCACAAAGACTCCTTGGGCAGCTCTTTTGTTGTTACTTTCAATAGACTTTGAAACTAATTAGTAACCTTTCGATTTCATACAAAGGGCGAGTATATTCCTCTCCTATGAGAGCCAAACTTACCCAGTATCGAATAGGAGTTTTTCTGTCAGCATCGAATCCCTATAGTTTCCGTTAGATCAATTAGCCATATAAAATAATTTCGTTGTCAGACGAAGGTATGCGCTGCGGAAGAGGGAGAAAGCTACGTCCATACCATATTAACTTCCAGTTTAGAGGTGCGTACGCATGTCTTGTGTTGATGAATAGCCATGTGTGTTCTTGGATGCGCATCCTTAGCATAACATAGCACTACCTCCTTCTCGCAGTCCTCCGAGTAGAAGAGGAATGATCTAAGCGACTGTCGAATGCAATCTTGATAGTAAAGAACCTCTGGACCCATTGTGCAATGGGCTTTCATTCTTTGTAGACTCTCCATGTTTGTTAGGGCGCTGAAAAGATATGTAAGAGGCTACCTTAGGCTGAGACACTTCGAAGCTGCCGTGCCGAGGGGAGTAAGTTGGAAAGAAGGAAATCTCAGCCGAGAGCTTGACCGGAATCTCGAAGTCGTAATGCTGGTTGGTGCGCATATACGCTTCTCTACAGGGCTTACATGAAATATATCGCCTTCAAGGCCACTAGCATATTGTCGCATCACAGGTGCCGTCGGCTCCAACCCAGCCAATCCAGCCAATCCAGGCTTGCCGCTTCAGTAAGCGTAAGATCAATGAGAACGCGAAAGTGAAGGAATGCTTAATTATCAGCGCAACCTCCATGGCGAGTGCTGCTGAGTATAACGGAGCTAGCCAGATTGCTATAATCTCATTAAGAACATCTGATGCGTTTTGTGAACTTCATTGTTGACATTCGCTTCTCCAGAAGCGACCACGTGACTACATTTCTGCTTCGCAAGATGAATCCTTCATGGGGTAGTGACAAGGGAAATATGCACGCAAGACAGACTGAGATGACCAGAACTGTCTGTTTTGATACAATTTGGAGGGAGTGAGTGTACTCTGATCGGTGATCATAGCCTCGAAAAGCTCCTTGTATATTCTTGCTCCTCATGTTTGACCTGCATTCGGGTCGGCATTACGGAACACAGTTGTGTAAATAATCATTTCCGGCTTGAAAATTTTCGAGAGCTGTCTCTAATACGTAGATTGCTTCCTTAATACCAGAAATTCCAGGAAATAAAACCATGGAGGCGGAATGGAGAACATCTTCTCTAGGGTTGTGGGACTATGGAATCGTATTGGTCTGGTCGCGAAACGTATTGATGCCACGCACAATCTCAATGACCCGCATATTGATGTTCATTAACCTTGGATTTTGAGGAGAGAGGAGGTAGGGATCATCGAAGCAGAATACATGGTCGCAACATGCACTGAGCTTCTATGAGGCCGATACTGCAACTCGAGCAAATTCCTGCTCGAGGTAGAACACACAACATGGTAGAACTGCGTGCGTGTTGCAAAACAAAAGCTCGTCTTGAATAGCAGGGTGTTGACGCCTGGGTTGAAGTAAACTTCCTTCTCGATTAATATGGCCTGATATGAACCCTGTTTCCATTGGATAATCACACTGTCAGTATACGAATACAGCGTGTGCGGAGACTACCACTTTCACTTAGAATCTTCACTTGGAGTTCAGCTGATAGGAAAGGACATAGAACGAATCGGTTTGCCATTAGGGAACTGCAATTTAGGTAAGCGTTTCTCCGTACTTCATCAACCTCAGGAAGCCATAAAGTGCATTACCTTCTTCCAGTTCGGTATTTATTGCAGATCATGTCCGATTTCTCCTGTTTCTTCGTCAGTCGCGATCTTGCACCTCTCTTTCCTAAGATTTGTATCCGCCCATATTATCTTTTTTTCAAGCTGAAAAAAGAGTATCAATTACAACTTCTGCATTCCCATATTTTCGCTCATAGGCGAATGACTGCGGGGTTGGGGTTTTCAAAAAAAATGGTCTCGAAGATGACGTACCGATGTACTGCTTTGTATTTAATATTGTTAGTTCAAGCTCCATTAGGTGTGATAATATGTAAGCTGGAGTCTTACTATCAATACCACTTTCCGCAATACCACCTGAATTTGCTGCCGACTATTTCTCTGATTAGTAAAAGGCGATTGCAAACATGATGAGTGAAGTGTCTTTGGCCCTTGGACAGAGATATGAAATGACACTCATCCAAAAACGGAAGGCTTTTTCAAGCTCGATAGATGCCTTTTACTGCAATTGTCCATATTGATTGAAAGTTGAATAAGAGACAGGATATGATAATCCGTGAACTTCACCAGTGATTGTTTTAGTGTATTACGGCCAGCCCAGTAGACCTGACAGAGATAAAAAGCGTAAGCGCAACTGAATATAATATAAAGCGATTGCGACAGGTTTATGAGAGAGAAAAATAACCTGCTAAACCATATAGATGCAACTTGAAATTGGTCGCATTTCTGTGAAGTGTACTCTCCATCGATTGCATCCGTCGAATGCGCCAAATGCCATCTCAATTTAGGCAATCTTTGTAACTTTGAATCAGCGAACGAATTTTAGCCCGACCGGAGACGAATTTTGCCAGCCTCGACGGCTCCTCAAGCTTTAGATCTGGGTAGCTTAGCCTCTTATAGATGCCACCATGTCAGAAGACAATCGGTTACAAATTACAATCCAGGAATCCGGCGCGCGATAAGTCCTTATGGCCAGGCTGTATAATATTCAACGCTTGACGTTCTTGCGCTGGCTGGCGTTCGCACCTCCAAAGGATAATCGAAAGTGAAGGGGCAAGATCTGGAGGCGTAGCGAGCAGCTTGTTTATCCAGAGACCGGTGGAAGCCACTATCGCTGATGTTCGTGTGAGAATCAGCAGAAGAAGCAGTAGTTCCCGTTGTGAATCGAAATCAAGGATCAATAACCAATCACTCGAAGAGCTATAGCAGCGACAAGGACGGTAGTTTGGTGAAAGAGCCGGTAAAGGGAGATGTCAAGAGCATGCTAGCCGTCGTTACCAACACTAGCATGGATCGCATCAAGTAACTCCTTATTCACTGGATCGTGAATTGCCATATTGCTTTCCTTATGCTCGAAACCGAGCGTTCCGTGCTGTTTTTCTCTTCATTAACATGCGCCTCGCAAACTATCGACCCAGTGCGGTATCACGGGATTTGAGGGCAGGTCGATCGCTGTTACGAGCAGCGGAAGAAGGCGTCAAAATTGGAGCTATCTACGGAGGTGGCGACCGCTTTGTTCTGCATGGTAGCATCGATGCATGGGCAGCAATCATATGCTGCTTGTTGCCTGGCATGCGGCTTGCATTATTCTGGCCCCTCTCGTGACCTCACATTAGTGCCTAAATCTTTACAATATAAAATTTTATCATACTACGATTATAACAAACGTTAGCTCAGGCTAGTATAGGCTAAAGTTCTATAGTGCGCTTGAGTTATATTAGATAAGAATCTACGCATATAATACCTAGGTACTTACACATACGAGCATTGAGCACGTGACTCGTAACCCTTCTACTAAATCATACTTAGCTCCATAAGGGAGTATATAAAGGGCTATGATAGCGATACTCATGAGCCAATTTTACTTTAAGTAAGAGATATTTTACTATATCTAGAAGTAGAATTTGAAGTTGTTGAGAACTTCAGGATCAGGTGATACTCTATTTACTATCTTTAATATCTGCTTAGGAACTTACTACGCACCTCATTTCACGTAAGTACTCTTCGATATATAAAACTTATATGTTTCATATGTTATATAAGATAATATCATCATGGGAGCCTCGTAAGCCATATATATTTTGGCTAGTCACATGGGCAATAGGGCCAGAATAATGCTGGCCAAGGCAGGCAGACATCAAATCTGGCTGTTCCCTTCGCCCTCCACATGTTGGCAGAGGATCGGCGTATGATCGATATAAAACATAACATGCTTACTAGTGATGAGTAGAGTATCGGACATTGACTGACAGAAGTACCTGAAGAAGAGTGAAGTTCGGCATCTCACTTGTTTGGGTGGGAACATGTCCTTCAATACGTCAGGCTCATCGTACAGTAAGTCGATTCGGATTACTCAGGTTACTGCCGCGTCAAAAATCGGGAAGCATGCATCCTTGAGAAAGCTTTACGGATACTCAAAGGCGTATTATTATCGTATATCCGATCTCAACACCAGAACAAGCCTTTTCGAGGCCGATCATTGTTCCATACAGCTTTCTTGGCGTGTTCTCGAAGGAAAACTGGACCGGAATGTCCATGGAGCTAGAAATCTTACCTGGAGCCCTGTCAAAATGATAGCGGTCATCAGTGACTGCATGAACCCTGGAGAGATATAACAGCCTACTCATGTTTCTTTCAAGTTCGCAATCCTCGCTCTCTAACAACCATCACGGTGGTTGCTGCTCAACTTTTGAAGAGCAAGTCTGGTCTAGCTCGCAACGCTCAAATTCTATGCCTTGTGGTTCGAGAGTTGCCTCTAATTGGGAGTGCCATCTCCGATATTGAACTAATCACAGTCACCGAGACTCGTAATGGTTTATTGTGGAAAGCCTAGTAAGGCATGCGGAGAATGTCGATTACGAAGGACGAAGGTAGGTGGTCTTGCGAAGGCTCGATCGCCGAATTATCAATGGCGACTGACAACCAAAGTGTGATACGAAGCGACCTTCATGCTCGCAATGTGTACGAGCAGGTCGAACTTGCAATGGCTATCGAGATCCGGCAGACATGATGTTTCGTGACGAGTCGGAGGGTCTACTCTCAAAGCGACAGAGGGCGAAGGCCCAATCACAGAAACAACGTCCCACAGTTTCGTTATCTTTGCCAGCACATACTTCTCAAGCTTCGATTATCGCAGTCCCCGATGACTCCCAACTTTCACTTTTGATACCAGATGTACATAAATTACCATTGATATTTTTCAATCTGGAAACATCCACTGACGAAGAGGCAACTTGCTTCTTCTTCCAAAATTATGTCTTGCAACAAGATATGTTCTCGCAGGGAAGCTTTCGATATCTGTCAGACATCTACGAAAGCGAAGAGATTGGGAGCGCTCTAGCTGATTCCGTCGCATCATTGGGACTGGTAGGTCTGGCACATTTCTGGAGAGCATCAAGCATTCTGGCGAAAGCCACAGCAAAGTACAATTGGGCCCTGAAAGCTATCAGCTCTCACTTGACAACTGTCGACGGAGCTAAGTCCGATCAAACCATAATTGCCATAGTGCTGTTGGGACTTTACGAAGTATGGACTCTTTCTATATATATTGTTACGTTGCGCTGATTGAGCAGTAGACAAACACATGCAATAGTCGAATTTCGATGGAAACATGGGAAAGGCATATCACAGGAGCCTCCGCATTATTACAGCTCCGGGGAAAAGAACAGCTGAGGACACTAATTGGCTACCATTTATTCATTCATTTAAGGACGCAAGTTGTGAGTCTTGCGTTGTGGGGCTCGACCTTTCATCTACTGACTTGCCTCAGATTACGAATTGCATACAACGGCATGCTCAAGTTCCCGATATAATCAGTGAATGGTCTCAAGACTTATATTTCGAGACTGTCGAGCAAGCTGCTGCTACTACACTCTCGAATCTCGCAATCAGATACTGCAATCTTCGTGCATCGATGAGCTCTTTCCGAGATTATAGCGATTCAGAGAGAATCATTGCCACAGCCTGTGCTTTAGACTTCGAGTACGAAATGTGGACAAAGACGTGTCTTTTGCAATACATCTACCAGAAAGTAAACCTTAACGAGAGATCCGAGGATGTGTTCTCGGATCATTATCATGTCTACTCTTCAGTCTGGCTCGGAGCACTCTGGAACAATTATCGAAGTGCTCGAATCCTCGTGAATGAGCTAATCCTCGATCAGCTCGGTTACTTGTATCAGAACAATCCCGAATCATGTCTGTTGTGGCATGAAAACTGCTTTTACGAGAATCAGATACTCGCTTCCAAGTCGATGCTGCTTCAGCTCTGTCATGACATATGTGCCAGCGTACCGTATTTCCTTGGCTACAAGTCGGGTATTACTGGTTTTATGGACCAGGCACCCAAGTCTGTCAATGGAAGTTTGCTACTTTGGCCACTTTACACGGCTGGTGTAACAGGATTAGTATCGGACATGATGAGAGTCTGGGTGGCTGGTCGACTTCAATGGATCGCAGATGTCATGGGAATTAGGCAAGCCGGGCCGTTGGCCTACAGCATGCTCAGGAGGCAGGATCATTTATTATGGAACCCAGATTTGATAGAGAATGCTTCGTTGGCGGATGTTAGTGAATTAGCATACAATTATTGAATTGCTACGAGAGAGTCCCATGGACGAGAACGAGCAGTTGGAGTTAAGGGGCATAGTTCCAGTCACGAGATGAATTTTGGTATAATCATGGTTCACATCTAGACCGAGGCAGTCTGAATAGATGTTGGCGTATCTGAATCTCATGGTGTTATTCAAGTTCGCCGTGAGCTATATCAAAAGATCTGGGGATTCTGGGGACGCCGTTATGTTCGGACTTCTACCTGTTCAAGACAAGAGTTTTGATGTCAATTGTGGGATGATCACTTCAAATTAGGAGCAGTAGCGTGGAGAAAGGTTAATTTTTCAGAGGGCCTTGTCCAAGTCTAATGTGCTAGAAAGGACGTAGATTCCTTCCGAAAATTCGCGAGCTTTTCTCGCCCAGTCTCATACAATCACACAAAACTTGTTTCAATACACTACCAGTTTATTTCAAAGCGTCTCCCTTTTAACTTAGACCTGATGATAAGGCTATCACTTAAATTTACCACTTCAGTAAAGACGCTAGATATTTATGTGACATTGGCAAATCACGACTTGTAATAAAACATTCCTTTGTAGAGCCAAAAGCGGCCCGGCTAGACTTCGAGTGCGGAATTTCACTTGGAATTATGAGGACGGAAATCCATGAGGATAGTAAGTCTGCAATTCTTGTGAAGATATCCGCGAGACATATCAAGATATCCTGCCATTATATTGTACCGGAGCATGTTTAATATAAATAAAAATCGGAAGAAAGAGAGCATTGTCCATAGTCCTGTCTTTTCAGACCGAGAAGCAGCCATGACCAGACTTTGAGAGCAGGCGACCAAATGAATACGAGCAAGTCTCAAACAATTGCCACTAAGACCACTCAATTCGATCCTTGACCATTCAGCCTTACAGCCGCCCGAAATCGATGTGAAGAAATATTAGATCGCCACATGCTTCCAGGCTTGCATGAGCGAGCACTAGCACTGTTTTTCTTGTGCGACCACACTTCCGATTACCCCGCCACGCTATATTTCAGTCCTATAATCTGATTGCTTGACAGCTTTCAGCTTTTTGAGCCCTGGTATTGTAAGAAATGGGGAAGGCTGAAGATCAGAAGACGTTTGGAAGGATAATGCGATGACTGCGATGACTGCGCCACCCTGCACTGTTGATATCGCGGTGACGGTTTAGATTAACCAGATAATGATATCTTGAAATCTGAATATGAAGCTTGCGATACTTGAAGTTGGTTAATGACCGAAATAGCACAAAGATAAAGGTGTATAGATGGTTGTCTGGCTTTTGTCTCAATATGAGACAGATGATTGTGTGAACGGATTGATGGAGAAAGGGGCGGAAACGAAAATCGGAAGTCGAAGGAAGGATGACAGCAGTCATCATTTATTGAGCTTCTCGATAGTCTACCGAACCTGGAACTGCGGAGCTGATCAAGCGCGTCGCATAGCATATGCAAGGCGGTGTACATGGAAGAGTGCGAGTGCGATGTAGGTTATAGCATTGTTCCGCTAATTCTTGGGCTAAAACTGTTAGGGGCTCGTACGATTGATCTTGCCTTCTTCGCACGGCATACCCGAACTTGAGCATCTCGATCGACAAAGGCGTTTTTATTCTCACTTTAGTTGAGCATACTCCTCAGCTCAGCCTTTATCGCATGGTACCGTGAGAAGGGTGTGGTGTGGTAGTCGAAATTACTTTATCACACCATCCATCCCATCATGAAGGTTTTCTAGTATGGTTGTGGCTGAATCGCTAAACCCGATAAAGACAATGCAATAAGTAAGAACATGAAAGAGCGGAGGAGGTGTCAGAAGGCAGACTGGTGTCGAAATTGGAATATGAATCAGTGAGCTGCTGTAGGGAACAGTCTGAGCACTTTCTGATACTTCCTCGCTTCTTTCACAACAAAGCCATTCATTGACGCTTACTTCTGCTTGAAATTCCCTTCCTACTTACGATTGCATGATAAGCTCTAGACGCTCAAAACTGCAAAGAAGAAGAGCACCAAGCTGGTTACTTGTGATTGTTTCTTACTCACGAATCTCTTGTCAAGCTACTCATCAACTTGCTGACAGGCCTCGCGCACGAAACCATGGCGCACGTACATTTCGCAGGGAGCGCAACACATTCGTTGGGAGCGATGAGAAGAACATCAGCCCATCACCAACAACTCAGAAGAAGAAGGCTCCAAAAGGCGACACTTGGATGTAGCTTCGATGCCAGCTTTTCCCCAGGAAGAACAAATGGCGATTCTATCATCACCGTGCAATCTTGCCTGAAGCGCGCGTTGGATGACGATTGCGACAGGGGCCAAAACAACCGCAAGCAGGACTGCATTTGCAGCAAGGGTCAGGAACGGGTGATTGAAGTCCTTCCCCAACCTCGTGTTGGATCTCGCCATCAGTCGAAGAAACGAGAATTCTTAAACCAACCGCCGTCAAATTTCTCAAACGACTCAATCAGCATCTACTCAGCCCATAGCTCCATTACGATCAACAATATGGAGTCGGAGATCCAGTACCGCAGACGATCCAAGACACCTGTCTATTTTGTTGGTCAGCTAGAGCGGAAGTCCGTAATTTGCGCGCTGGGCTGTGACAGGGCGCAGTTACTCGCGGAAGAGTACAAGGCGATATTACCTCTCCGGCTGAAAACTTCATTCGTCAACCATCAACACGACGATCATTTAGTGACTGCGTATCTTCCCCCACCTCGAAAGAGACTCCGCAAGATCAAATGCCAACTTAGTCTCAGAGACTTAGTCAAGCAACACTCGCAATGTGCGCCGTCGCCATCGACTCCAGGCTCGGATGTCGAGACTTTAGTCGGATCGCTGCTATGCTCACCATTTGACGAGGAATTCGAGAAGGGCACATACGCCCATCGACCTCTGCTCAGTCGTCGGACTCGTAGTCATGACAGCGACGATGAGCAATCGCTCCCAAGTCTCGACGTTGATGGGAACACCGACATTGTATTGAAAATCTGTATTGAACTCCTCACCAATGCGCTTGCCGCTGAACTCCTCCGACACCACGCAACTCCAAAATTGACTGAAGCAGGAACCAAAGATCGCGCTACTGGTTTGCAAATTTTGCTCATGATTGAAGCGTATGAGACTGTGCAGCAACAGGTCCGGAGGATGCTGTATGATAAACACGTAACAGGCAAGCAGTTCGAACATGTGCGCGATGCGGAAAGGATCTTGGAGCATTGGCTTCAGGCCTTGTATACTGTGTATGACCGCGAGCATGTGGAGGAAAGTGCGAGAAATCGATTGGAGTATGAGTGGCCGCTTCGGAGTTTGTCAAATTCTGAAAGGGGTAGTAAGAGGTAATGGGTAGTTGAGAAATCTTGTGGGTTCACCGTCGTTTGCTCGTCCAAGTTCGGTGGTTTGGGTGGACAGGTTTGGTGAACATGGCGTTCTGTGTTTTGAGGGGTTGGAGTGAAGGGTTTCTTGGGGCTCATGTTTACGAATAATGTACGAAGAATAGGAATGAGATGCTGGGCACAGCACGACGAATGATCTAATTAATGTTTACTACAAATGACAAGGAGGATTGTAGCTGCGACGAGGAGACATACAGCGATAGCAAAATCACTTAAACGAACCCAATGCTTCGTTGTCTTTGCAGGATTGGTGAGAGCCTCACGATGTACAGAACACAGTTCTTGAACCACACACTCGTACTGATGTCGAGTTTCTATATCGTCCCAAATTCGAGATGTCAGATAGTGCTCTTACGCTATGTTACTCTAGATGTACTCCATTTTCAGCCTCGGCCAATATGTCTGGTCTGATTGGAGATAAAAGCGTGGAGCTAATGAATATGCCGGCGGTTGATGGGCATCCCGAGACACTAGATCCGGCTGGTGCAGAGCGACATACATTCTTTCGATGAGCTCGCTCCCGGCAGTTGCATGCTTGGAGTAAAGTGAGTTTTGATTAAGATAAAGTGCCTTAAAAATACGCAGACGTGCTTGAACATAAGTGATTCCAGGTGCCTGTCAAGGGGTACTTTCCTCATAAATACCAGGTTCACCGAGAACTACATAGCCACTAGCTAGGGAGTTTAAACTCGACAGCCTGATTCAGGGACCTTGGGTAGCCGTGTGTAGCAATAGCATATATTTCTAGATAGAATAACGATTGGGAGATCTCGGACTAACACTATTCCAGATTATGGAACGACAGGCGGTGGGGTCTAGCTAGTGGTTGTCTCCGAGCGTGCTGTGGCATTTATGGACAAAACGTCTTCGATCTGAGGGATTTGTTTACGAATAAAGACCACTTAGTTCCACATTCCCTACATCTTACCATGGAGCCTCAAGACATACGAAGCGCAAAGGATAGCCAAAAACCTCGGCATGAGGACAGCACATCGACCCGGCAAGGTTCCGAAAGGACTGCAACAAATGAAAATTATGGCGAGAGGAAGCGAATGTCTGTCCTACATGAAGGCGCATTCATAATCACCATTTGTATGGCACAGATCTTAGCCTTGGCTGGTCTTGGGCAGGGACTTGGTAGGTCCCGCGGACAAATGAGGCATTCTCAGCTAATAGTCCTCGAGCGCCCTTGCACATAATTGGAGACAGTTATGGTGTAAACAATGAAGGAGAAATTAGTTGGTATTTGGCTGCATTCAGTTTGACCGTTGGGACTTTCATACTTCCTGCTGGTAATCTAAACTCTCCTTTTGTGTAGAGGAGGTCTAATACGTAATGGCAGGGCGATTGAGAGACTTGTATGGACACAAGACCATTTTTCTCATCGGCACGGTCTGGTATGGTGTATGGTCTTTGATTTCAGGCTTTTCGGTATACTCGGGATCGACTCTTTTCTCCGTCTGTTGCGGCTTTCAAGGGACAGGACCAGCTTTGATGGTTCCGAACGCACTTGCGATTGCAGGTCGGAGTTTCGTAGGCAAGAAGAAGAATTATGTCTTTGCCTGTTTCGGAGCCTCTGCGCCTGGTAGCTGTGTAGATACTTCTTGATCTGACTGGACAATAGCTGGAGCTGTACTTGGCGGGGTCTTCGGCGCTATTTTTTCCCAACTCGTGTGGTGGCCTTGGACTTTCTGGGTAATGGGAATGGTATTGCTCACATACACTGCCACAAGTTACCTGATCCTGCCTCCCGACCAACGAGATCAAAGCTCTGAAACGACAAAACCGACCTTCGATCTAGCGGGCACAATAACGGGAGTAACAGGTCTGATTCTGTTCAATTTTGCATGGAATCAGGCGGCAGTGGTAGGATGGTCGAAGCCTTACACATATATCCTCCTCGTTGTAGGAATGCTTTTCTTCGGGCTCTTCGTTTATATCGAGACACATTTCGCGAAGGATCCTCTCGTCCCCATCGAATCCCTCTCCAGAGAAGCTCTCTACGCTCTCTCGATAATTGCATGTGGTTGGGCCTCCTTTGGAATATGGGTTTACTTTTTCTGGCAATTGATAGAAAACTTGCGACATCACTCAGGGCTCTCCGCGGCCGCTCAACAGAGTCCCGTTGCTCTTAGTGGTCTTCTTGCCTCTTGACCGCAGGATATTTGTTCTCGAGGTTCCATGTCGCATATATCATGGTAGGTGCTATGCTTTGTTTCGTCACTGGACAAATCCTCCTTGCTACCGCTGCAGTCTCTCAAACATACTGGGCGCAGACGTTTGCGGCAATTTTGGTGATGCCTTGGGGAATGGATATGAGTTTCCCAGCTGGTACAATCATACTGAGTAATGGAATGCCGCGCGAGCATCAAGGAATTGCTGCCTCCTTGGTCAACACCGTCGTGAATTATTCCATCTCCCTCAGTCTAGGTATTGCTGGTACTATCGTTCGGCAGACGGATCCAAGGCACGATAATACATTAGGAAGTTATCGGAACGCGTGGTATTTTGCGATTGGGCTCGACAGACTAGGTCTGGTAATCGCTTTGTATTTCTTGTGGATTTCTGTTGGTAGAGCGAAAGTATCTTCCCAGCAATTTGAGACTAGGGTGTAAGCAGTGCTAAATAAACGAATGAGTTCTACATTTTCAGTGTGGGTATTATCATCTTTTCAGATGGTTGTGGTAATTGAGTTGCGGAGTAGCATCGAGTCAAGATCAAGGTTGAAGCGCTGCGCCCCGGGTAATGTGTCCCCCGGCCATCAATTAGTACCTGAGGTACCTACCTATCCGAACCCGGATTTTCGCTTACCGAAAGTAAAGACACCTCAGCCAATCATGACCTAACTGATCAGCCGCTTGGCAGGTGGTGGAAGTATAGGATACAATCCTCAGACGGAGGTGGTAAACGAAATCTCAAAGCATGACTAGAGCCACTATTTTATACCTACTCTGAAGATGCGAAGTGAGTCCCATTGTTTTCCGGCGAAGCGGGATCTTGCCTGCAGATGGGCTACCCAGGTAGAGAGACACAGGTTACCAGTGACGGGTCGACGTAACCATTGCGAAATCATTACAGTACATCACTGAAGGCAGGAACCAGAGTTATAACTTTTGGATGACTTCACTGGATGAAATCATGCAAGTTTCATTATCCATTGGGCTCGAGACGAATCTACCCAGCCGCAATGTCAACCTTCACATTCCAGTATAGTCCAGATTGTAAGAAACACTTGGAAAGTATGATCTAATCGACTGTCTCATTGGCTGAAGAAGCTGCTGGACGAGAGCTTTTCAGGCTATACTGCATGATGAAGAACACACGATGAAGCAATTGTGACTGCGTACAATCGACAAGGCAGGAGCCAGCATGCTGCATCGGTGGGCCAGGATTGCTCAAATCTCAATGCTGACAGCTCGGGGCTCAGTACTGCTTGATGGCCCATCTGACCTTCGATTGCCCTAATACACGCAGGCCACCATTATCGCATGGCATTTCTCCTTGGGCGGCGACATTGCCGTTGTACTTCAATGGTCAGTCTGTCGCCAAGCACTTTCTGGATAGATAAAACATACCTGCAACTTAGTAAGGGCAGCACTGATGATCTCCTTGATATCGGTAGATCCAATCCAGGTACCAGAAACATTCTTTGTGCCTGAGATGAAGACGCAGTTGCCGCTTCGGACGATCGGGTGAAAGTCATCTGTATTGCCCCAGACTTCCCAAAAAGTGTTTACAGTAGCGGCCCCTGTGGAGAATTTAGCAAAATTTTCTTGTCAGGATTCTTCGAAAATATTATAGGGCTCTTTGAACCTACAATCACTGATTATCTGACAGTCTGCAGTGTTTGCGAAGGGGGCAGGATGCGGGTCGAAAGAACTGTCTTGGCAGGTATCACTGTCAGGGCCAACATTGCCAAAGACGCCCCGAAATACCTTGATCGCGCGGTTTTCCGCTGAACCTATTATCGCTGCGTTGTTGATGTAGATAGTGTGGCCTTTGAAATCGACCGGTGTCCAGTTTTGGTCCGCGTTTGCCGCCGTAAAGGGAGCTGGAGAAGGAGCTGCGGCAGCTAAGGGAATGAGCGCTAGGGCGGAAAGACAAAGGATTCTAGGAGTGATCATCTTAGGCAAGAGTCTGATGAGAGTAAGAGTGTAAGTGGGTCTTGATATTGAGGATATCGGTATTAGGCAAATAGTGTTGCTTGGGATAATTTGTGCAGCAGAGGGAATGAATCTCGCCATATATAGTAACGACTCGATCCTCGATGAACTCTCTCTTTGCTCTGCCACAATAATACTCACTAATTAAACTTCAAGATGGTATGGTTACGATTCCAATCCGCAGCTTTAGAGTTTGGTGCCCTGCCTCGCATGTAAATTATAAAGAAGTTCGTACAGAGCCCTCTAGAATAGCCTCCTGTCAGGGGAAAGAAAACTTTAGTTCTTTCCACAGGGCTTAGTCTCCCATGGTCTCCAGTTGTGCTCATACGGAAAATCCTGATACTCATTCTGCCCACTCCGTCTGAGATGCAACACACTTGGCGTCTTCCCTGTGGAGCTTCAAAAACGGCACACTCGTTGTCGCAAGGGACTACATGGTCCCTGGTGTAGTGTTTACAATCAGTGCATGGAGCATGAGCCGGCGGACTCATGTACTTTAGATGAAAGAATGTTCACGGAAAGTAAAATGTTGAGATTAGATTGGATGGTGACGATGAGTAGTATTACGTGGCAGTGCCAGGTTATGCCCTGTTATTTACATTTGATCTTCGTAAGCGAGTGGCTGATGGATTGACTCCACATTAATGCGGGGGACTTCCACGAGGGAGAGCGATGTCTGACGTGCATATCGCTTCTGTACGTCGACCTCGAAGCACGAATACATTTTCTCCGAAGGACACAGTGAACGCGAAGTTACTTCACCAATGGTTGTGAAGATAATTTTATGATTGAGTTATTCCAGCAGGTATAGGCCTCTGTGTCTCATTCTGGGAGCTGAATAATGCAATGTGGCAGATAATGGCCATAGCTAAATCGACATACGCTAAAATTCTATTAAGTTAGCGATTACATTTATCAACCACCCCCCGCTATACAAATTAGTACCATATGAGCAAGCCCATTAATACATACTATAACCTTTCATAACTAGATAGTATACCCCTGAATATTATAATTAAAGCTATTCCGATATTCTACCGCTACCTCTACTCCTTCACATAACCTCTACCATTCGACCTTATAGCCCTGCCTTCCTAAAAGCAGTTTACACCAATATTCCAACTGCATTTAGCGCTCTACAGGCACATGTAAAAGGCTATAGTTATACTCTTCGAAAAGATCCTGTATTATCTGTCTGCGATCGCGTAGATAAATACGACCTAAGGAAAGCAAGAGAGATGGAGGGTCCCTCCATGATCTGAGCCCAACGAGAACGTCTGTGAGAGGATCTAGGCTAGATATAACTATATATACAAATCTAAGTAGTGATAAATGCACTCTTCATTTTCGGCTCGGTTAGTAGTGTATGTCGATTTAGCTGTGGCCCAGATAATTTGCACGGCTGAGTTTCGATTTTTTCCTTGAACAGATAATGGATTGTGGAGGATCATTGGCGCAACCTCTAGCATCTCCTGGCTTGACATCCGAAATGTTCTGGCCTGTAGCCTCTCCGAATCGTCTCACGCAATTTCAAATACTTACATGGATATACGTATATTCGTGCCATTGTATCTCTTCTTTACAGGCAAGGAGCGCGTGTTGAGACTACTGCTAGTCAGATCTAGGTAGCAATAACTAACAGTCTGCCGCAAGTACATATAGTCTGAAGATCGCGGCTACAAGTCTTTACACAGGCCATGTCTAGTAAGCAACAATCGCATGAGGACGGACCGAGATCGGTGAGGATCCCAGAACCCACCTCCCCAGTGTCTGCCCTATCGTGCCACAAGTGCCACCGAAGATATCCCTCTATCCTTCGGAGCTCCGACATTGTTCCTATCCCAAAGGAAACACAGGTGATCCGAGTGTGAGTATCACGTCCCGGGGGCGGGTCGACGCTGTTGGTAGGGCTGAATAATATACATTTGATAGGCTCGAGCACCTGCGTTCAGGAATAGCATCTAACCTTGCACACGCATTTCATACGCTGGCTACTTCGTCTTTTCGTATTTTGGCAGAACAGCTACGGAAGAGACACTCTGGTACACATTTGCAAGTCGTGGAGTTCAGGTGGCCAAACTGGAACGGAGGAGGTATCCTGTGACGTGTTGAAGTGAAAGCGGATGTAGAGTAATGACGCTTCATGTTATTACCAATGCATTAAAATTTATGTTTGTAATGTATGGCTTCGATAACACCGTAGTTTCTCTACTCATACTTGACCCTGATCTTCTCATCCAGCTTCTGGCCCAACTCAATCGTAAGAGCCTTCTTCTCCGCGTCATATTTCCAGCCATCCTGTGGACAAGTAACCCAAATCGTCTTGCCATCCTTACTACCCTTGCTCCAATACGCGCCTTTTGGCTCCGCGTCAACACCCAACACAATTACTTCATGCACCCAGTTCTCCTCAGCCTGGTACGCAAACGTACCGTCTACGATCAACTCCTTATCCTTGTAGCTCATCGTGATTTCCGACGTCGCCTCCTGCACAATGCTCTCACCATCATCCAGATACAGCTCACCGCTAGCTTCACCATTCTTACCTGGTGCAACCAGGAAGTTGAATGGCTGCTTACGGACTTCGGTCGTAGTGTACGCAGAACTATTCCTGATTGGCAAGATTGCTCCTCCACGAATGTGCAGTGGAATTTCGGTGAATGCGATATCGGTCAAGTTCATCTTCTCACTCTTCCCCTCGATCTTCGCATAGGTCTTGAAGTCGTAAAAGATATCTTCGGGTAAGTAGATCTCAACACTCGTTGCATTCTCCTCAGTAACAGGTGACACGAGCAGAGAGTCCCCATAGAAGAATTGCAGCTCAATCGCGAAAGTCTTTGTATCCTCGGGATACATGAAGAATATCGGGTTCAAGATTGGAGCACCAGTGACGGATTGCTTGTGCAACGCAGTGTAGATGTAGTCAAGCAGACGATACCTGATATCAATCGCATTCTTGGCGGCTTCGGCGACAGAGTCCCAAAGGTAAAATTCTTGCGGGTTCGAGCTATCACCATTGTGATTTCTGTAGAAAGGGTTGAAAGCTCCGAGCGTAGCCCAGCGTGCACATAGTATCTCAGTGGTGTTACCACCGAACCCGCATACATCACTGCCAACCATTGGTACCTGATAGATAGCCGCAAAGTCCAACATTCCTTGAATGGAGTCTCGGTAGAGTGCCCAGGTGGAAAGATTATCACCCAGCCATTTCCCTACAGCATGGCCGCTACCAGCGAATGTCGAGCGAGTAATCACCATAGGACGCTTTCCTGGTCTTCGTGCCTCCATTGCGTTAGCCGAGTATTCCGACATCATTGCTCCGTACAAATTGTGGACATCTAATTCGACATGTCCGTCAAAATGCACGATGTCGGTGTCCAGTGTGAAATTTGAAACCCCACCATATGTCTCAACTGTATTAGCATTATCGATTTGGTATGGTGGCTCTAAGAAATTGCGACTTGGGAAACCAATTAGGTCTTGAGCCTGAACTTGTCTCTTCCCTACCGGAGGATTGACAGCTACTCCTCGCTTGGTATTGGGCGAAGCAGGAGGTGACAACCATGGTGGAGCATAACCTAGACTGTCAGGGGGGTAAGGCGAGCTTGAATTTGGCTGGAAAGACTCCGGGAAGCCAGGGATAGGTCTTGGAGCCGATCTCAAAGATGGCCTTGTGGGAGGGAAACCACGCTCCTCGGCGGTCTCTTGCGCATCTTCGCGAAAATAGTTGAAATTAGCTGCCTCGTTCATGTCGATCCAGAGTGCGTCGATATCAACTCCTGTATCGGCATCAAAGAACTCCAGGAATTCATTTGTCCAGTACTCTTGTGTATCTGGGTGAAACCAATCAGGGAAAGCAGTCACACCTATACATGTTAGCTAGTGCATTTGATTTATCTACTTGGAAGTAAACTTACCGGGCCAGACAACACCCTGATAGATCGAGCCATTCTTCTGCAACAAAATCCCTTGGTCTCTTCCCCTCAGGAAGGTCTCATATGGTAATCCATTCTCGCGTTCCTCCTGAAAGGCCATTGCAGGATCCACCATGACTATATACTTCTGATCATTGGCATGAAGATAATCCACGAACTCCCTCACACGAGCAATAGGAAAGCGGTCTGGATCTGTCGTCATGATGTAGCGCTCGTACATGTAATCGATGTCGGTCCACATTGTCTCGAGTGGAATGCCGGACGTAGAATAATTAGAAATGACTTCAGCGATGGCATAAAAATCTCTGTAACCATAACGACACTGGTGAAAACCAAATCCCCAGTAAGGCATCATTGCAGATTTGCGGCTCACTTCCGAATAATGCTGCGCGACTTCTTTTGGGCTTGGCCCATCAAGGAAATACAAATCGATGATTCCGGACATCATGTTATACTCTAGGTACTGACCATCTTCCTCAGTGCGGTTGATCTTTACATCCATTCCTGCGCTGGAAAGCATGAAAACTCCATGCGTGCCATTTTCTCCCCGATGATCGAAATAAATTGGATGGTTACCATAAAGATTCTGTCCAGATGGGACACCGTACGAATCTCGCGACCAGAGAGTTCTCGTGTAATCCGTGGTATTCAATCTCAGAGAATCTGTATGCTCACCAAGACCATACAGATTAGGATCCTCGGGCAGTGAGGTCCGGAGACGAAGATACTGATCTTCGAATATCAGCGGTGCAGCAGAAGTGTCAAAGAGGACTTCGCCATTAGATTTTCGTGTGATCTTGAAACTGAAAGGCGAGGTCTCATGAGAGAACGCTAGAGCGGATGCATCTGAAGAGACGGAAGCATTGGAGCTTGGGGTTGGGAAAACACTAGTCGGAACCTGATATGCTTTCTTGCCAGCATCTTCAATTTTAACATGAAGACGTGATTCTACTTTCGTTAGCAGTTACTCTCTGTAGTGCATCACTTGTAAAACCATACCAGAGTCATAATTGACAGTGAGCTTCAACTCAGGCACATCTGTGCCATAAATATTACAGGCTGCGCCTCCGAGATTGAGATTGGCAGTAAGACCTGTTGCGGTTTGCTCGACATCGGAAGCTGTGTACCCAGGACAACTGTCCCTGGTAGCCTGTCTGCGGGAAACTGCAGCTCCGGAGACAGTGTTTGCCCAAGCAAGACCTGTAACAATTTGACGAAGCATAGCGACGATATATGGTGCGTGATATCAGGTGCGGCAGCTGGGGTCATTCGTAGTACTTATATTCTGCTAGCGGACGCACCAGGTACCCGCCACTAAGTATACCGTGACATCCGAATTCAACCAGATGCCATGAAATCACTGGTGACACTCGAGACTAGGACATACTTCGGGCCAGTACACGATAGTAACACCGTCATGCAGAGCCCCCTCGAATATGACGTGCAATTGCTCAATTACTCCATTACTCGCTTGTGAGACGACTACCCGGCCCAGCCATAGAGTATGCATTGCACTACCCGTGCCATACAATGACTGATGAAAATCCAAGGAATCAATCTTTCCCCAAGCACATGTCCACAACTTCCCTCCACAGCTCTCGTCTTCGCTCTCGTTTAATCCCATCTTTCAATTCTTCTAGTGAATAGTGAGGGGTAAAGCAGAAAAATATTACCCGAAATCCTGATGATCGTCCCCAAACTTGCCTTGGTACTTACTTGGCATGACGCTCTCTAGAGTCGTGGCACTACATAACTAATAATTCTGTGGGGTAGCTTTAGCCTCCAGCGTATTAGAGAAGCCCGTTGGCCCTGTTCCGTCCCCATCTTTCGCTTACAGGACGCGGTGCTAACACTAATGTAAACATGCGGAGATCTGGGGACTATGTCTTGGCTGCATTAATAGTGAGGTTGTCAGACTTATTACCCCGAAAGAACCGCCAGATCTCTCGCCGGAATGTCTTATGTTTCGGCTCGGATAGCGTTGCCAGTATATGATATGGATTTATTAGAGCCGAGATGGTGATTGGTAAACGGCAGAAGGATGGATAGTATCAATGTGTGATGTATGGAACTTAGCATATCGGTACCAAGTATGCGTCAATGGCACGAGTATCTCTAGCTTCAACTGCGTGCTGCCGGCTTGAATTTTAGCCCTCTCAACTCATGCCTTTTTATTGATCATCAAAGTCTGAGAATTGCACATGGCCTTCAATCCGCCAATCCCCATTTCCACACCGAGACTACTTTCTTTGAAACCTCCAAATGAAGCCATGGGAGACAAATCAAAATGGTTATTGACCCAGACTGTGCCTGCTTCGAGCTGTCTCGCGATCTTGCCTGCGTTCTCAATATCGCTCGACCAAACAGAAGCTCCTAGACCCATGTTTGTAGTATTTGCGCGCTCAATGACCTCGTCTTCACTCTCCCATGAAAGAGTGGGGACAATAGGACCTAAAAGACTGTCAGTCTGGACATCAATCAAGAGGGAGTCAAGTCATGAATACCGAATGGCTCTTCGGTTACAATCCTCGCATCATCAGCAGGATTGTCAATGATAGTAGGAGTGATGAAATATCCATTCGTCTTCTCCACTTTACCACCACACGCAACATTCCACTTCTCCTTCTCGATTTCGGAGAAGAATCCTTTCACGCGCTCGTATTGCATGGAATTCTGGATGGGTCCGCAGAATGTGTCTGGAGCAAAGCCATCACCGACTTGAAGGGTCTTTGCATGGCGAATCAGGGCTTCAAGAAATGGGCGGTAGATTGACTTGTGAATGTAGATTCGCTTGATGCATAGGCATATCTGACCAGAATTGAGGAAAGCGAAGGTAGCAACCTGCATTTGTAAGAAAGTAATTTAATAGGGGTTTAGTCTTACCTGAGGAGCAACTTTCTCAATGTTCACATCAGCGCAAATAATTGCAGCGTCGTTGCCTCCACTAACACTATTTCAGTACCTGAGGCCAAGTCATGACTAAGTATAACAAGGTACATACAGTTCCAAAGTCACACGTTTCAGTGTCTTAGCCACGCTCGCTGCAACTAGCTTGCCGGTCTGGGTGGATCCTGTGAATGAGATCTTATTTATACCTGGATGAGATGTGATCCAGGGGCCAAGATTATCGTCACCAGACAGAGACTGGACGACGCCAGGAGGAAAGAAGTTTTGAGCTAGCTCAACCAGCTTCAAATCACCGTATGGCGTGAAGGGCCTGAATAGATCAGCCTGGCAACTGGGACAATGGTTGACATACTTACGATGGCTTGATGATGATTACGTTTCCAGTCAGGACAACTGGAGCTCTGATACATAGTATTAGCATTGTTCTTTCGCAAGCCCTCTGATTGAACTTCGCTTACATCTTCATCATCGCTAAGAGAATCGGAAAGTTCCAAGGCACAATGCCTGCTACAACTCCAAGTGGTGTGAATCTAGTAGTAATTTTCCTGTCCTCACTATCTTCAATGACCTCTTCAGGCAGAGTCAAGTTTGCGGTAGAACGACCGATTGAAACAGAGTCACTGTGTTCACGAACAGCTTGAAATGTCTTCTTGGTCAGCCCAAACTATTTAAACCTCCTCGCCACATTATTGAGGCTTACAGGCTTGCCCTGTTCGATCGTCAAAAGCTTGGTGAATTCATCCTTCTTCGCTTCAAGTGCATCGATAAACTCGAGAAGAGTCTTCTTCCGCAGTTCCCAAGAGACTTTCGACCAGGACTTGAATGCTACACGCGCAGCTGCGACGGCTGTGTCTAGGTCTTCTTCGGTTGCGACAGGGACGTCAGGGAGGTTTTTGAGATTGGCAGGGTTGATTCCGTGGCGGTGTTGTTTCGTATCGACGAGCTCGCCATTAATACAGTGCTTGAAAGTCGTGAAGTCCATGATGGGAGTAGTACCGAGCTGCATTGCGACCAAATGATCTCAGAAAAATCTAGTGCTGGTTTCGAAGACAACTTTTGGTTAACCTGAGTCGGTAGAGAAATGAGAATGGATGGGAGACAGTACAAAGTTTGAGGGCACCCCGTCGAAGGAACAGTGTCCCTTTAAGGTACTATCAGCAGCTATTTGACCAAGTATGACAGCCCCTCATTGCAATTGAACGTCCATCATATCAATGATTTGTAGCACATGCATCAATATTGTACAGTGAATTCTGCAAGACAAAGGACTAGCTTCTGCAATGTTCCCTGGTGATTGGAACCGTTTCCATAGTCTCACCCTCATCGTACAGCAGCAAAGTCGTGTTACCATTTGGTGCTTATACATGAGCTTGATTGGTCGGTTGCTCATCAGCAAGTTCGTGTCATCTGCCTGTATACGGTTAAAGGTCCGAGTCATATCTCACATAAGATCAAATTTGCTGAGCTGACATGAAACTACACACCTACTACGTGGGCTGAGGTGGAGCTAAGAAACGTGTGTTCCAGCGAAGTCAAGACTCTTGAGGTTTCTGACGATGTGCAGGAACGGCACCGTCGCTTTTTCAGGATGACTTGCTTGCGGCTAATGCTATTGAGGGCACAAACAAGCAGTTTGGAAGGATAAGTTTCAATCTTCAATCGTAAGCATTTCAAAAGAATGAAGTAGCAGTTCAAACGTAATTGCTTTGGCACTGACCAAGCAAAAGGCCGAGTCTGACGGCACATTGAGAACCGTAGCAAATTTCATGTAGAACTGAGTAACGCTTCCCCTGCTCGGCTTTGTACCAATGGTTTTGATAAGTAGGAAGCAAATGCAGAGTATCAAATGTTGAGATCATATTATGTACAACTCAAATCTTTTACCATCATATCGACATCAAATAACTTATTACGTTATATACTTGGACTTTTTGGGTCCATGGCCGCGCACGTATCATCATGCCTTCTCCCATCATCAGGACCTACTGAGTTGGTAAGGCGGTTGGCGGATCAGTCTTCATTTCTGAATCTACCGGCTTCGGCGCAGGAACGAGCATCTTCTTCTCCTCTCCCATCACCACTAGACATATCAGCCTCATTTTCCTTCCACGGATAATTCAACTTACATCTTTGGTATAATACATAACTCGTAACAATAGCAATTGGCAATGCTACAATCGCCGTTGTGACCTTCCTCGCAACGCCCTTGTAATTCTTTGGTAACTGCTGACTGCTGGCTGTATTTGGTCGTGCTCCAGCCCTTGTCGTTATTTTCGACACAATGGCAGAGTTCAGCTCCGATATAGGGACGTATGATTTGGTTGTGGGTTTGGCTGATGGAAGCGGAGCAGGGGTCGATTTTACAGGTGAATGTGGTGGATTTGCTGAGGATGCCGGAGGAAGGACTGGCTTTTGCTCCTGTGGTACTGGATCGTATTCTGCTGCTGTAACAGGTTCTGGCTTCGATATATCCGCAGGCTTCTTCAGAGCAATCTCTTGTCCTAACCTTTCTGACTTTCGTGCTGATTCGGGTGCCGATGCTATCGTAGATTTCCCAGTGACAACTATCTTATTTGCAAATCCGTGTGGTGGAGAGAACTTCTTCCCTTCCATATCCTTCACTTCTTCCAATATTTTCGAAGTCGTAGGAGTCGGAGGCGTGGCTTTCGTAGGGGCTGGTTTCTCAGTGGCCGTTGCGACGGGCTTGATTGAAGCTACAGTAGCTTTGGGAGCTAATTTCGAGGTCGCAGAAGCTACTGCTGTTTTCGAAGCTGTCTTCTTCGTCGCTGATGTCTTCGCAGGCGTATTTGGAGCGCTTTTGATGGTCTTGTTTACGATACTAGTGGATTTGGCCCTGGTAGTCGCATTTTTTAGACCCTCTGGCACTTCCACCTCGACGGGATCAGAGATGACCTTCTTTGGCCTCCCCCTCTTCTTTGCGACTTCAGAAGACATTATAACCGCTGAAATGGCGTTGCGAATTGCTTTTTTAAGCTGCGAGGCCAAGAGACGTAATGTCGAAGATTGGGAAACTTTTTGTGATTCCACGCGTTGCGCCTCGGTTATTCTGTTGATGCGTTTTGCCGATCAACTCCTTTATTTGGTTCCCCAATTCTACTTCGCAGACAAAATAATGAGTGGATGAGGCTTTGGATTTCTGAAACCTGTTCCAGTGAGTTGAGAGATGCTGAAGAGACTTCTCTGACAGAAGAAGGCTCTCTCGCTCATGTTCTCCTCACTTGTGGGGTAAGAATCTTTGCATGAATTTTAGGAAATTGACGCGAATCCCTGTGTAAATCCTCGAACCTTCAACGCGTCAACAGACAAGGCTTGTTTCGTGTATTGGGGGTGGACAAGGAGTCTTTCATACACACAATCTTGGTATGTAGTCTGTTGTAAATACTTTCAGTGTATGCTAGTTCTATGAGCTCTGCAGCCCATGTCTACTCCTGCCGAAGGAAGAGTCTTCCTGACAAGCCAGAGTTTCCTACAGAAGTTATGGATCCTTCCAAATGCCGTTTATTCATTGCACCTTGTATCAATTTATACTTGATTTTGCACGACACCTCAAGTGTCCGTGGCAAATGCTGCAGCCAATGGACAAAAGAGTACTTCACGTATTGGCCTTGACAGTCGATAGGGTGGCTGTCAGAACTGCTGCAAGCTGCGAGCAAGTGTTCTATACAATATCTGTATTCTTCACAAGCAACGCGAAACTCTCTCCCGGTGGTATCTTCTGCATGTATTGCCATCCCAAATTATCTGAACACATATCCAAACTCCATCAATACACGGTACTCCATATATAAGCACAAATCCTGCTACCCTCCACCATCTCTAGGCTATCGCGAAGACTGCGATGGGTACCCATGATCCTTACTCTGCGAAGATGACCACTGTCTGGAAGATCTTTGAGAGCTTTCATTTGCTGTTGTGCTTGGGGGTGGGAACATTCACTGATTCCCATGTATCGACCGGCTCGGTGATGTGATCTGTGGAGCACCGAAGCCTATGCTATCTTGCGCTTCTTCTAGGCTTTCAACAAGCTCACACAAATTGTCTCGCCCATCGTAATTTTCTACGAGGCTTCCCAGAAGCATCTTGTATATGTCACCACTTGCTTGTTCGTAATCGATCACGTCTCTGGTTGAGCCAGTCAGCATGATCGACATTCACGTTGCATGCTCCAAAGAACGACTCACAGGTGTCAGAGACTCGGGTACAATGAATCAGTATCAATCCTTCATCACCTTTTATCCAACGTCAGCCACGTTCCTGTTCCGCTTCACAAGCTTGCCACGGATTAGCACTACTCACGTCACTCCCCTGATATTTATCTTTGAGCTGCGGAAATCTTTGCACCAAGAAAGGCTTGAGCTTCTTGGCCCAGCTGAGCTCATATATCGGAAACGACTCCTGTCTGACTTCTGCTTCCTCGGTTTCGTCTTCTAAGGCTCGAGATTTTCCGTTCGTCACGGTTCGTCCTATTGTGGCCATACTCTTGATCGACTCCATGGTGCTTTCCTGACGTACCAGGACGGGATCCGGCGGAGCAGATGTAGCCACTATGAGCGAATGTTGCCCGGCTTTCCCTGTACTCGGGCGTTCACGATGTTGAATATGCGTATTGTGTTCTTGAGACGGAATCCGAGAACCCTTTTGAAAGAGGCTGATAGAAAAGTGGCGGGCCCATGATTTATAGTGAAAGGCTACTCACGAGGTATCGACAGCCTCAAGTTTTTAAACCTGATGCCTCCAGGATGCCCGCACTATGGCGTGCAGCGCTTAGCCAATGAGTATTCCCTCGGATAGGAACAGCCAATAGCACCTAATAGCCTTAGCCCAGCATAGCCCGAAGATTTCGGTGACCACTTTCGGGTCTTTCAATCTCTTAAATTAAGCCTCTCTAGGTACAGGAAGATGCTGTCCCAATGCCGGTGGGCCAGAGCTTCAAGAAGCCGGTAGCGCTTTGATAAATGCCCCTCAAACGGACTACGGAGCTGATCAGATAACAACAACGTAACAATAAATTTTATTAAAAGCCTCAATTTTGAACATGTCAATTCTAGTCGAGGATCCGGATAACAAGTGCTCATTGATTAGCGTTGACAAAGTGCATTTTCTTCAGCCCTCAAACGGCTTAAGCGAGAATGACTTTGAATTCGAAGTGTTTTGTAGAGAAGAAATGGCGTGGCTGAAGGACAGCATTCCCATTGTCGTTTCCAATGTGATTCTGAAATATACTATAGTTGTGTCGATGAGTCCTCAGCAGTGTGGATCTATACTTCGTGCTTCGCTCTTGATCTGTGTCGTTGATCACATAGAAGTTGTACTGCTGGAGATATTCTTTCATCCACATATACTAAATCTGCCTTGTACTTGAGGAAATTCAAAAATGCGGCTGCAACAGGCGATAAGAGAGCTATAAATTTACCTTGGGAAATTCTCAAAATTCGCTCATTTGTGCCTGTCGAACTTGAGAGACTGCGCGTAGCGAGCATTTCATATGTCCAGTCACATGAGAGCAAACAGCAGATTGTGGAAGTTTACGTTAATTGTATCTCTCGTCGTTTGTCCAACTTGGTTTTATCCCCATACTCCGTTCCATGTCTACCCTTAGCATCCCCAACAAAGCATCAGAACACCATGCAAAGGAGCTTCTTTCATCAGATTTCCTGAATTGCACACTCAAGACTCTCTGCAAAGATTCCTACACCCATATTGAAAGTCGTGCTCTGCCTTAAGCGCCCCTTCACAGTCCAACTGCGCTGCGAACTCAGCAGGACTCATAACACAGAAGTCTCGCCTCAATAATTCACACTCTCTTTCCTCGGAGATTTTGCCCTTAAGTCTCAAAATAACGATGCGCAAAATGTAGAGGTGCTGAAGGGTAAGGTCGATGCGTTGAAAGTCCACACTCCCGTCCTTCTCCGCCAGTGCTGCCAGAAATGTCGTGATATCGTCGGATGGGAGGATTTGTATCTTCCGAAGCTGATCTCCAAGCCCAAACGTTGATATAAGCGTCTTGAGTATCGTGTTGTAATCGTCGTCGCTCCCTGGCTCGAATGCCAATTGTTGCACATATTGAAAATCGACCATCCAACTCAACGCAAATTTGCAGATGCTATTCATCGAATTGAAGAGCAAAAGATCTTTCTTAGCGTTGTATGGAAATGCTTCTTGCGCTCCGAATGGCCATCCATTTCCAAATCGTAAAGGGTGGGATCGTAGAGCTACTTTTCGAGAGGAGTGGCAAGCGTGGAAGATGGCAGGAAGTTTGCGCTTGATACTGAAGAATTGTTGCGTCTCGTAGTCGAAACTTTCAGATCTCGCTTCTTGGGGTAGTCCAATTCGAATGACTGTGCCTAGGATATCGATCATTTCCCATACGTAGAGTTGGAGCTCGTATGGAAGCTTTGGGAAGAAGACAAAGCTTGCATGCGCCATTTTGCTCGGGAATTAATATGAAAAGACAGCAGTTCATGAATAGCCGGTCACAAGATGTAGTTAATTATACAGTTGAAGTTGATGGGTAGAATTGATGATGGTATCTATTGAATGAAAGCCCGTCATTGTAGCCAGTGCCAAATCACATTCAAGACAAGAGTAATAAATTTGCACCTGCCAGTTATGGAACGCCCGGACGACGTAACGATATAATTGGTCGCAGCAAGGATGCTCTGCTAGCCTCCGACTTTTAGCTATTGAAATATATATTTTCTATATAGTTTGGTCAGATATGGAAGCCCCAACCACTGCCTCCTGCCTTATGCCCGAACGCAATCTATCAGGCATAGCCTCTTTCCCAGTGGACTTGGCACGATACAATTTGAATATAACGCCAACTGTCAATGGCGAGAACCACCTTTTCCCCTTCTTCCTCCGATCTGCGTTCCATAAATGCTCAATGGCCCACTTTTATTCTGTTTACATTGAAACACTAACAAGCGAGAACTCCCTTGGCAGCTGGGGAGGTCGACATCAGATCATGCCGCGACTCTGCAGATGGACACGGAAACGATTTTCCATGGATCTAACTCTCTTGACTACTTGATACGCTATCCATCCTGCCACTCCGAACCTACACCTCCAGATGTTATGACGTGATCGAAACAAGCGGGACCAAACACACAAAAGCCTTTCTCTCCAGCAGCAACCACTCAACCCCGGGGTAGTCTTCCAGCCATTCAAAGTCGAAGCTCACATTAGTCTTCGAAAAT
The DNA here is from genome assembly GCA_900074905.1 of Rhynchosporium agropyri. Taxonomy (NCBI): domain Eukaryota; kingdom Fungi; phylum Ascomycota; class Leotiomycetes; order Helotiales; family Ploettnerulaceae; genus Rhynchosporium; species Rhynchosporium agropyri. Next base: position 78,836 of record FJUX01000134.1, on the reverse strand, counting down.
GAGAGAACGGAGTTTGGAGAATGTCTCAGAAATCATTCGTGAGCACAAATCCACGCACATATCCGCCGGCCAGTTTCCAGCCCAGTACGAACCTTACCATGCCGAGTGTGGGCCTACGAGAGAAGTTCATTTCAGCCCTCTCACGCTATTTTGGATATTTTGAGATCATGACCACTCTTGGGGTTGTGCATGAAGGGCTTAGTTACCTAATGCTGGGACCCGAGGCAAACACTACCGGAACCTCAAGGCACCAAAAACGCTACAGGAGTGCGCGCCCATGACCATCCGATAATCTCAGCGCACTTATCTTCGTCTTTGCTCATCAGCTTCGTGCTTGAACATGAGACGTAGATTTAATCATGCTCGTATTCCTGGCTATGATGACACAATGTTCACGCACCAAACCGTCCACGAATTGATCTCTTTCCTTGCATCTATTTTTGTTCTTGGGAAATTCGTCGATGCAAGTGTGAAGAATCCGAAGATATTACTGCGCTGAGACCCGCTATCGCTGTCCAGGCATACGTGTGCAACGTACTGGACAGTCTCTTGCGGACTGGCTGCTATACTACAGTAGAAGCAAAAAGCTTGATACTTAAGGTAGATTAGCACAGATCGCTCTTTACCAGATGAGCTTTATCAATAAAGATAGGTCTAATTTTCCCTTTATTAGCACCAGTCTGGTTATTTGTTTGAACAGGAACCGTGGCTAAGTATTTCTGTCACAATTGATATTGCAGATGACTGAAACAGGGGAACTTTGCTGAGACGATTGCAAGATTTGAGGATGCATTGTATTCTATTCCGGTGCTGTGAGGTCGGCGCACCCAAAAACACCACAAGAACTGCGGCATATCTAGTCTCACAATGATTAATAAATGAATTTCAGGATGCACGAATAGCCAAGAACAGACTCACGTCGCAATCGCGGCGAAAAATATCTCACCCTTTGCGTTTGTCAACAGCCCAATCGAGGCCGCGAATATAACAGTAAAGACTCCTAGTCGTCTCTCCATTCATCTCGCTGGGATAAAATACAAGGATTAGATAGCATCTAGCAAAAGAAGTGCCGAGATCAGCATGCTTAGTGTAGCAACTATCCTGACAACTCTTTTTGCCGTCAAATAACACATTGGATCCCAGGACTTGGGCATGTCTTCGTTGGGGACCTTGAGAAGGTGTCCGAAGTAATTCTCAATAAATACAGAGAGACGATCGGCTTCCATCCTCGGTCTTCAACCCCATGAGATCGTTCTTGAAGTCCACCAAATGAAATTCACCATATTAAATAGCATTCGCTGTCGAAACCAGCTGATAAACGCCTTTTCGGGTTTCTCACTAGGTCGACTAAGTGCCAGTACTTGACTCCTTCGAATCACCGCCTCTTCTATAAGCAAGTCAGTCGGGTCAGACATATAATTAGAACAGAAGACAAGCATGCCGTGGTCTTTCATAACTACCCCGATGCGTCGAACAAGTCGCATCTTGGCTACCTGTCTTTTGCTACCTGCATCTGCTTGATATTCGAAGCTTTCCTACACTCTCGCTGCGTCATCTACAGAATTCTGCTCTTCTATGTTCTCACTCGGGTCCTGGACAAACTCATGATCGGCAGTGTCCAGAGTCGCTAGCTGTTGTTCAAGATACTGGAGTTCGGCTTGGAGATAGAGAAGGTTGCGAGCTCCGGTCGTACCACACCGACGATATACCGATAATGTTCTTTCATCGCTTGCTATAAAGTCAGAACACCCCGCAAAACCTTCCTGATTGTCGATGAACTGTTCAGCTTTCTTGATATCGGCTTTTGGACTTGATATGATGGAGGCTTGGGGAGGACTGAGAGAATGGGGAAGTCGAATCGTCGTGATGGCAAATGGCAATGGTTGGTAGGCTCATATACAAAGGGATGTTTTGGTCGTGCAGCTGGACATCAGTAACTATTAGGCTGACAGCGAACAACGCATCATATTTACTAATCACAGCTTCATCAAGAGAGCGATTGCTGGAGGGTATACACATCAACGATAGCCTAGATTTATGGAGATTTGTGGAAGTAGACAAGTCTACGGTATACATATGGACAAGCTGAGCGGCCGGGACACTCGAACACTGGTAGCCAGTTTGACGAAGTTATACAACACTCATTGAGATTCCTGTTCGCTAAACCGAGCTAGTCATTTCCAATCACTCTAGTGTAGAAAGATGCCTTTGTTTCTCGAAAACATCAATGCCAGCAGTAAAACAACGCTGTCTACCAACTTCTACCTACAGTACCATAACCCAAGGCACGAGCAGGGAGGGCTATGTCAGGTCAAGTGCGCCTCGGGGCGTCTCGGGGAGAAGAAAATGATTCGTTTCTAGTAATTCAGACAACCCAAACGCGTCAAAAGAATTCTAGGATCCCAGTTCGAGTTTGCTCGGTTGTTTTATTTTCACCCTGCGGGCGGCCCCCAATCAATCGAAAGCGACCTCCAAGTCTACTTGCTACACTCCCAACTTCCCTCTGATGAAAAGAAAGTATCCATCGACGCACTTCCTGATACCCTCCCTCATCCCACCCGTCCTCATCCATAAACAGGCCCAGGGGTCTGTTCAACATGGATAGGGCGAGGGCGGTAAGTAGCGCAAGGTATCTCGACCAATATAGACCAAGCCGAACAGGGTAAAGATACAGTAACCGTTTCTCCCTTTCACGCCTCTTTCTTGGGGTACCGTAGTGCCTCCCTCCACCGACCAATTGTTTATCCACATTCCAGACCTGACCTGAGAGGCGGAGTTTCGCTAGGTAGGTAGATAGGTAGGTAAAAAGGCCGACCTTGAATGGAAATTACTCAATCGTTTTTGTGATTGCTCACCGAGGTGGCTATCGAATCCTCGGCCTTTTCCACTCACGGATTATCTTACCTTCGGGCCTCGAGATCTCGAATAAAGCTCCGAGATAATAAAAGGAAGAACGTCATCAAACCCTACCGTCCTTTACCGCTACAGACTTCTCGCAGCAGATTTTCAGTCATCTCGAGCCACGTCATAAGAAGCAGTGTCTATTTCACCAGCCAATTCGGACGGCAAATCGGACTCTGGAAAGCTGATGGGAAGAAATGTAGATGTAGTATTTCAACTCCGCTATGCACTCTTGCCTGCGATCGAAAAACGCCCGTCATATCTCATGCTCTGCGAGCTCTCCAAATCAAAAGCAGAATCAAAAAGATGTAACCATAAACCATCTCATGCTCATGCTGTCTGTGACCTATGCTCCATGTTTCAAACCCAGTCCCTTCCGAATCCCAAATGCCCGAACGCCAATATTCCCTGAATGGCTATGACTTCTCTATTCACAACCCTAGGACTGCCAACTACTCCCGCTCCCTCGCTAATGCTCTCTGCACACGCGCCCACCCTATGCTTGCGCTAAATTACAAGAATTATATGTGACAAAGGAAAACGTGAGAGTATATGAATATGAATATGCGTATGCTCATATGTATGTATGCATATGCGTAAATGAATGCATGCGTACTTCCGATCTCGAACCTCCGGTTATCAATCATCCTCATCGTGGCATCTATGCCTCGTCCTTTGGTAGCAGTCCATGGAAAAGCCTCTTATATCTCAATTCAGGGCTACTGGGCTGCGGTACCGCCTTCCTTTCCGGCCCCTTCTTCGCTACCCCAAGCGGCGAAACCATAAGATTTGCTCTCGACGATAGCGGTGAAGTAGCAAGCACGTGATCCGTATTCGCAGTGATCGGCTGACTGGCCGAGAAGAAATCGACCTCATCAGCAGCATCGCCTCTATCGCTACGATTCTGGTTTTGGTTCTGGATCCTGAAGTACAGTCCGAACCCAGGCATCGTGTCATCTGTCACATCAGGCTCAGGACTACTCTCATCGGTGTGCGAATCGATATCTGCATCCGAGCTCGGAGGAGAATGTGATGTCTCGCCCGCCGATGAGATATCGGGAAATGGCATGCGGAGCTCGAGCATTTTGTTGATGGGTTGGAAAATAAATGGTGTTGGTAGAGGTGTTCCATGGGCCGTTCGTGGCATGGGTGTTGTTAGAGGTGGAAGATATCGTCTCGTTACGCTCCAATGACTAGATGCGGTCCGCAATGGAGGTCTGGACATACTGGTCCTGGTCTTGGCGTCTTCATCTTCTACGTCGTCGTTCGTCATGCCGAGGGCTTGTGCACCACTACCGCTATCTCCTCTCTTCCGTCCAATGTGCCTCGCAGAATGCCTAACACTCCCAGTAGTCATGCGTCTAAGATCGACCTGACTTGGGCTGAACACTACTCTAGCTCGTAATTTTTGCACAGCAGCATCCAGTTCCAACTCGATTGCACAATGATTCCGTATCCTGCTCAACTTAGGCCAGGTAGCTCGCTCACCACAGAGACAAGCCTGGACCATGAATTCCGCTGTTGGGTTCTTAAGCATCCTGGGAAAGTCCTTGTATTCAATCTCTGGCAAGATCGTGATATCACCCGAGTACTTCTGGCTTAGCACTGATCTGGCTTTGGAAACTAGGTTGGGGAATATGCCGAGCTCGGCAAGGACTTGCATTCGATGAAGAGCTTCGTCTTTTGCTAGATTCGTTAAAGTGTATACCCAGCCGGGTCCAGCATCGTCTTCCGAGTTGGCGTTCTTGGTGATGGATATGTCGTCCTTGACCAAGAATGGAACGACGTGCGGATTGACTTGAGATACGATGAAGTGGTTGACGTTGAACATTTCTGCCAATCGAGTCATTGGAAGATCATTGTCAACACTCCCATCAATCCATTTCTGTGGTGTCGGATTCCAAGGACTGTTTTCGCCTGTGATGGGGTTCTTAACAAGTAATTGAGCCGCTGAGAAGAGAACAGGTACTGAGCAAGATGCTGCAACCGCCGACCAAATCATGACGTTGGGTGAGGTGACATAGTTGAGCAGTCTAGGAAGTTCATAGACGGAAGCCGACGAAACACAGATATTGAGTATCCTTCGCGTACGGTTGTATGCTTCCTGGAAGGTCAAATCGCCCAGAAGCTCCTGCATAACTCTCATCAAGTGCTTGATGTCGATCCAAGCTCCCTGAGTCAATAGCCTCCTCACTCTCTCTAGGATACCATCTTCATTTCCATCCTCCTCGAAAACAGCCAAATCTCCATGCGGAAAGGCTTTCAACACTTCCGGAATCTCCTCGTCTATCCTGGTACAAAGGACGGCGCAAACGATACTCCCGGCAGATGCCCCTGAGATGATGCGTGGCAAAAGTTTGGCCTCAAACAGGGCTTTCAGAACCCCGACATGGTTCATGCCGAATGTAGCACCTCCACTGAGCAAAAGGGCACTCCTCCCAAACGCCTGCCGAGCATGAACCACTTCTTCCAGAATATCCTTAGTCTCCAGGCCGTCCGGAAGAGCGATCTTGCTCTTCTCAACCAGTGACCGTATCGTATCAAGCGTAGAGTCGATGTACCGCTCAATCAAATCCTTCGTACCGATGTGCGAATGCTTATAAAGTTTAATATTGCCCATCCCTCCCAGATCCCTCGCCAGTGCTGTCCGCACAAGATGTAGCATAGCCTTAACATCGCAATTGATCCTCGCCTCGTCCAACTGCTTCAATCTCGACTCGATCAGTCCAGCGTCGAAATCTGCTGACGTCGAGTCCGCTTTCCAGGCCTCGTTGTCGTCAAGCACATCCAACTCCTTGGCGGCCACTTTCCACTGCTCCATAGTCTCCGCATTCTTCATCCGCAACCCCAGAATCTGCGCCCTCTCCTCTCTCTTCGCCCTTGCCAATCTCTCTTCCTCCGTCAAGCCATCTCGCCGACCGAGAACGGTGTTGTTGACCAGATCCGCACTACCCTTCAATATCCTCGCCGCGGGCCCCAAGATCCCCCATCGCGCGCCTGGAAGCGATTTGCGCCTCGCAGACCCGGGATCTGCATTGCAGAGGAAGCCTCTTACGGGCGCAGAGGAGGGAAGCTGTTTCTGAGGCGAGCCGTTGTTGTAGCAGAGTGGACTGGGCCTCTGCAGGTATTCTAGCAGCACCATCTCGAGTCTTGTTGTAGTGGTGCCATTAGCGTGCGTCGGCCGGATCGTAGTGTGCGAAGTAGGTATCTTTAGGTGGAAGCGGAACTGGGACTCTTCTGCGGGAGGGGGAGAGGGAGAGGGAGAGAAGTGTCTTTAAAGAAGTGTCGGCGGGTGTTGTTTGGATTTAGTTGTTGTTACGGTACTTGGTATTTGTATTAGTGCTGAGCAGAAGCCACACCGTGAAGTGCATCAAAGCAAATGCAAGTGCCGGTGATATGCACCGCAACCGCACTGCGCTGCGCTGCACTTTAATGGTAGGTAGGTGGGTGGTGCGGAAATTGGTCCGTGAGAGGGTGTCACGAGCTCAATATCGAGAGTTTGAGAGTTTGAGAGTTTGAGAGGTCGAGCCAACTCCGTCGTCATCCATGATCAAATGAAAAGCCTAATCAATGCCACCGTGAGTCAAGTTCTCTCAATCTTACTTATACCTCCAAGCATTATACTTATAACAAGTGACGAAAACTCAAACATATCGCATTACAAGTAGCCATCCACATACCCACATACGACTAATCTAGGACTGCGCTTCTCCGGATGATCTCCTCTCCCCCACACACAAGATATCAATATCCCACGCCTGTTGCTTATTGCGGGAAAGCGAGGAATGGAAGGCGGCTTCCCCATGGGCACGAAGTCTGCTCTTCTCAGCTGACACTTAGACATTTGGTCTTGTGGGAACGAGAGGAGGACTAAGAACGAGTGGACGTGGACTTGGTCTTGGACTTGAAGATGAGCTGAATCGCCATGACCGCCTACAGTACAGTACAGCGCTTGTCTTTCGATGATGAGATAAGATAAAGCTTACTAATTACTGGCTTCACCGCAAGATTTTGAATGGGTCAGAGTCTTACTTGGGTACTATCACATCCACAAGACGTCTTTCTAGAAGGCTTGTCGGGTCTAGCAGGTCAACAGCGGACCGGACCACCTCACCGCGTATCATTTCATGACTTCCTCTCTTCTTCTTCCTTCCTTGCTCGGAACAACTATGAGAGTCAAGTCATCAATCAAGCCAAGCCGGATCAACAATCACAAGCATTCAGCCCCATCCCATCCCATCCATTCATTCCTCCTCCCACTTTTCCAGGAAGGTAAGGTAGGTATGTATCACGAGGCTGAGAATCACCCCCTACAATACAATACAATACAATACAATACAATACAATACAATACAATACCAACACTATACAATACAATCCCATGGCCCAAGCATAAGCACAAGCACATGCCGTGACGAACGCCACACCACCCACCCTATCCTTCCACTCAAGAAAAGTGCGTAGGTAAGTAAGTGACACGCCGTCTGCTGAGCATACCTACCCCACTCTCCCACCCACCCACCTACCTACCTACCTACCTACCTAGAAATTCATGTCGTGCAACGCACGATCGCGACGTGTAACCACACCCATCGGAAGGGACATGCCTAAAGTTTGACGCCTTTGTTTCGCTGGGCCCTGCATGTGAAAGTCGGTAGGCGAGCCAGTTATGCATGTTGGATTGGACTGGATTGGATCGCGTAGTGAGCGTGAGGTAGTGATGTATGTTGCGAGGGTGTGTGTGTGCGAGGTAGTGGTGATGGTGTTGACTGACTGTGGATTCACATGCTGAGAATTGACAATTCGACGACTAGGTAAATTGGAAGGGGGGTGGTGATAAGCTCGTACCAGTGCACACACCTTCACGATGCAGGTATGGGTGAGAGTGAGAGGGAAACCTGATTTATACACGCTCTTCTCGTTCCTTCTAGTATGGGACTATCTCCTCGAACCTGCACTGAACAGATAAGCAGGAAAGAGCAGACTGAGATAAACCGTAACAAAAAAACAAATGGGTATACGCTTGATACGCAAAACGCCGAGTTCCTCATCGATCGAGGCTTGATACGTCCAACGCCGAGTTCGTATGTCATCCCCTCCCATCTCATCCCGACACCCTTTCCAGATACAAAGTCGCACAGCACAGTTAAAACCTTCCAAGCACATGTAATGTCTCACCCCTTCCTCCAACCTGCGAGCTTCCAACTCTTCAACCTCCAACATACAGTCTCTGGTGACCACGCTCCCACATTCCAGGTTCTAATAGAACTTCCCATCCGGCCCCTGAACACCCTCACTAGCCGCCAGATTACACTGTCTAAACAGTCTCTGCTCTTGCGGACTAAACGCTCCAACAACCGAATGCAACACCCCCCGATTATTGAAAAGCACACAATCGCCTTCTTCCCAGTCATGCGGATAAACATGTTTCGGCTCGATACCCGGTCTCTGCAACCTATGCACCAATTCCCTCACCTCTTTCAAATCGCTCATGATCTCTCCATTCGGCAGATGAATAGCTTTGACAGCACTAGGATGGATTTGCAGTGCTAGTTTGCCGGTGACAGGGTTCTTCCAGCACATGGGTAAGATCTTGATCTTACCCTCTTCGATAGTAGGGAGTTCTGAAAGCGAAAGCTCGCTGCCCTCGGATACTAATCCTAAGCCGTCAGAACGGGATTTCGCTGGTGACATCCAGATGTATGGATGGGGCGCATATTCAACTGTTGCAGTCCGCACGAATTCTTTGTCGGTTTCGCTCAAGATATTATACATGTTTTGTCCGGAGACGAAAGCGGTTGTTCCGAGAGGGACGTCCATTTCTTGTCCTGTGCCATCGTCGTAGCGAAGGGTTTGGCGGCGACCGGCGGGCACTTTGATGGCGATTAGAGATGTGACTTCAGGTGGGTTGAGAGAGTAAAGCGCTGCGTCGATGTGCCAGCGGTAGAAACGTGTGAAATCCAAGTCTTCCTCCTGAGGGATGGGGACCTTATGAAACGTTTTGTGGTGAGGATGGACGAGCTTAATGTTCTCTAAGCCCTCGTACTCGGAAAAGAAACCGTTGCCGATGACTTGGACTTGGGGCTGGCGAGGGACGGTTTTGAGATCTGGATGCAGGATTGAGCGTTTAGCGTCGAGAGTTTTCCCGTGGCCGTAACTTTCTGAGGCGGGATCGAAACGTTTGGTTAGCTCGTATTGAGCCTTTGCTGTGAGGGTGGATTGGTTTTTGAGAACTACGACGTGGGAGGTGTAGAGTGCCCCTCGAATGGTTTGAAAGTCTTCTTCTGAGAGATTCCCGAGGTCGGCATTGTAGATTTCAACACCAAAGTCAACTGATGAGGTTGGATTGGGCTCCTGGATAGGACGGATCTCAAGAGTTTTGACTGCCATTGCGAGGACTTGGTTTGATTTTGAGACTGGCACGTAGAGAATGAGTTGGACTTTTTGAATGTTTGACAAGGTCAGAATGATGAAGAATGTCTCTTTGTCTTTATATCTTGTCGGTGGCGGCTGACACCGAGCCTCACGATACGTATCCACAGATAATGAATACTTCGTGACTCAGCGATTAGTTAACTGCGCGAAATCGTAGCCTATGGAATATATTTGTCAAGGTGTCGCCACTGGCCCAATAAGCATTAAAGGGTGTTAGAGGGGAGATCCAGAGTTTGATCGTCAGAGCCCGCTCATCGGAAGCCGCCGAAGCGGGATTTGATAACATATCATGCCAAAAATGTCATCGAAAGTAATTTTGATTGTCAATGAATGACAAGGAAACTTTTCTTGTCAACATGGAAATCTTCACGTAAAGAGCCGAGACTGAAGATGGGAGAGTTTGCCTTGTGCTTATTGAAGTATTGTCAATGAGCCAATTGGCCTCTCCACTTGGTTAAGCCAGACATGAAAATGAGATACGAAGAGAAACTTGGAGTTGATGTGTTTTAGCAAGAATCCTTTTTCTTCTGAGACGGGGCTTCAAGCCGACCTGGAGAGACTGATAGCAACATGCGAAAGATTTGTATGTCACGTCCACGCAATTGCAAAATGCAGAATGTTGAAGCTACGATGTTGAAGCTCAAGCTCCCGGCAACTGCCACCCCTGTCCACGCTACGAGTACGGACACCTTTCAATCAACGCAGCTCAATGAGGTACGCGGCTGAAGCTCCAAGAACTTTCCCACGACGACTACTCCAACCCAATTGAACATCCAACAATGCGATTCCTACACTCATTAATCCCTTCCATACTGCTGGTCGGTGCCGGCGTAGCAGAGGCTGCTAAAGCTGCGACATGGGGATTTGACGAGGCTGTGATCTCCGTCACTGGGAAGGGTGGTGCCGGCAGCGCATTTAAGGACAAGTAGGTCTCTTTACTTTTTCGAGATTGGAAATCCATTGAGGGTTGATGAATGCGATATGTGCTGATGAGATTGATTAGGCTTTCTGCTAGTACTCTTCTTGCGAAGTCGGTTACGTTGGGTGCTACAGATGCGCTGAAGATAATCTTGTCCGCGACAGAAGATGGAAAGGCGAAGAGACCACACCAGGCTTTCCTCTTGCTCAAAGATCAGGATACAGGATTAGAAGCTACATTCCCACTTTCCATGAAGGAGAATGGAAAGGGCAAAGTAGACTTTGTAGGTCTTCCGACAGAGCATTTATGCTCAAAACATGACAGGCCAATTACTGATTCATTTCCTCACCAGACCCAGAAAGACCTCCCTTTTCAACTCCTAACCTCCACTAAACCTCTCCACGCAACTCTCATCCTCGCATCCTTCGGTACAACCCAGGGATTCAGCAACCACGTCTTCAACCTCGACGTTAAGCTCGACGCCAATGTCCCCCTGCCAAAGTACGATGCACCACTGAGATACGGACAGAAAGAGGAAATCAACCATATATTCAAAGCGGATCCTAAGAGCGGACCTAAGATCATTTCTTTGTTCTTCGTGCTTGCGGTTTTGGCTACTGTGCCTGCTTTGTTTGGAGCTGTAAGTCTTACCCACAGCCTCAAATCCACGTAAAGCTAGTCAGTACTGATTGGCTATGTATAGTGGGCATACCTCGGCGCCAATCTCTCTCACTTGTCTAAAGCAATCGGAGCCGCGCCTGTCTCGCACAGCCTCTTCATTGGTTCCATCTTGTCAATGGAAGGCATCTTCTTCCTTTACTACTACAACTGGAATCTTTTCAAGACCTTGCCTATCGCGGGAGTGGTTAGCTTGGTGGCTTTCTTGAGTGGAAGTAAAGCTTTGTCTGAGGTTCAGAGCCGTCGCCTTGCGGGCGAGAGGTAGAGTAGTGTGACTGTAAGGAAAAAGTGGCTTATCAAAAGTTTGGAGGAGAGGATTGGTAGCGTCAGGGCCTCCATAAAGGTTGAAAAGCGAGGAGTGTATGAATGGGATATGTATGTGTACAATATCAATGTGTGGAATAGAACTGAAATTACTCAAAGGATTCAGGCAACTATAGACATTTTGTCTGTTGGCCCTGGTCCCAATTTTTGTGCAGTAGTGTTGAATTTGTATATTGACCTCGCTTAATTTCAAATGTACTCGTTCGGTTTCGGGAACATCAACAAGACAACACGGGATATCATGCATTCATTAATGCTTGAAAGGAGTAGACTCTGTCGTGACTGTGGTATTTTGCAACCGCATTGCGATCCATGCATCTCCACGTCTTCACCACCATTCCCAACCTCCTCAGAAGCTCCCCTTCCATCCCCTCCGCCGCCCTCTCAACCTTCACAGCACCGTCTCTGCTTCAAAACTTCTAAGTCATCTTTGCATTACTAAAGTCCATCTCCGGATGCTGTTTCTGGAACTGGGCCAGCATATCCAGCTTCTTACTCTCATCACTAGTTGGCAGACCCTGTTCCTTCTGCCTCTGATCAAACATCATCTTCTCCACCATCCCCCTCGTCTCTCCATCCAAATCCCCCAATTTACTATTCTCCGGCTGGATTTTGGTGACGTCGATCTTGGGCGCGGTGGTCACGACGTGTTCCCACCATTGCATCTTATTCACTTTATCGAGGTGTAGTTCGAGGATTTTGGTAGAGCCGGATGGAGAGGTTATCAATGTCCAAGTTGATTCATCGACATGGATTTCGTGGGCGAGATCGCCCTATATCCAATAAAATACTCATGTCAGCTTTCAGTAGAGCTAAAATATGAGGTAATAGTTTGGCAAGGTAGTGGGGGAAGGGAAAGACGTACGCTGACAAGAGGCTCTTGTCCTTTAATCGCAAGCACCAATTTCTTCTTCTTGATCTCAACGTTCAAATCTCTAGCTTTCAAATTCCCGGGGATTTCGACAGAGACATCGAGATCGCCGATGGTTTGAGTCCATTTGTAGGGGAGGGCGTCTTGTTCTTCTTTTTGTTTCGCGGCGGCTGCTGCTTCTTGCTCTTTGGTTGGTTCTGGATTTATTTGTCAATGATGATTCGCAACTTAGACATCAACTAGCAGATGATTGAGTAGGAGTGGTTGGATGGGGAGATAGCTACCTTTGTCGTCTGCCATGGTTGCAGCAGATTGTTGTGAATTTTGGTTGGAGTGGTGGGATGTTGCTGCTCTGAAATCCATGGAACGCGGGGGACGAGACGAGGCTTCGAGATCGCCTCTCTCAATCCCTTAGCGCGTTTTCCCAAAACAACAGCCTCGCCTCATTAAACCCATCAGCTCTCCTTTACATTGACATCGAACCTGATAAAGCCGTCAACTCCTCATCTCGCCCAATTCTAACCGCGACCATGCTCCGCGCAAGCATGTCTTCTAAACCGCCCCCCATCGACCCCTCCGACGACATCTGCCCGGTCTGCAAATCCAACCGCTACCTTAACCCCTCCCTCCAATTTCTCATAAACCCTGAATGCTACCACAAGATGTGTTCCACGTGCGTCGATCGGATATTCACTTCAGGCCCTGCTTCCTGTCCTGTCCCCTACTGCGGAAAGACGCTGCGAAAGAAAGGGTTCCACAAAGCCTTCTTCGCGGATTTGAAGATTGAGCGGGAGGTTGATATTAGGAAACGCGTAGGGGGGGTTTTTAATAGGAGACAAGATGAATTTGAGAGTTTGCGGGATTGGAACAATTATCTCGAGGAAGTTGAGACGTTGATTTTCGATTTGGTGGAAGGGTCAAAGGAGGATAAGAGTAGGGCGGAAGAGAGGTTAAGGAGGTATCGGGAGAGTAATAGGGGCGATATTGAGGATAATCGCAAACAGGGATTAGAAGAGATGGAGATGGAGAGGAGGAGAGAGATAGAGGAGAAGGAACGCGCGAGGGAGAGGAGAGCGAGGATTAAGCGGGAGGAAGAGGATGAGAAGAGGGATGTAGAGAGTGGGAGGAGAGAGGTGTTGGAGAGGTTGGCGACTAGTGATGAGTCTGCCAGGGAGATTACTGAGAGGGCGAAGAGGATTGTGTTGATGAAGGGAGGGAGGAGGAGGGAGGTTGAGAGGAGTGATGTTGAGAGGGGTGGTAATGAGGGTGGCTTGACGTTGAGGGGACTAAAGAAGAAAGAGGCGCCAGTGGTGGAGAAACCGTATGATCCGTTCGGAGGCATCGATCTCACGCCGTCGAGATACGTGCTGCAGGATGATTATGAGAGCGAGTGGTTGGCTAATGTGAAGTTGGATCAGAGGCAGATGGCTGGAGGGTTCAGTTTGCAGGAGTATTATGCCAGGACTATGTTCGAGGCATTTTCTGGCCTGGGAGTCTTCATTGAAGATGAATTCTCTGGAAACGCACTACCAGTTGCACCTTCCCCTGTGGCGACGATGGCTGCTGTTCAGGCCTCCGGTGTGCAGATAAAATTGGAGTCTAAAATGGAGTTGGACGACATTTTTTGAGATGGACTTTGGAGGCGTGACGTTTACTGGATTTAAGGGGATTATAGTTATTTGGGCATGGTCATTGGCGTTACGGGTACATTGGTGCAAGAATGGTACACAGCAAAGGAGTTTGATACCAGCCACCGACTTCTCATCTAGCAGAAAGGTCGCATATAATACCAACCAACATTAAGCATTTTGGCTGCCAAACCATCCCCCTCGATTTCAAACTTATGAAAAAGGAGACTAGTAGACACTCGAGTGATCTCGTAATGCCATGCTATGAATTGACCAGAGAGACAAATGTATACAATAATCTGAAGCTCGATCTCATTTCCCGATCACTGCTGCCACGCTTGCTGCTGAGCTGGTCTAGGAAATACAGGAACGCTCTCTAACCCATCTAATCCACCACCTATTTGTTGCTGATTATGCTGCCATCCCGATCCCGTCGCAGTATTGACAAACTGACTCTGTCTAAACGGATTCGTACTTCCTGTTGGCTGCGGCACTAGTCCTCCACTCGTTTGTGGTCTTTGCGCCGTATTGTTGTTCATTGCAAGATTCTTTGCAAAGGGATTCGTTCCTGTAGCCATCGGACGGAGAGGGGTCGCGGGTTGTTGTTGCTGGATTTGTTGATGTTGCTGTTGGAATTGCTGATCAGGAGGTGGTGAGAATGGTTGATTAGCTGGAGATTTTGACTTGGCGAAGGGGTTGGTGGATTGATGTGTTATTGGAGATGTGCTAGGTGGCGAGACTGGGAATGATGGTCCTGGCATTCCGGTTGGGTTTGCCATTAGGGATTGGCGGAAAGGATTCGTTTGCTGAGCTGCGGTTTGCACAGATCCTAACATTTGCTGTTGTTGCTGTTGCTGGAATTGCGCAGGTGAGTCTTGGGGAATTGAGCCAAGATTTCCGGGTTGAAATGAAGACTGAGAAGAGAATCCTCCAAATCCAGCACCTGTGAAATTTGTTTGTACTTGAGGCAGTTGTTGTCCACCTGCAAATCCCGTGTTGAAGGGCTGCTGCTGGTTTGGCTGACCAAACGGATTTGCACCTGAAAATCCCGTCTGCTGCTGCTGTACGAAGCCATTTTGCTGAAATTGCTGAGGCTGTTGTTGTACTTGATATGACGCACCGTTGTTAAATTGTTGTTGTTGTTGTTGTTGCAAGTCTGCTTGAGTCGCCATCGTCTGCTGATTCTGCTCGATGGATCCAAAGAAGTCAATCAAGTCTGGAGCAGGACCCTTCAGGGCCTGAACTGGCTTCGACACAGCTGGCTGGGCATCAGGGAATGCTTTTCCTGCCGCAGAGCGAGATTCTGAATCGATCTTCGATGGTGCTGCAAAAGCCTTACTAGCACTGTTGATTCGACCTGATTTCGATTCTTGCTCGGCGATATACTGTCTCCTGTTCACTTCGAAATCTGGATCCATGAGATAGTCCTCAAGTTGCTTCCCCAAATTCACTGGAGCATGCTTTAGTTTCGGGACCTCGACCCGGGTTTGATGCTCATATTGTCGGGCAGTGCTGAGATATTGGACTACGAAGTCTGTTTGTTTAGTGAAGTTCTTGTAGATCTCCATTGACCGTTCGGCGTCGGGTCGAGACATCTCGAAAAAGTGACCTTGCTGGCGTTAGAACGTTTCCGAAACATGTCATATGACTATCTTACCCAGAATATTGATCATAGCTTGGTTCATGACATGGAACATAGCTAGCAAATCCAATACTAGCATTCGGAATACTGTGATTGTAATCTCGTTTTCGGGCTCGTTATCCAACACCTACTATATCTTAGTAGAAGCGCTCGTTCTCCGTGTAAAAACTTACATCGCATTTCAAGAGAGATGTGATCTGGTGTTGAACAGCCTCCGTCTCTCGCAGTAGGCCCTTGTCCACGGTCATTTTCTCAAGTCTGTTTTCCGCTCCTCGAACAAAGTCTGTTTTTGTCTCCCGAAATGCCCTCGCTCGTTCACTCAAGTAGTTTGTGTAATG
The DNA here is from genome assembly GCA_900074905.1 of Rhynchosporium agropyri. Classification (NCBI taxonomy): domain Eukaryota; kingdom Fungi; phylum Ascomycota; class Leotiomycetes; order Helotiales; family Ploettnerulaceae; genus Rhynchosporium; species Rhynchosporium agropyri. The sequence continues at coordinate 63,100 of FJUX01000134.1, read as the reverse complement.
CCGAATGTTGCGACCCTGTGTTTGAACTTGCGATTCTGTCAGCACGAAGTTCGCTTTCTAAGAAACTGCCCATTTCCATTCCGGTCCCTCATGATTCCACTTACCATCAGAGAAGCTACTTATAGCCAGCATGGTCCTATGCCGTGCAAGATATCCCAACGTTACATCAGGCGAGCCCTCTCTTATCATCAGATGAACTGTGATTAAGCTCTTGAAAACCACCGTCCATGTTGCGTCTCGCAAGCGGTTCTGCAGCGCGCGGAATACCTCAGCCACTCCTGCTTCCCCGGAGTGCGTCGCGATCAATATGTGCTCGATGTATCTGTTCGGAGAATAGTGTCAGTCAATGTAGACTTGGGGTGGGTTCGTGGCGGAGGGGGCGTACTTCGACTTGGGTGGGGCGGCCTGTTTACATCCAGTCAGTAAAGTGTAAGAGAAACATCTGCATAATTCTTTGAGATATTTTCGAATTCCTACGCACCTTTATCTTTGTTGCCCCCTTCACCGACTTCTCGAACGAGCTCATCTCGAATGCAGGCGCCCAGGAAGGGGCTTGCGACAATCAACAGTCAAAGGCAATGGCTAGCCTTTAGGTATTGCGTTTTCGAGGGATTTGCGGGCAATTGGAATGTATTTTTTCCGTTTCCTTCGTATTTGATCCCATCCAAGTGTCTGGTTTGTCGTCGCGGTAGCTTGTAGGTGAAGTGAATGTTTGTGTTGCAATGCTGCTGCTTCGGGAAGCTCTGTCGCTCCGGCTTGGGGATGTGCAATCGATCTATATCACAGCCTTGCGACGACGGCCCTCAATATAAAGGTATAAACAGTGCTGCACGACGTACAAACGGAGGACATTTAATTGCGGCGAAGTATTACTTTGGTAAAGGATATACGTTCACCTTCGACTCAAGAATATGCCTAATTACAGAGCTCCTAGGTCCGTCCTGGATCTATCGGGCTTTGTTGCTATCGGTTCGCTGGCCTCGGGTCCCGGGCGCGTGGGCAGCGTTATGGTCGCCTTGGCTTATGATTGGTGACTTTCGACATCTTGTGGATCCGGAGAGGCTCAACGGTCCGCCAAGATGTAGGGAAGTACCAGGCATGTAATGGAGCATGGTAAGCAAGCTCACGGAGATATCCTCGGCCCAGAGTCATGGAGATAGTCTTTATGATGTCAATTGCATTGATGTGAAACTTCGAGAGACTCAAGGCTAGTAGAATGGAAGCTGCGCAATAACTCAATGTTCCGATGATGTGTGTCCTGCCGCACGAGAACCCCACAGGTCTCTTTCGAAAATATTTGATATTCTGAGTCTGGACAGTAAGGTGATGGACTGGCATAAAATGTTCAAATTGGGGATATTGGGGATGCCTGTTGAACGCCCCCATGACCTGAAGATTCCGTTGCCACGTGCTGATGATAAATCGTGATAATGTGCATGTGTAAGAACCAAATGCTTGCCATACCTCCATCACATACTTACCTACCCGGGACGATGTATAATAAAGCACGCAGCAAGAAAAGAACCATAATCCGGACGACTGAATGAAATTTGGGGATAGGAAGGGGATGTAGGTCTTCAAAGAACAATGCGCAAGGCTACAGATTCAACCAGGCCATTGTTCTCTGGAATGGTGCGGCCTTCCAAGATTCAAGGTTCAGAGATGCCTTCATCGCGTCCGAAAGTTAACAAGATTGGTGTGTCGAACGCTTATATCACTCTTCCCATCTCCTCTCACGACCTGACCACTGAAGCCCGGTGAAGGGAGAGTCTGAGAAGCTCGAGGAGGAGGAATCGTCCTCATAAGAACACGCTGGCTTTTCATCATCTGCGAGGAACTGTGTTAGCAATGGCATTAGGAGATCAGGTAGCGCATTGGTTGCAGAGCGGACGGGGTCGGTAGAGATTGAGATTGAGAGTGAGGGCTTACATGTTTAAAACTTGGAAGGATAGAGAAAGAAAGGAGAAGTGCGATGTCCGCCGCGAAATCTTAGGGTCCTGGCCTGACGCTAGCGGAAAAGCCTCCGCCTCCGCTAGTTCAAGCTTAGCAGAGCTTCGAACTTCACGAGGAAGCGCATGATATGCATATCAGCACTGACACCTGACAAGACCATGATTTGAAGGAGGAATGGGTTTTCTATTAGCAAAGACCAGGCAATCATTGGGTCTGAGATTTCAACACCTCTTACAATCGACCCCAGCAGGTCGATGTGCTCTTTTACAAAGATCAGTTCTCTTCAAGAAGAGATGTTTCCACCAAGGCGCAAGGCCACTAGCGGAACAAGCCGCGACGCCAGAGCATTTGGACATTGCGAATTCTAGCTTCTGGAAGGAGTATAGAAATAACTGTAAGCTTGAATTGCTCAATAGAATGAGGATGGACTAACAGACTTCTGGTCAACGTCAAGGTGCCAACCTTTGAATGGCGGCCTACAAAAGATCACACAAACATTCTTGGAAGTACAATCACATGTGCCGGTTATCTGATCAGTGTGACAGCCTTGTCAGACTCTCTGGTCTTTGGTAGAATATGGTCAGGGGCTGGGGCTGAGTCTGAAGCCAGTATCTTGAATATCATTTCTCGAGATCCAGAGAAGTGTGCTCAGCTGAAGAGTATCCGTCTGCATAGTCCTGTCAATGTCACTGGATGCTTAGGCATGAAGCATGTCAAAAAGAAGGACAAAGATCAGGCTCTACCATCTGCAAATTTTGTAGGACTGCACCAAATCGAGATGACTGTTGCCGAAATAAGTTGTTTGAATAGCATCGCTGTTTCCCATCTGAAGGCAGATCACAACTACCCTCCTTCAAGCAGGCATCTTCAAATAAGATTTGACAAGGAGCTGAGGCAACGGTTGCAATTCCGAGCAGCACTAGCAGGCTATATCCGAACCACCTTGACAGGTTTCCATGAAGTCGAAACGCCCATCCTATTCAAGTCTACTCCAGAGGGCGCTAGAGAATTTCTGGTTCCAACAAGAAAAGGCGGCTATGCTTATGCCCTTCCTCAGAGCCCTCAGCAGTACAAGCAACTTCTGATGGCGTCTGGAATTCACAGGTATTTCCAGTTTGCAAAATGCTTTCGAGATGAAGACTTGCGAGCTGACAGGCAGCCAGAATTTACGCAGGTACTTGACCCTCCTTATGGATGCGTAAGACATGTCAGATGATGCTAAACGTTTGCAGATTGATATTGAGATGGCCTTTGTTCGGGGAGTCGACGTCATGGCGCGAGTTGAGAAAATCATAAAACGAGTATACGGATTTTGTTCTGAGAAAAAGTTATTTGCTACTTCACCAATAACGGTTTCCAAGCCTTTTGCCCGAATGACATACCACACGGCCATGCAGCGTTATGGCTCCGATAAGCCTGATCTTCGAATCGATGCTCTGGTTAGTGTTGATGCTCTCTTCTACAGCAGCAGTAGCTGACTATCAGATCTATTCTATTCTCCCGGCTGTTAGTCCTCAACTCCAGAGTATGATTACTTCAATTCCGGCCCCAAGAGTCGAGGCTTTCAAGCTCCGGCTTGACGCTTCTCCCAAGAAGGTTCAGAAATTCATTCGAAAGTTCATGGACTCGCCAGATGCTGAGCCTTTCAAAAACAACGTCGATGGCGCCCCTGGAATCTGTGTATTTGACTCCAGTCAACCAATCGAGGGTCTCCAGATATTTGGGTTCGAAGGGGCGGAGAAACTGAAAGCAATTTGGAAGCAAGAAATTAACTTACCGCATCTTGATTACGATGATACTGGAACACGTGATAGCCGAAGGAATTTTGAAGATGGGGACCTGATTATAATGCAAGCGCGTCAAAACCTCCTCTCATTATCCGGAGGCTCGACAGCTATCGGCAGACTTCGCTCGGCAATTTACAAGGCCGCGATCGCAGAGGAGCTTATTGAGCCTGATCTATCGCATCGATATCTCTGGGTCACCAAGTTCCCAATGTTTACTCCGAACAATGCGTCCGATCCAGGTCAGGGTGGAACAGCAGGATTCTCGGCTACTCACCATCCTTTTACAGCCCCGGCTTCGGCTAAAGATGTCGATCTACTCCTAACAGATCCTTTGCGAGCGATCGCCGATCACTACGACCTTGTCGTCAACGGTGTTGAGCTTGGTGGAGGAAGTCGTAGAATACACAACGCCGAAATGCAGAGGTTTATCATGCGAGACATCTTGAAGGTATACACTTCCCCAACTCGGCATATGACTTATCTAACGAATATCTATAGATGGGGCCAGAGCGTATAAATGACTTCTCGCACCTTCTCACTGCACTTGAATCAGGTTGTCCGCCACACGCCGGTTTCGCCCTCGGCTTTGATCGTCTCGTCGCAATTCTCACGGGCCGCGAATCTATCAAGGACGTCATTGCTTTTCCAAAGAGCTCTAAGGGCGAAGACATGATGGTTAGGAGTCCTTCAAAGATGACGGATAAAGAGCTGGCTACGTATCATTTGGCTCTTGCGGATGCTGTCACCACGACTCTCATCCCGGATTTGGATACCGCTGTGCCTGAAACACCTCTCGAGGAGGCTGTTAACAATGAGGCTGGCAATGATGAGTCTAATACTATCAATTCTGGTGACGATGAGGCCGCGATTGATGAGTCTGTTATTGATCTGTCAATCTTTGACGAATTCGAAGATGATGACCCGACATCCGATGGCTCAAATGCAAAATAAGTACTTAAAAAAGATAAGACTGGCGATATTCAAGCTGGAGACAGTGGTAGGAAAAGCCACTGCAGGGATCGGAATTATCTCCTTGTCCAACCACTTGTTTGATGTACAAACATATGAGGATTCATGTTGTAACATATAATGTGCGATTTTGGTATTTTGAATGGCGTTCAAATGAAAAGCATGTTGAGTGTTCACCTACCCATACAACCCTTCTCTTATTAGACTCTCGATGTTGATAAGATATATAGATATGGAATGAGATGAACATGGTGTAAAATATGTCCGCATCACACTCAGCTTGTCTCATTCATCTTCTTGGCACATCCAATTTGTGTTTTAGTGCACAGATCCCCTTCCATATCAACGTTGACATGACGCATTTTTTTAATTGATCATTCTTTACTAGCATAGTAATACACCGAGTTCCAACCGAGCTTACACAAACAACCACATTGCTAAATGATCCAAGAAATACGGCATCTCAAATGCTGACAATACACGCAAAAGCAGATCTCGCCAACAACACACGGAAAAGCAGAAACAAGAGTCCTGCCTCCCCAGGCCACCAGAGAGCAGCAAAAGCCATGCAACAACCACAAACTCCATCCCTTAACACCATATTGAAATGTCAATACTTCTTCCCCACCACATCCCTCAATCTCTCCTCACGCTTCCTCTTCTCTGCTTCCTGATACGCGTCATACTGCTCAACGGCGTAAGAGCGATGATCGCGCTCGTCGCGGACGAAGCGCTCGAGGGTCTCTGGGTTGGTAACTGATTTTGAGTTTGAGGTTGAATTTTTGGGAGAGGAGGAGGAGGAGGGGGATGAGTGGTGTTTGCTGGTGTGCGAAGGGGCATGGGACTGAGAGGAGGTGAATTTGTGGGATGATGAGCCTGAATGGGAGCCGCTGTGGGCTTTCGTGGAGGAGGAGGAGGATTTTGGATGTGCCATTGATGCGGGAAAAGATGTGGAGGTGGTGTGAATGATGTGAGGTGCGAGCAGATGTGGAGTTGTGGAGGTGTGGAACGAATATTATGAATGTTGGGGAGTTATGAGGATTGAGAAGCTGTCAGGCTGGATGAGAACCAGAGACTTTGAACTTGACAAGGGATATTTGGCTCTCCAATGCCTAGGAGGCGGTTGGTACTCTATGGCTCTGACTTGGTGACCGGTAAGGGGGCGGTGATATGTTAGTAGAGATGTATTATAGCGAGGAGGCAAGGTGGGTTATAATTGACTCGTTATGGCGGAATTGTATCGATATCCTTACGTGATTAGGGAGGCAATGCCTATTAGTTGGTGTCCTAAGGAGAACTTGCTGAGCGTATAGGTATGTCGATAGGTAAGTTGAGCGGGTGCGAAAGCTTTAGAAAGCCTCGATCCAATGCGAAGCAGGGCCGTAAAGTAAATGAAAGGAGTTCTTGAAGTGCCGGAAAGTGTTGATACGAGAGGCCTCTAGTCACCAGCATGGTCAACACCTCAGTGTGATTGTGCAGTATCCTGGGGGCATAGTTACTGGCTTGTCCCAACTGCAATTAACTTGCTAAAGACCCCTGTACCTATGGAGTAGCCAGCCGCTCATAGAGTCGTTTTCTCGTTGGGTAAGCTTGCTTATGATGAAAATTATGTTGAAATGACTTTCGGTAGATGGAAGAATGGACCTTGAAATGATTAGATTTCCTGGCAATTGAAGTTCTGTGAATCAGAAGTTTTTCGAGTGGCCGCCTCTCATCATCTTATAGCCATAACAATAACATCCTAGCAAGAGGGCGACACTCGATGCCCATGAGGGCGTCTAATTCTGCGATGGCTTGGCAGGGCGGCGAGCTCTTCATTTCGCATGCATATCTCTATCTGCTTTCTCACGCAACGTGACGCTCAAAGTCGGCATTGGGAGAAATCCCATAGGCTTATCCAGCCATCATCGATATGCCGAATGAACCCTTGCCCGTAGCACAACGTCTGTCTATCAAGTGATCGAAATGTCACCTTTTGCAAACGGCTCTTGTACACTTGAGCAAGGATGAATGCAGAAAGCTAGGATATTTGGTTATCTTTGTGCGGCTGTTGAAGTTTACAACCAGAGTTAGGAATTTTTTCCAAGAGGGCGCAGAGTTCTAGTGTCACTGGTATGCGTCAAATCTATTTTGCCAGGCAGAGGGCACGCACCGCTGAACGTTGACTGATATTCCTTGGATGACCACGCCGCAATGAGATTATTGATAGCCCTATCGAAATCCTCTTCTCTGTTTGCAGCCTAATTAATCTTCAGTTTTGCGAAGTCAAGGAGGGCGATAGTCAAGCTAGCGAAAGCTCCGAACGAATATCTCTAAGTCGGTTCCCCAGACTCGATTCAAGACCAGATAGCCGGAATTTGACCGAGATAATGTCGTTATCCTTCAGGAAGATGGTTCCGGTGCCGCGGTGAGCTGTTTTCCCCAGAAAAGTCCCTCGTGTCACGAAGCACACATGTTCCGACCCAATCGCGGGATCGCGGAACACAACAGTTGCAGCGAAAGATGCCATCCTAGACCGGGATTACTGCAAATCGTCAGGAGGTACTTTTCCTTGATATCGGCCTGCATGTCGGTATCTCTAGGAGGGATATCTACCGGAAGTTTCGAAATGCAGAAAGAGGGGCTGACTTGGGAAAGAGGGTGAAATTGCAACCGCGACTAGTCGCCCTTGCCCTTGCCTTCGGCCGCGTGTGACAGAACTTATTGGAAAACGGCGTACAGAGAATCGCCACGTTGATTAAGGTACTTCCAGTATCCTTCAAAGTTAGGACCGACTTGCGAGGGCGGGTCCAATGAGGGGCAATCTTGGTAACACAGCAGAAGTGGATTTATTCTAGGTAATATTGCACAACATTAGCGAGCGGATGATATTGGTATTTCCTTCAAGATTCTGCTTGTTTGCAAGTTTCATCATCGTCGTTCAGATGTATCTTGCAGAAGGTCGAATGTCTCCAGATCAAAGTCACATCCCTTCCCACTAGACCCGCCAAACACTAAGCGAAGATGATATCAATAAAATGAGAGGTCGATTTGGGTCACATACTTCTGTTTGCATAGCATGGCATATAACAATCCCATTTGATAAGCGCACTTTGCTAAAAGTAAGTAGCTACTACATGATTGTATATCTTCCAATCGGAAACACTTCGCGGTTTGTGTTCACCGTCGTCTCTACCATTACCCAAACACCCAGCCCTAGCATACGAAAATCTCAAAGTATGACCAAGTGATTGTCTCTACTAGTCTTCTTCTCCACATATGCCACCTAATCACTACGAGTGAAGATTAGCAGGTTCATCGGAAAAGACAATAGTGCTTCGGCCATTTTCGCTTCCACCAGGTTTGTCTGTCTCTGGTGTAACAGGTCTGTTACACAGATAATTTCCCGGCGTTACTTATGACCTTTTACATATATTTGGACAGAGAGTTATCTCCACATTCGTGTACTCAGAGATTTCTTGCTGCATCTAAGTTATGTTCAGTCTACGGTCGGACTTTAGCTCCAGGCTTGTACCTGTAGGTTAATCTTGTGCATCTTACCCCAGGTTATAACTGACTAGAGTGACATTGACGTCACTATACGATAGATGACTATTATTTACAATTATGCTAGAATTTGATCCAGAGGGGCCGTTGGTTGAGGCGAGTGTGATGACCTTTTAGCAATATGCTTGGTAATGAGCGAAATTCAAAATCGGTTAAATTTGGTTCCACAATATTTTGAAGAGTCAAACATGATGTGCCATTACGGACGAGGAATGAATTTCATCTCTGATTCAGGCAAAATCTCCATACTAAGCTTGCCGGGCAGCGTTATTCTGTGACTCTCCATTCTCAACATTTTGGCTCGTGTCTCGGTACAAGACTGTTCGCATACTTCAAAATACCTACCACTTAGAGGCCTGACTATTGTACGGATTCTCAAAGATAGCATGCGGCTAATAGTAAAATTATAAAAGACGACGTGCCACCTTAGGGTTGAGTTCGTCTTGTACTGGGGCATCAATGTCAAATCTAGATTCTCTTCGTGGAAGCGCCTTCGGTGTACGTTCCGTCGTCATAAAATCAAGAGTTCAAAGTTTCAGCTCCGTGTACCTTGCTCTCATCGAGTCGAACACGACGCTTGTATAAAATCGCTCGAATGTGGCGTATAACGCTATGCTAAAAGGTTGTAAATTCCAGCGGCAAATTGTGCTTCGTCCCACATTTGGATGCCGCAAGTTTCACATTATTACAAGCGTACCAGGATGCCTAAGGCTTGCATCTGAAGACAGTGCTCATTCCCTTTCATTGTACGATATAAGTGAATGATAAGTGCCGTGAAGTCTCAGAGCACTTTGAGCGAATGAAGACAAAAGTCTGGCAACCATTCAAACGAGTTTCATCGAAATTATGTAGACACAGCCCAAGATATCAAGGTAACATGAAAACTCAAAGTTCCAAATATTTAAGATTTAGCCTCTCAACTACTCCAGTTTTTTGGCAGCAGAGACTTAAAGCCGATCTAGGCCGTTGAAGCAGCTTATCCTATTGTGACTTTCGTTTCTCCAAGGATCGTCTTAACCAGTGTCGATTTCCCACAGCCGACCGGGCCGATGATCATCTTTAAAGAATCTTGTCTGATGGCCAGGTTGATATTCAAAGGACTATTGCTTCGACGGTGATCCATGTTATGTCAACTTCTGAGATACGTATGATATGATCTAAAGGCTTCTTCCTGGCTGCAAGATCTTTTTTACCGACCAGAGACAGAGGAACTTCGCTGCCGTTTCTTTTTGCAGGTTTTAATGTTTGGGAACTTTCATCCGATGATAATATTAGTTGGCGACTGGATCCTTCCACGCGAGGTTGATTAAGAAAGTCCAGAATGCGAGATAAAGACCTAACAGCAGACCTTATTAATGGCAAGGCTTGAAAGAGAGTGTTAGTATCACTCTGTCGTAGTACGTATAATCAAGTAGTCTGCGTGGGCTAAAGTACGGTGATAATAGTAGTAGTATTATCTGTTATATCGTGGCTATCTTTCCTAGGTAGTCGAGACTCCGAGAGGGAGATATATCTAGCCGGCTAAACCCTGGTGCAGATACTCGACTAACACGTGACTATAGACTAACACTAGGAGTACTTTAAAGTAGCTCTAAATTATCTACTTGTCCGTATAAAAGTAACGCTTTTTACCTTCTAGTAAGAGTAGTACTATAGTACTACTTGTGCAGAAGTATTATATAGTATATAGGTTTCTACGTGATCAGGTCTAAAGATTCTACTTAAAAGATAACTGAACTAAACGCTTTATAGGCTCTCTTTCGGCTTTAAGTTATCTAAATTCCCTCTATCTACTTATTCTATAAGCTTAATAACTAATTGATTTATATATAATAGCTCCTTTAGAGCTCTATTATAATTTATCTTAGTTATCGTATCCGTAGGGTTATCTAGCCCTACTACTCAAATTACCTCTAATATCTCCTTTCTTTTATACGCTTAACGTAGATATATAAGGTTAATTATTAATCTCTTCTCTATTATAGTATTAAGTCGTACTATATAGTCGTATAAAGACTTAGTCAGTAATTATAACTAAAGGTAGTACTATAATCTCTATAATCTATTCAATAGTAGTCTTAATAGCACTAGCTATATTAAAACCTTCTAATATAGCGTATAGTTCAGAGGCTAGTATAGATCTAGTAACTCTCTTATAGTATACCGAAGACTAGTGAATAACGTTTACCTTATTATACTTATCTATAAGTATATATACGTAGCTAATTTGAGAGTAGAAAGTCTTTTAAATTAGTAAATGAACTATTAGTAAATACGATAAGTTTAAGAGACTTCTTATCTAATTTAATATATCAGAGACCTTTACTAAAGTTAAGCTTTTACTATAAGATTCTCTTATTTAAGAGCTTAAAGTCTTTCTCTATCGGATTTATAGTTTATATAGTAAAAGAGACGTTAAATAATACTTCTAGCTAAGAAATAGTTACTAAGTATAAACCTCTAGCTCTCTAGGTAGTAAATTACTCGATTTGGGTAAGACCTTATCGTATACCTCTACGGGAGTTAGTAAGATTAACTAGTTCTTTCTTAATTAGTCTTAGCGTCTTATCGTACGATTATTAAGATAGTCGAATAGAGCTATTAGTTTCTAAGGTAATATAACTTCTATTAAAGTTAATTAGGTATAAAGTAGTTAATTACTCTCTCTCGTTCGACTTGAATCTAGCCTTCTATAGCTCTCTTTCTTCTGCGTCTATAAAGGTCTTATTACTAATAAAGAAAGTATTATTAATCTAAAGACTAAGTGTTACGATCGGGCGCATCCCCCCCGCTTGTAACGCCTTGTAGCCGATTAAGGATAAGGTCTCCACCTTATTCTTCTACCCTTTTGGGTGAGTTGGCTGAGTGGTCTAATCAATCACTCTACAGATTACCCCTGA